>CAADRB010000097.1:0-336654 GCA_900708905.1 Hymenolepis diminuta
ATATTTTCCATGGATTTGAATTAGATTCATAGAGTTCATCCTCCGATTTTTTCAAGGGTTTAGGATTACTGTTTCTCCCACGCTCGTGCCCGAATGGCACTTCATCACTGCTGCATTACTATTCAAACTGACAGAAATCATCATGCTCATACACTCAAATAAACATTTGACGTAAAATTACAAGACTTCGGCCTCTTTTTTGCTTAATCTATCACATCTTAATAACTTGTTACAATATTACCTCAATTGCCTCAGCGATATTACAGTGGCAGCCAAAATCATATCAGATCTACTGAAAGTTTATAAGGGCTAAAAGAATCACTTATTTCCATTAAAATTTTTTGCAGCTTCTACAAAAATAAGAGAGAATATTCCTAGAGGCAATTCTTATCGATAAAAATGCTAAGCTATTTATTAATAAATGCTATTAACAACACCAATCACAACGCAGCTCCTGACATCAAACTAAGCAGAATATGACTACCTAGCTTTTAAATAACCGGTGAAAGTCGACTCAGCTAAGTCGTGTTAATTCAATCAGCAATGGTGAAGTATCATTTCACAACTCACGCGCCTGTGGCGACCCTCTTATCTCATCGTCCAACCTGATAATTCTACAAACGAGTTCTCAAGCTAGTTGAAAAAATGAACGTGCTAGCAATTATCTTCTAAATCATCGGAATTAGAAACTCATTAGAAGTTAATCAGAAAATTATTAATTACAATCACTAAATGTATACCGACAGGTTTTAAGCTGAAGTCGTCTGAGATGGAAGAAAAGCAAGTCATTACAAAACATATCCCAATTTCGATTCTTTGAAATGTGATAACTGAGCTCAAGACATGCAAGAGATGTCGAAGAACGAGATAAGCTAGCCTCCAGCTCAAGTCAGTATTGAATACAACATAGGCCTAAACTCATTCCAAGGGATAGAATTACCGAGTATTTAACTTTATTTTTCCTAAATGAAAAGCTTTCGTCCTCTAAAAGCCAATAAATAATCCCTAAGTCGACGGCGGACAATAGATTTTCATAACCAGAAATTACAAATTTCCAAATGCGCACCTGTGTATCCGAAGGTCTCTTGAGAAACAGCTTCACAATAGCCGTGAGAAGTTGGAGTTGAACTTGAGTATTCTCATCATGAAATCCATCTAAGAATGACTGGAGTAACTCATCAGCATTATCAATTCTCTCCGCATATTCGCCAATGATCCAGATCATAGATGCTCTAGCCTCAGGTTCATCTAATGTGTCCAGATTTTCACATAAGTTGGCAATGATACTCTCATACTTGTTTGGATACTTTCGAAAGATATCTTTGATAACAACGATAGCTTCCTGAACGACATAATTGACCTTGGTATTAATTAGTTCAACCAGTGTACTAACACATCTTTCCGCTGAGGCTTCAACCTTGATCGCACACCGACCAATTGCTCTAACCGCCTTGCGCACAAAATCAACATCCACCTCTTTAGCATACTCCTTCAGCTCAGCTAAAACTTGAGCAATATTCGCTTGATTCGTCAGTCTAATCATGATATCCAACTTCTCCAACTTAACGTAGATTGGGTCGTTGTATTTCACGAAAAAGGCCTTAATCTCCTGTTTGAGAATATCCTTATTTTTTTGTGAAATGAGGCTGATGTTGCGAAGAGCGACATACTGAATCTCCGGTTCAGCTGCAAGTAAAGTAACCAAGGGAGGAGCTAGTTTCTTGGATGTAGTCTGAGCCAAATCTGACTCTGAATCAATAAATCCAAGGATACGAATAATCACTTTAACAGCAGATAAGACAACAGCGGCATTTGCATGTTGGAGTCTTGGCATGACACGTTCGATAATACTCCGAGCTTCACGTTCATCTGTTGGAGTATATTCGGCGACGGCATCGAGAATGAAAACTTGTCCCCATCTAAACAGAGAGTGGACATACTACTAATATAGTCAACTTACTCATTGCATTCATTCAAGGCTGTAAGAAGTTTGTTAACAATTTGCTGATCGATTTTCAGTAGGTTGACAACAGCTTCGGACTGTGTGGTCTCCAAGATTTCAGAAATAGCAGCTACGGCGTTTGTAACAACCATTGGGTTACTATCATTTAGAAGGTTTTTTAACAACCCAAGGAATCCATTATCTTCTACCAAAGTCGGATCGATATCATAAAGCTTAGCGACACAAATAGCAGCAGTCTTCCTAACGTAGGGATCTTCATCTTTAAGACATTTACGTAGGGGATCACAATAGTATGCAGTGATTTTCTCTACTCTTATGCATCCCATTGTGCGAACAGCCAAGGCCCTAATCAATGGATTAGGATCGTCACAATCCTATAAAATTTGTGTAAAACGATTCAGTAATCAACTTACCCTAACGAATGTACTAACAGTCATAATAGATGTATCAGGTTGAGTTTTAGCATAATTCATAAGATACAAGTAGACAAGTTTCTTTAATTCCAAATTGTCTGTTTGCATACAGTTCATAACATCGGGAAATAGGGCACTAAAAATCACCTTGAATGCACTGTAAGTACCTAACATCTTTCCCAACAGTCATGCTAGCAATAACCTTTTTAACGGCTTCCTTCTTCTTTTCTTTCTTTTCATTTTGTAATTCAGCCTTTAACTCAAAAATTTCACCCTTTTTGGTTGTTGTGAAATATTTTGAGTCAGTGGTCTTAGCCTGATTAGTAACCTTTTGGAACCACGGTCTAGAAGAATTATGAGTAAAAGAAAATAATCAGTACTTCATGTTCCCAAAAGTATCTGTAACAGAAGCAGCTACGTTTTGCATTTTCGTGTGATCTAACAATTTTTAAGTAGTCCGCAATGACGAACGTAAACTGAAACAGAAATAAAATATTTCATTTATGCCATAAAGTTTATTTACTTATCTGGAAATGATCATGTCTTGTGTTAATAGTATATTTTAAATTGAAGTATGATTATTTATGCCATATTATTATTAATGCATCCAAATGGTCAAGTTAATCATTTACGTCTATTTTATAGAAAGGTTATTAAAAGATATTTGCATATAAACAAAAGTAAAGAGAGCAAGTTTGCTTGTTTAATGGAAGTGTAGCTGGGAAATCTGTGATATGGGTAATTATTGGGATCGTGGAAAATTAGACTAACTAGTGTATTGCACTTTATATATCAAGTCTAAGTTCTACCTTGTTATTCTCAAGTATTTTAAAAATACTACTCAATCAAAATGCTAGGAAAGGTGCAAGTCAGTTTTCTTATGTAATACAAAAAAATGTTTCAAATGTATTCATATTTGAAGTTTTGCCGCGAATATAATTTTTAAACTAAAAGATTAATGCAAAATTATATATATTGACTATGTTTACGAGTATATCAAACTCGCTTGTTAAGAACTAAATGTTCATTAATTATCCCGAATTGGTGGCGGAAGGTTAAGTTGTGAACTTACAGTGGTCACGTTGTGATATTTGCCACAAAATGGATCCTAAAGACGAAGAAATCTTAATTAAAATAATAACATTATTTAGAGCTATTAACAAAAAGTATCCAAATTTTGAAAAACTCGCCGATGAAATTGTCCTTGCGTAAGACATCTGCGTATGTTTATACTGCAACTTGTTTAGTGGAATCGCTCCTTTGAAGGCTTTTGAATGTATATTGTACGCCTATGTCAAGAACAATTATCTGGGCCCGCCTTTTGCTTTATCAGTTGATATTTCCGAGATGGATAAACTGGCTTATTCTTTCCTAACTGTCGATGCTGAGACCCCCTTTCAACTTGTTCGCTATCCCTCCTTGTTGTGGTTGTGCAAAGAGTACTCCTATCATATGGCATCAGTTTCAATAATTATGTCTTTTAAATATGCTTGCCATCATCTTAAATGTATCTATATGATGCAAGATATGTATGGCGAAGCTCGTTGTCCTACCATCAAGCAGGACTTTGATGATATTTTAGAAAAAGGTACTAGAGTTTTTTCCCGATAAATTAATAACTTGCTTAGTCAATTTGGATGAGATTGCTGAAAGACGTGACGAGGACTCCTTCACTTTTGCTATTTTGGGTTGCTATATTTCTGTCTTTTACCACGACTTTCAATTGGCAAATCGTTTTCAGAAAATATGCGAAGATTTTCTAGGCATTAAGGTCAATTTTTCAGGTACTTAAAAATATGTGTACTTCCTTTACTGGTGTTTTAGCCGTTCTCGGGACTCGAACTAAGGCCCAGCAAAATGCTCTTCCTCAACTCATTGCCCAAGTTGAGAGAAGCAAAGAAGGGGCTTCTGCTATCGAATTGCCTAATACACCGACTGCTAAGCCAAATGTATGAGATTGTGCTATTTTCATTATTTGCTCTATTTAGATGTGCCCCTTAGACGATGATAACTTACTTGAGTTTATCAAATTCGCCGATGATTCAAATGTCAATCAGAAATTATCTATTGCCGAACAGGCTTTTGTTCTCCGTTTTGGAGAAATGCATCGACGCTTACATCCTAATGATGAGTTGGTTAATGAGCAATCGTTGTCATTTGTTACGGCTATTGTCCGTAACATTATGGAAGAGAAGGGGAGATCTTCGAACGAAACCGAAAATGGATCAAATGAAGGCGAAGAAGAATCTCTAGTTGCTTGGCCTATTTTGACAGAAGCTCTTTTTAAACGAGGTTTTTATGAAAGGCGATCTTTAGCCCGTCAAGAAAGAGCTCTGCGGCAGTTTGAAGAGATTACTGCTCAGTATTCTGCTGCTCAACCGGATACCTCAGAACGTGGCTTGGAATATTTCTTCTGGTCCAAAATGCCCTCATTTTGGCAAGCCGATTTAGGTCATGCTAAACTCCTCAGTAATCTTGGAATGGTTAAGAGTGCCTTGGATATCTACTTGCGTTGCCAACAATGGGACGAGATTGTCGATGCCTACACTGTAATTGGTCAACGTGATCTAGCTGAAAAGGTAATTCGAGAGCGTATCGCTGCTGGACATGAGACTTCTGAGCTTTACTGTTGTCTTGGAGATGTTACCTCGGATCCATCATATTATGAAAAGGCTTGGGAGATGTCTAAACACAAATCGGCTAGAGCTGCGCGGTCCTTGGGACTTAATGCAGTTAATAAAGAAAAGGATAAGAAGAAGGGTACGGAGTATTTTGAAAAGTCTCTGGAAATCAATCGTTTCCAAGTAAATCTCTGGTTTTCTCTTGGTTGTATATACATGGATCTGCACGACTTCCAAAATGCTGAACGAGCTTTCAGGTATAGTGTGACTCTAGAACCTGATGTAAGTTTATTTTTATTGCTTTTATTCAAATCTCCTTTCTGGTGTCAAAATTTGGTAATTTTCTTAGAATTACAAGGGATGGAATAACTTGGCGAATGCGGTCATGTTTGCCGGTCGAAAATGGCAAACTTTGACCCTGCTTAAAGAGGCTGTTAAGTATAACTACGATTCGTGGAGAATTTGGGAGAATATTTTGTTGGTAAGAAACGCCGTAATTAGGTATCTTTTTTCGTTCATTTGTTTTAGTTGTATTAGCGCTTTATTACATTAATAGCGGCTGTTTTTTTCAGTGATATTTTCTATTAATTTTCCGTCTGACATCAATGAGGTTTCGAATCAGTTTTTAATGTCCAATTGTTGATTCTTATGATAAGTGAAACGGAGTTATTAACCTTTATACTCTCCCGTAATCTAAGTTATTTTGAACTCACTGTTTAGTTCCTGTATCTGTCGAGTAGTTTTACACAACTGTTTACTCTTTCACGAACTTTCACGAATCAAGTGTCAAGTGAATATAAGTGAACAATAGAATTACTGGGTTTCAAGCAATCTTTTGGTTTTTTCTAGTACAGTCTCCTTATTTATGCAATTTTTTTTCATTAGTATCCAAGAGGATAAATTCTCGAAGCAAGGGAGAGAATACTGATAAAGTTAACATGATTTTGTCAAATGTGCTCAGCTCAGAAACGTTAACTTTATCAAGGCTATTTTTCGAGTGAGGTTTAATCGATCACGTAGAAAGGAGTGATTTATGATATTCGTATTAAACTGATTGAATAATAATGAAATAGACAAAATAAGTTAAAATGAAACTGAAGTAAAGCTAATTGTTCCACTGCTAGGTTTTATCGGTTTTATTTTCACTGATCTCTATGACTTCACTCTTAATTCTATTTTCACCTATTTGTTTGCTTATTTAAACTTTTATCAACTTTGCTCTTTTTCGTCTGTCTCCTGATCTTTTGTACTTTCGTCGATTTTGAACCCCATATGGGTTTTGCTAGGGACCCGGAAACGCATTTGACACTAGTTTTGATTTTTGCCTGTTATTTTTCCGTCGTACGAATTTTTTATGCTGTTCAACTGAAGGTGAAGCCTCTTATCACTTCTTTTTTTAATTCTACAACATCTTGGTCTGACCATTAATTATAATATTATAACTTGTTCTCAATATCAATAATTTGGATGGTTATATTGTCGTAGTCTGTAAATGCTATTGCTCGGTACATTTTTGGATTCTTAGAACTCACGTGTGAAAAGCTTGCTTATTATTCTCTAAAACACTTTGAAATTTCATTAGGTCGCCACCGAAGATCGTTCTTTCAACGACGTGATCTACGCCTACCATCGCCTGATTGAACTCCGCCAAAAGCATGTAGATCCACAAATTTTGGGAGTCCTTGTTAAAGCCGTTTCTGAAGACCTTCCAGACAATAAAGGTCGTGGTGCATCCAAGTATCGCGAAGAATTGCTCAACCTTTTCGGTCATGTTACTTCCACAGTTAGTCTGAAAGTCATCTGTATTTTGGAAGTTATCTTTTTTGTATGGAAAATCATATATCTTCTTCTTTCACTTAGAACCCCATGGATAGTGGAGCTTGGAGGCTGTATGCGAATTTGGTCCTAAGTGGCGAAGAGAAAGATCTGAAACCTGTTGATTACCAGAAAGTAAGCATATTTCCGTTTATTACAAGTGGGTGTCTGCTTAATTTATTTAAGTAGGTGGTGGATTTGTAAACGAATATTTTATCTTCTACGCGCTAGGCTGTTCAATACATTCAACGTTCCTATCAATGCCGCCTGCATTCAGCTGAGAAGGATTGGGAATTCAAAAAAGATATTCGCGAGGATCTATTGAAAGATTTAAGGGTTATGACCAATTTACTCATTCCCAGTACTAGTGAAGAAAGGGCTAAAGAAGTTTTCGGTGAGGAAAGCAAGGGTTTTGTTAGCTCTTCTCTCTTCTCTCTCCGAATGAACATTAATGTGTTCATGGCTCGACTTAAGGTGCATTCTATTTGAGCTACTGATTACGTTTCATTCTTGGGGATCGTAATAGTTTTTTTTTCATTTTTTAGGTGGCCATGAATAAATGTTTCGATGAAAAGGTCAAAGACGAGATTGGTGAGGATAACAAAGTCCTTTCCAGTCTTCACGACACTGTGAATGCTTCTCTGGGTGAAACATAATGTCTATTTTTCAGCGATTTTGTACATTAATACTGTCAGATCAATAAAGAAAATTAACATGGCCATTTAAATGTTAAGTTAATTAGGTTGGAATTCGCTGTTTTTTTTCTAAACTCAATGAACGAAAAACCAACATGAATTACTGTAGTTGTTAAATACCCTTTGCATTGGCAATTCATTTATCAATTTCCTACTTAAGTCAATTTCAGGTGAAGCCTATGGCTGCAAAATCGATAATTAATACCGTAACTAGCAGGGCCTGGGTGCCCGATTCTCAGCGTCGATTTTTCAACACAGTAATGAAGAACAACTTCCATCGATTAGATTGCGTCAAATTTATTCAAGAAATGCGAAAGAATTTAGTTGAAAGGAACTCAAACGCAAACCTGGATGAAATGGTAACAAAGAACCATTCATTTTACTCAGATTCCTCTTAGATTTCTCTTTATCAGCGCTTCCAAAGAGGCGAAATCGAACTCGAAGAAAAGTTGCAGGAGTTATACTCTACTCTCCCGAATTTCAGTCATCCAAATACAGTGGGTTTTATGTTGTTTCCTTAAATAATTTTGTTTTAGCCTGTTGGAGGTCCAAGTAAATTCAGGCTTATCCATCTCCATGGATCACCTAAGAATGGTTTTCTCTGAAATTTCTGGGATTAATCTATCATCTTTTGTAGTTCCACGCCCGAAGAACGAACTTGACCTTCTATCTAATGAAGCAACAATTCATAAACAAGGAAATCGTGGCTGTAGGTCGGGTCTAGGGATTCTTAGATCGTCAGGAGGATTGGTGACTGGTTGCGGACCCCGATCGTATGCATTCTATGATAATCTTACGCGACTGGAATCTGCTCTAGTGAAACTGACGCTAGATCGAACGCGAAAAGCCGGATTTCAGCAGGTCATGGTTCCTGATATTTTGCCGGCTCGAGTGATCGAAAGCTGTGGTTTTCCTACAACTGGAGAAAGGAATCAAGTAGGTTCATATCGTTGTTAAGTTTTTTCTAAAAAGTAACTGCCTATTTATCTGTTTGCGTTTTTAAATCAGTATAAATATACGCGCAAATGTAACACCTAGTAAGATATCTAAAGTAGCTCTGAGTCCATGAGGTGGCGTCATCCCTAATAGGGTAGCTCTAATCCCGGCAGTACTTCTACGTTGAGTCTAACCAAGTTAGGCTTGTAAAAGGCTTTACAAAACGAACGACCTTCCCAATGATTAGCAGCATACAACGGCCTTTCCTAAAATCAAACGACCAGTGTTGAGTTGGACAACTGCGTATTGAACAAACGTTGTAAAATGGGAGAGGGAGAAAGAAAGGAGTAGTAGGAGGTATTAGGAATTGCAAGGGAAAGCGTCAGTAATAAGCGAATGGAACTGGAGTTGTGATAAAGAAGGCTTATTGAGTATGACAGATTGCGAATCTTTTTTTCGTTGGCGAACAGTCGATAGAATAATCATCAATCGATAATTAGAGTGCGTTGAAGTATGAATCAGTGTATTCCCATTGCATACCATGGTAATCCAGCATGCTATTTTCTATTGTTTCACAAGTTTTAGTTATGTTCTATCTGAAATAATGTAAACTTTGGTAAGAGAAGTTACGAATTTCATTTCAATCGGTGCACTTAACATCATTGGTTAAATTTGGGATGGTTAAATTCCAGGCTCTATGATTCTTCTCCTCTTTCTTTAATGAGTGTTGGGAAACACCTTTCTAAATGGACTTGAGAGTTCTATGTTTCTACAGCATCAATGGATATAAGGTCGACAGATCAACATTATGTTATAAAACTAAATTATTATGTGTTTCTCTTCTTTCAGGTATTCAAAATCGCCGAAGCAAGGGAAGTTAGCGAAGCTTCGCCTTTCTGTCTTTCAGGCACTGGCGAGATGGGTCTGGCTGGATTCTGTGCTGATCGGGTATTTGGAAGTTCCTTGGGCACAGAGGCTGAATTCTTCAGCACCGTCAGTCGATGTTATCGACATGAGGTTGCCCAACAAGAGCCTCTACTCTATCGAACTCATCAGTTTAGCAAGGTAAGTTGCCTATCTTGTTTAAATTATAAAAAAGTGCCTTGCGTAAGTGTAATATTAGTCAAATGTTTTTCTGTCATGTCAGAGGTCATGTGCTCGATACTCATTAGTGTACATTTAATATTGGATTGACCAGCCGCGTTCGTTAATGGTACTCTATAAGGAAATGTTGGAATGGGAGTTTCTCAACCAGAGATTTTTCAGAATATTTTTCCTTTTTTTCAAAATGAGTATTAAACTCGATCAATTAACGGTATCTATAAAATATAAATCAGTTTTTGCCTGAAATATTTAAATTTGTGCGTTTTTGTTGTAGGTTGAAATTTTTTGCGTGTCTAAACCTGATCCTAATGTTGCGAATAGAATGTTCGCAAGTATTATTGAATTCCAAATGAATCTTTACGCTGATCTTGGTTTGCATTTTCGGTGAGTTTCGGTGGCTTTGAATTTTCAACTTATTATAATGTAACCTTAAAACTATTCAAGTGGAAGATGTATAGAATAGTGGAAGCCTATATAAATTATAAAATACGTTTCAACCAACTCGCCATAATTGAAATGTCAATATTTATCCACATACGTGTTGACCGTTGTTGAGGAATGTAGATTTTCATTCTAATTCTTGGGGTCATATTAATGTGATTTTGTAGAGAAGTAAATGAGAAATAAATTATTATTGGTGGTTAACATGCTCGTTTCCGAAGTCAGAGTTCACGGGTTCGATGACCATCTATGCACATCCAGTGAGTGAGATGACCGACCACACTTGTTAAGTTCGGCTAATGAAGGAGGTGGCAGAATTTGGATTTATCATTAGGGTGACTCAATGGCTCTCTCTCCTAATCCAGGTGAGCGTTGAAAGTGGATTTGGAAATTATTATGATCAGTAGTTTATTACATTTTATATTCGATCTGCCTCAATTCTTGAAACTCGATTAAGTGTAAACATTGGAGACAGGGTGGAGCGGAAAATAAATTTATTAGCTTTTTGTTTCCGATAAATCGGACCCCTTTAAAATGAAAAATTTTGAAAGTAGTGTGATAAGTGTGGTCTAAATAGATCTTTATTAAGCCAAGTAAATATGAGGGAGGTGAAAATTAAAAAAAGATGTACGAAAGATAGAAATAGGGACCAAGAATCATAAAGATTAAAAATGGTGAGAGGAGGTAGCTATTTGCCTCATGTCCTCCTACTTCATCAGGAGCGATAGCAACCGACGACTGTATAGTCTGATCTATCCAATGGCTATGCTGAGCCTCCAGTTCTGCTTGTCCACTCTGCGTGCAGTCGTGTACTTGCCTTTGGTCCACCATGCCTAATTGTAACCTATTTTGGGCTTTTAAGGCTTTAAAAAACAAAGTTGGATTTTGCAGTGTAGTAGGTAGTTTACTATCGGTAATTTTGCCGGTTTTAGTGTTGTAAATCCCAGGTTACACCAGCCAAATGCTATGTAAAAGTGAGGATGAAAGTGGCACAACCACCCGTTCTTTAAAATTGCGCAATAGCAAAAGAATAAAGTCCGAATGGTTTATCTTGTCCGTAATAATTCTGCAATTTATTGAATTTTTTATTAATTCGAAAGCCCGTTTGATGATAATGCCTGTATATTTATACACGTGAAGGTTATTCAACTGGTTCCATTGAATTTGTTAAATTATTATGTGAAGAGGTCGTAAAATTGATTTAAATTCATAGCCATGTGCGCAAACTGTTAATCTGTCACCACGGAGGTATTTATATTGAAATATTCTCCAAAGGTTCCCTACCTTTTTTTATTGGATAATATTAACGATTTGTACTCGCTTCTTTCGCGATAACTCAGAATTCGCCTGCTAAATCTTACTGCACGCCGGTTACAAGATTAGTCGTGCAGACACTCGACTCTCAAGCTCTCCTTCGGTCTTCATATTTTTCTTTCTCGATTTTCCCATCTCTCTCCGTCTCCAGTTTCCGTTGTCGCTGCACAATATAATTTGGTTTACTCTCAACTCTTGGCTCTTTAGTTTGAAAACTGCGGTCGCTTGTTGTGAAAGCTTTTCCATCGGCCACAGCTGAAACCTGTTAGTCTTAGCTCCAACAATATCTGTACCCTTTTATTTATAGATATTGGTATTTTTCATGAATATGTTTGTTTAAGTAAACATATATCGTTGATTTTATCTCCCTTTTCCAGCATCCTTGAAATGCCCACAAGCGAACTCGGTGATCCAGCACATCGAAAAATTGATATCGAGGCTCATATGCCGGGCGAGGGCATATTCGGTGAGGTAAGTTTCTTATATCCATTTTTTTCATGATTCACCCTCTCACGTTGTACAAAAGCTCTGCAGTCCTCAAAGCACGATTTTTCTATCAACTTTTTTAAATGAAAATTGGTTTTAGATGTGTATGCAAAAGTTTTTTACCTAACTGAAGATCAAATGTCATTTATCCTGCCTTTGTTGTGTTTTTTTACACGCAGATATCGAGCGCGTCGAACTGTACAGATTATCAATCGGTTCGATTGAATATACGTTGGAGGGAGGGCTCTAAACCAGAAGAATATCCCTATGCTTATACTGTAAGATAAATTTTTGGAATTAAATCTTTTCACCTCATAACGGGGGATTATGTTTTTTGTCTTCACACTGCAGTTAAATGGAACTGGCTGTGCTGTGACGCGAATCCTTAAAGCTCTTGTGGAAACTCATCAAAATCCCGTAAGCGCTACAGTTTTAGCAGACTTATTCAAATTCAAACGTGCCATTGTTTCTTGTTATACCCAAGGTAACCAAAAGGACTTCGTCTCCTTTGTAGCACTATTGTTATAACGTACCAAACTAGAAGTCCCGGTAGTAATCTTGCAGAGCCAACAGTCTAGAAAACTCGGTAATATAGCAACTTAACACAGAGGCCAATAACCCACAGTAGAACACAAGACACTTTATAACTAAAGCCCGTATATTAACGAAACTCCATCTCAATCGATATCGGCTTAAACAAATAGACGTAATCACCAAGTGTCTTTTATTAGTGGAGAAATAAAGAAGGGAAAATGTGTTTTTATTTATAGAAGAAATATTGGGTGCAGGAGAAAATAATTATCATTTCTTCTACCAACTATATTCGTTTATTAATAATCGGACTGCGGAATCTTAGCTGAAGCAGAAAGGAAATAGTTGGGTAAGAGGATTGTGAGGTTTGGCTAATTTCTCTTCTCATCTGGTAAGAATATATGCTACTGCTTTCTCAATAGATCTTTTGAATAGACTCACATTGAACTTGATGGCGGCGTAGGGGATGACATTCTGATGTATGGCGTTTCAGAAGCACTCTTGTCTATTGTAATTTGGTACTGGAAGTCCTCGTTGATAGTGCAGGAACAGTGTCTTCTTTTCGATGAACACCTGTGAGCTTTTCTTGGTTAGAGATATTGTGATTAAGAAACTCGCATCTGCCATTAACCAGCGTTATCCTCTTTCACATTAGTATATCTCAAATTCGTTAAGATTAATATGTCGGTGCTAAAGTTTACATATTAACTAAATACAATCGTTTGACAATGAGACATGCTTATGTTTTGTAGTGTTTTGACTGATGCTTATAGTTGCTAATAAATTTATTAATGGTTATCATTAAATGGTGAGTCCCAAATGCCAAGATGTTCAAGAAAGAGGGAAACTTGATGAGGCTGTGACGTTTCAGGTAATAATTTTAACATTCTTAAGTGGTAAAAAATTGTCCTTTGGTGAACCGACTGCGTTCGGATTAATTGCATTTACTTTATGTTTAAAAGGTCATTTAAACTGATGATCATACAAATTGTAACACAAACAGGTTTGAAGCTTCATCTCACTTTGATTTGCTTTCAGTAGCTGAGAGTTAACCGTAATTTAAATCTTGCCCTTTTTTCTATTTTAGGATGGAAGTATTGAATTACCTCAAATTCTCTGGCCGTACATGAATGGAGTCAAGAGGTTGGAACACGGTGAAATACCTATGGTGGAGTCGTGATCTTCAAAAGGCTTCTTCATATCTCAGTTTGAAGTATTTGGCACTCGGTGTAGACTAGATGGTTTCAGTATGAAACAATAAAAGGTCTTTCTGTCTTTATCAATTTCTCATTATTGGCATAGTTTCATATGAAAATTAGTTTGACTTAAACCCGGTGGGAACAAGATAGATGTGCTGCATTTCCTATGTTTAATTGATAAGGGCTATGCAAACCTATCCTGCGTATCTGCCCGTATATTCTTTTTTCTTGTCTTAAATACTTAATGATGTCGGTGGCGTTGTCAAAACAAGTCTTTATTGAGAAATATCATATATTTAAGCCAAGTTTGTATGGTAGGACATAAAGTCTATAGGATGTAAGAAGGATGGAAATGGGGACCATGAAGATTACAAATGGTGAGAGTCGGCGGTCAGTTGCCTCAAGTTCACTTAACTCTACCATGAACAGTAGCTTCCGATGACTGTGTTACCCGATCTAACCTGAGGCCACACTGCATAAGGGTAATCAAGCCATTGTAATTGGACAAAATGCTCTCAAGAAAAGGAAACCGACCCCTTTATTCGTGTTCTCTGGACCTAGTCTTCGTTTTAATTGGAAGGCAGGAAAAATTAATTGAAATGTTTTTCTTTGTAGGGGTGTCGGGTGGGGTTAACATCTCTGAAGTCACTGCATAGCTAGATAAGGGGCATAAATGGACATCTCATTAAGGCATGCAGAATTGAGGCAGGGGGAGATCGTAATACCACGGAGTATCTCAGGTCAGAACCAGTGTGTCGGAACACGACATTCCCATATCGGTTTGAAATACCGTGTGTAAAATGGTTCCGTATATTAAACCTCATTATATTTTCGGAATCGAAATACTATAAGGATGTAATTAGGGATGAAAACTAGCATTATTATGAATTGAGATGGCTTTTCCACCACCAATGGCGACTTAGTGTGATTCGTGGGCTTATTTTGAAGTGAATCTACAAAGAAAACGAGGTTTATGTAAATTTATGGATTATCAATAAACGGTAGGAGATACTGAGATCTTTGTAATCCGTTTGATGATGGTGACTAAACTACCCGTCACTAGCTGTGCATTGCACGAACCAGCGTTAATGAGCTAGACCTCAAATCTGATCAATTTTCAAGTAGGTATTTCATCCGCCTTAGCACAACTTCGACTTCTATTACCTAAGAATGAATAGTATATACGAAAAAATAGACGTCTACATTATTGTTAAATCTATTTAATCCAACAGGCTCGCATCGGATATATAGGTTGAGTATATAGACAAAGTGCTCTAAAAGTTACATTTGTTAGCACAGGGAGAAGGAAATTATATGAATTAGGTCCTACATAGATCTCCTCACTCTGAGCGTCAATATTTCAATTTTTAGCCTTAAGTCCATCCTGGCTTAAATATGTTTGAAAGCGACACTCATAATGCACAATATAATTTGGTTTACTTTCATAATGTTAGCTTAATATCGAAAATTTTAAGAAATACTAATTTCCCAAGAAGATGGCTAACAGTCAAGTGTTATATTATAACCTAATATTTCATAAACCAGTTCCAGTTTTTGAAAACGAATAAAAATACTTCTCCGGAACTACGCCATTTTAAAATATTGTCTTTGTAATTGTGAAACGATGAGTTGATATAGGGAAAGAATTTATATTTGTTCATATCTATACTTTTTGGGCCCCATAGTAAAGTTGCCCATTCATAAGAGGTCCAGTGCACCAAACCCTTGTGTTTTGTTGAGTGATCACAATCAGCCTTATATTTATACATCCAACATATTTGTGTTTACAAGTTTCAATATGCTTGCAGTGTGAACACACTTAATTGCAGATGTTTTGTATGCGCCACTCAAATTCGTCTCTCTCACCTGAGTAGTTAGTAACGAACTAACAACTCTATGATCGGGCAAAGGTCAGTTACGCGTTACATGAGTCGCCACTGTGACAACATGTCTCCTAACACATTCCTTAATTCTCTTGCCACTGCAGTCAGTCATGCTAAGCAATTCCAACTCAAGTGTTTGGGAGGAATTCCTCGCCTCAGAACGTCGTAGAGTCGATGGACTTGTTGAAATCAAGCGTGATAAGGCAAATCATCGAGTTCAGCCCCCAAAACTCCCAATTGCGAAATGTTCGGACTTCTTCTTTTACCAAGCTCTAGGTCGTGGAGGATTTGGTGAGGTCCGACTTTTACGACACAAGACTGCTCAAACTTGGCACGCTGCAAAAATTCTCTTGAAAACGTCGGTTATCAGCAAGGGTCATGTCACTCATGTTAATAACGAACGCGCTATCCTAGCTCTCTGTGAAATGCCCTTTATTGTCCAGTTGAATTATGCCTTTCAAGATATGAAGAGACTTTACCTGGTGATGGAATTCGTTCCGGGAGGAGATTTATTTACCATGCTGAGACATCTTCACCGATTTGACGAACGACAGACTCGGTTCTATGGGGCACAAGTTCTGCTAGCTCTGGAATATCTTCATCGGTTGCAGATTATTCACCGAGATATAAAACCTGAGAATATTATGATCTCACATAATGGGTATATCAAATTGGTTGACTTTGGATTTGCAAAATTCGTACTCTATCGCACCTATACATTTTGTGGAACTCCAGAATATCTAGCTCCAGAAACACTGAGACATCGGGGATATGGATTTTCAGTGGACTGGTGGGCTTTTGGAATCCTCCTGTATGAAATGATGGTAGGAGCATCTCCATTTGTCTCTCGAGATGTTGCTAATACCTACGCGAAGATTCTGGATCCAAGAAAGGATCCACTAGAAGCTGTAAATTCAAGCAGTGTTGTTAAGATGAGTGACAGTCTGAGACATCTTTTGAGACAGTTGCTTCAAAGGGAAGTATCTCGACGCTATGGGTCTTTGGCGAGAGAGGGACCAAGAGAGATTAGAAATCATCCGTGGTTTCTTACGATGGATTGGAACGGCCTCTTTGAACAGAGACTCTCCCCACCTTATGACTACTCAATGACACCTAGACATTCGGCTGCGAATGAACCGGGGAATCAAAAGACTGCTGAAAACAACTTTGCAGCATTTGATCAGTTCTGATTTGATGACCCAGCGAAAAGTTAATGAGGCCAAATTTTGTATTCAATTTAATATATATTTGTGATTTGCTCCTTTTAGCTTCATTAATCTTTTTTTATACTGTTACTGTCAAAGCATTTCTGATCTTTATCATTAAATCTATTAACTGATTTGCTAGGAATTCTAAAATTTCTTGGTAGGGAAATATAAAAAGTTATTTATGCGTTAATATGTCAATAAATCATTAAGCACATTTATAATCGCAGGGTAAAGTATCAGTTTAAAAAATATAATTTCGACTGGTAATTGGCTACTGATGTCATAATACGGGTACCTTAATATTTTATTCGTTAAAAACTGCAGTTAGAATCAAGCCTTCGCCTTGGCTTTTTTCTTACCTAACTGGATTGACCTACAGCTGACTCAAATCAGGAAAGGAGAATGGAGAAATCAGTGATGTAGTTACTCCAAGGCATTTCATTAATATGACGAACTTTATAGGAATATTCGCTTTGTTAAGATTACTTTTGAAGATCAGCCTACCACCTAACCGAACTCAGCTTTATCTAGACTAATTGTCAAGATGTTAAGTGCGGTATGCACCCCATATATTTAAGACTGACAGACGACATAGATACTATAGAAGTCAATGTCTAAATAAAGATTTATTATAAAATATCGCATTGATAAAACAAAAAGAATGAAAAAGGTACAAGGGTCTGTAGGATTAAGAAAGGTTGACAAAGAAGCATTAAAAATGAGCGAAAGCAGCTATTTTGCTACCTTCCTCTCGGCAGCATAAGATTGTGGCTTGATGCATCTCGAGTCCCAGCCTCTCATTGGTCAACTGTATGCCCATGTCAGTTTGCGTGTTGGTAAGTGCTTCTCCATGGGGTTGACAAAGTTGTGAGAGTAGCCTACTTCCAATTCCTCAGCAACGGCGAGAATTCCTCATTTCGAGACAAAACATAAACTCTGGGGCCTTGAGCTATTTTTATCAACGTCCTATGAAGTAACTAAAATACTTTTCAGCATTTTGAATTATCTTTTTAACTGCTTAACATACTATTAACAAAATGGGACATAAAATAAAACAAACGTAACTGTATTTAAATAAAGAAAAAAATCTGACTGAGCTATTGATGACGAATTTCCCGGTCTTTACACAACATGCAAGTAATATGATATTGAGGATTAAAACTTTCCAGTAATTGAGGATGTATGATATAAACACAGTATTGTAATCAATAAGGCAATTGTGCAAAAGTAATGCGGATTGGGTCATATAAAATGGATAGGTCAAGTCACTCATGTCACTAGATCAGTACGGAGGTGGCCGAGAGCCATTCTAGTTTATTGGTAGACAAATGCAAATATTTCTTTATAAGACGTCAGTCATGTCTCGTTGTCGAAACTTCCCCATGATGACTGGCATGTACATGGTATCATTGTGTAAGCACGCAAACACAGGTGAATCACTACTGGATTTTATTATCGCGATTTTATCATTTCTGACTGCCAGGTGTTGAGTGATATCTACCGTTTATAGCAGTGATTCAAGTGGGAATTAACTCATCATGATTCGAAGACACGATTTCATAGATTCGAAAATGTAAGGAATAATTGATGTAGTTACTGTGAACTGTGAAAATTTCATTGAAAACCTGTGACAAATTTTTCAACATCAGAGCATTTCTTATCAACTGTTATATTAAACTTACAAATGATATGCTTATTATAAAAGGGACTTTATTATAATATCTCGCATATATATGCTTTCAGGAAAATTATGTCAAATACTTAACAAATGGTGTAAGTGAAATGTACTAATGTAGAGCATAAATGAAAATTATAGGTTAAATAAATTTCGAAATGAGTCGTAAGTGTGGGAGATCACATTTGTTTACTTAGAATAAAAAAAGCTGATTATAAAAGGCATCTGTTGGAGTCCAATAACACCGGGACCCTAGAACCTCAACACTGTTCATCATTAGAACCTTATATTCTGCTGCATTATTGAGACTTCGAGAGTTGTCTCAAGTTGGCCCACGTTGCGTTAAAAGCTATAGAATGCTCGTAAACTATTTTCATTTATCTTCGTCTATAAAAAACTAGGAATGAAGGTTAAGTTTTGATGAACCAGTTCAATGGAATTTATGAAAGTTCTATATTTAAGGTGATAAGATGCAATTGGTGGCTTAACAGGTACAATCGGGCAAAGGTCTTCTTAATATTTTGAGTATAAATTCAGCATTTTCTGAAATGACTAATTTGCGCTTAATATTCTTGCTTTAAATAAAACTTTGGGTGGAAGTTAAGAAAGAGTTCACTTCAAAAGGACATAAATTCACTAGAATCGTCCTTATACCTAGTATAACCACATGTAATATTTTCAAAATACCAGATTTTTAATGCAATTTTTGTGTCTATTGATTAGTATTCTTAAATAAAATATCTTAAAATAAATAAATAAAATAAAATAGTGATAACACTAGAATCTCTTATATTAACACCTAAATGGAATGGAAAATACTTATCGATAGTTCTAGTCAATGACTAGGACTGTTGCAGTGTTTTCGAGTTATGAAAGTGATTAGATAAAAATAGGACACTTCAAAAATGATCACAAATTGTCTTAGGCAAAGAACCAGTTCTCTGTTATTCAGAAAAATTTATCAACAGATTTTCTGAAAGTTTTTTCAGTGTAGAATTATGTTTTTTCAGAGGAAATAATACTAGGATTGACAGGAAATTCATGTCGGAAACAAAATATAAATTACAAAATTGAAGTAAACTTTCTGAATAAAATAATCAGATAATATAGAAAGCTGAATAAAAGTGCATGAATTCTATTGATTTGATGAGTTTTCATCTTGTTAATTTCTTATACCATTCCAAATTTTATTAAAACAGCTGGTAGATCAAGTGGCGAAAAACTGAATTTTTGTCACTTGTCGGTTTTCGGTGGTAAACATGTTCTACAGCCCTGAGGAAATTGATGCGGTGCATGTTCCTAATGGAGATCATTTATTTGAGATTGATCCTTACTTGAATCCTTACAGGCATGAAATTAAACGAAGGTAAGTTAAAAATCGTTTAATCATTTATAGATTAATATTATTTTCAACATTGAGTTTTATTCCTATTAATTTGAAATAAATGTCTTATTAATATGTTTATTCAATATTTTCTTTAGATATAAATGTTTCCTGGATTACAGTAAATGGATTGATTGTGTTGGTGGTATTGAAAAGTTCACTCAGGGATTCAAGGAATATGGTATTCACTGTGAATCTGATGGAACTATCCGTTGTAAAGAATGGGCTCCTGGAGCCGAGGCTATATATCTTCGTGGCGATTTCAGTCAGTTTATTTTATTTATTTTACACTCTAATATAGACAACTGGAATGAATTTGAGTACCCTTTCAAAAAGCTTGAGTTTGGGAAGTGGGAACTTGTCATTCCTCCAAATCCCGGTGATGGAAAACCAGTGATTCCCCATTTGTCAAAAATCAAGGTAATGAGTTAATTGTTTAATTTATATTGATTTTTCAGCTTCTCATCATTGGACCTTGTGGTGTTAAACTTGATCGACTGAGTCCCTGGGCAACTTATGTTAAAAATTTTGACAAGAATATTATCTATGATCAAGTTTTCTACAATCCCCCATCGGTATGATACATTTTACTCCTCTTATTGATTCTTTTCTTTTTTTCAAGCGTTATGAGTTTAAATATCCTCATCCACCAAGACCAAAAGGCCTTCGAATCTACGAAAGCCATGTTGGAATCGCTACCTCTGAGCTTAAAGTAGGAACCTACTTAGAGTACAAAGAGAAAGTTCTCCCAAGAATTGTCGATTTGGGTTACAACTGCATTCAACTTATGGCTATCATGGAACACGTCTACTATGCCTCTTTTGGCTACCAAGTAACCAATTTCTTTGCTGCATCGAGTCGATATGGCACTCCTGATGAACTTAGAGAGCTAGTTGATGAATGTCATCGTTATGGAATCACTGTGTTTCTCGATGTTGTTCATAGTCATGCCTCCAAGAATACTGCTGATGGGTTGAATCAGTTTGATGGGACTAATTCATGTTATTTCCATGACCATGGAAGAGGCGTCCATGATTTGTGGGATTCAAGACTATTCAACTACACTGAGTAGGTTTTCACTTTCCCACATTGCATCGCAATTCGGTTTATCGACCTCTTATAAATTATTCCAATTTCTTCTTTAGACTGGAAGTGCTACGTTTCCTTCTATCCAATCTACGGTGGTGGATCGATGAATATGGATTCGATGGTTTCCGTTTTGATGGTGTGATGTCCATGATCTATCATCACCACGGTCTCAATACCAACTTCTCTGGCTCCTATGGTGAATACTTTGGGTTGGGCGTAGATACTGAGTCGTGGACTTATTTAATGCTGGCGAATGACTTCTTGCATAAGAAATATCCCTTCGTTACAACCATTGCTGAGGTGAGTTCTTGTAGAATTTTGTGCAGAAGTATGGCAGTTTTTAACTTCTTCTCTTATTTCTGTTTGGGTGACAAACTTGCTGTTATGTGCGCTATTCAAGTTGACGTGATTGGTTGAAAAGTGTGTCGATTTTTAAATGAGTTGACTGAAAATTCTCCTGTAACCCTTACAGTCGGCTGACATAAGAAGTTTTTAGTAACAAGAATTTGAAGAGTTCTTAGATGAAGTTCAAGGCGTTGATCTTTGATTAGCTTGATTTATTCTGATTGCGTTACGTTAAAACGCACGTATATGCTGTTGCATTTGACATGGTCTGACCCCTTAACACATATCTTGAGTTAAACGATCCCGTGTAATGGTTGATACAAGTCAAAAGAATTAGAATACTATTTAATTGAATGAAAGTTTCTCAGAAGCTTCAAACGCATTTTTGCTCGTCAGGTTAACTTTTTTTATTTCAATAATCTCGTTCGATTTGAGAATTATGTTCTATGCGCATAACTATGCAACTGAAATTCGTTAAATTTCTTTTAATCATCGAGTGAACTATAAGCTGAAATTCATTTAGAAAAATGATTATTCAACTTTCGTTCAAGCGAATGTGAGACTTTCGGATGGAAAGTGCAATCGTACCAACCTACATTTATCGGGGTGATAATGCTTTTTTACCGTTCATATTTGTACCGAGAACAAAATAATTCCTTCCACTTTTTAAATGAAATGCAGATTTTATGCATAAAAGGATCTCCCCAGTCTAAAACAGCTCTGGACACCCGGTCACAGTTGAATGCATAGTATATTAATTATGCTATATTTATCACCACATTTCCCAAAGATCAATCTTCAAGTGGCGAAAAATGCATATCAGAAAGTAAACCGGCTTAAAGTAGCTATTGCTAGCGTTTGATATTAGGTAAACGTACTAAAGTTGCTAACTTTGATTCACTGGGGAAGGTAAGTCTTTACAAAAGTACCCCTAATTGGCGTAAACTATATGAAATTGAAATCTATTATCGAGGCTATAATATGAAGAAAGCTATTCTTCATTATTTGGAAAAATTATGAATCACGTAACTGTGCTTACATTGTGGCTGATTTTGATTTGAGAAGATAACAGTTTGCAATCCTGATACCTGCTCTGTTAGCTCAATAGTTCTCTTCAAACGTTTTTGAATTGCGAACAGCTGGATATCAATAGGTTTAAATAAGGTTTCCTATTGAGACAGAAGTAGGACCGTAAATTAACATCGTGTTTATTTTCAATTTTAACAACTGTTTTTCTTCATAAAGGAGGTCAGTGGAATGCCAACTCTCTGTAGACCCGTGGATGAAGGGGGTGCCGGTTTCGATTATCGTCTGGCCATGGCCATCCCTGATCTTTGGGTGGCGGTAAGCATCCTATTTTCTCCTACCTCCATGTAACGTCCTCTCTTATTTTCCATATCAAGTAGTTGAACACTTAAATCAATTGTCTTCTGTTAAGATTAGTTTACACACGTCTGATCACTCATTTCACTGCTAATGATGTTGATGGTGCAAGTTTACGCTTTCATCCATCGTTTACGAAGATCATTATCATCACACTTCCTATGTCTATCTATGACGGGGGCTGGTAGTGATTGTGGTTGTTTATTCTAAACAAAATCGGCCCTGGATTAATCTTATGCATCCATGCGTTTTTAATTAAATGCTAATTTGAGAGAATTGAGGTGTACTCGGAGCTTAGAGCACTATTATCTATATGCCATCTTGTCTAGTCCATTTAAAGGATACGTACTTGATTCCCTCTTATAGTACTTGAAGAAGGTTCCAGATGAAGACTGGGATATGGGCAAGATTGTCCACAGCTTGACCAACCGTCGCTGGGGAGAGGGAAACATTGCCTATGCTGAATGCCACGATCAAGCCCTAGTCGGTGACAAGACAATTTCCTTCTGGTTGATGGACAAGGAGATGTACACTCACATGAGTATCCTCTCTGATCAGAGTCTCATTATTGATCGAGGTCTTGCTCTGCACAAAATGATCCGTTTGATTACCCATGCACTGGGAGGAGAAGGCTATCTAAATTTTATGGGTAAGTTGGGTCGCTAAAATAATATAAGTAGACTTAAGTTGGTTGACTGGACAGTAGCCTGTGTGCGTGATCAAAAGCATCAGCCACCACAGGAATGTGTTGTGATTGGTCAACCAGTATCATGCGTGACCTTGGTTTGTGTGTATGCGTTCGCCCTTAATCAGAAGAAGCAGTAGTCTTCTATTCTGAACAGCATTGATCGACATAGGAAGCAAGCTCATTGTGTTTACGTCTGCGGTCATTAATAGTGTTTATCTTATGTCTTATTATAAGGACGGCGTTGTCATATATAAGCGAATCAGACTCCCATTTTACATGGACGGCAAGAAAATGTGGTTGGGAAATATGGTGGAGAATGCGCTTTGGTCTAAAATTATTCATGTTTTTGTCGAATTAATCTTATTTTAGTCCACTGGGAGGGCAGGTCTTAGTGCCGAATTGGCCAACTGATATGGCATAAAGCAACTTCTGATTCTTCCCTATTGGGGAGAATGGGAAGTGACCTTGTCGGGCCAATCTAGTTTCCCTTGTCATTTTTTCAAACTTGGGGATTTTCCCAAATTCTCTAAGACTCAGGTCATTTAGATTCTAGTCTTTGGGGTTCTAATGCAGATTTGTCTCTCAGGTTATACATTGAGTGGAAGTTATTCTGTTGTCTTTCCGAGTGAATATCTTGAATTTAACGATTTCAATGGCTAGTTCCCTGATTTCTCTACTATTTTTGTGAGGATAATGAGGTAGCAGTAAATATTCTCTTAGTCACGTAATTTGGACCGAAGATTTTTAAATATGAGTGATTAATGATTTTCCTCTTAATCACAAATAGTTGAGATAGACTGGCTTTTAACAGAGGCATAGTATATAATGATTTACATTAAATCTTAGTTAAATTTAAGCTAGGTTGCCCTTTGATTTGGGCAAACCAATAATTTAAGTCTCATATTAAAATTAAGAATGAAACAGGATGCTCTATAGTTTTCGACGTTGGATGCTTCTGGAGGTGCAGTCTGTAGAATTTGGAATTTGGCCCCTGAGACGTTAAATTCTCTGTTACTAGTAGTGCGCCATTTCGTTCTTATTTTCTCTTAAGCTGAAAAATAATTAGGGCCACATTTAAATATCTCAACTCGGAAGTCGCTTTGGCTATGCAGGATCACAACCCATTGTGCACCTTCTTAAGGTGACTGGCTTAACGGTATTTAAAGTCATGAAACTGAAAACATTTTATTATAAATAATATTCTATTTTCATTCGCATATTTATTCTATTAATTTATTGAGGATTACAAAGAGGAGTGTATAAAACAGTCGATAAGATCGATTTCAGTCTCTAATGTTGTACATTTCCACCTTAAGGAAATTTAAGCGAAAACGATGAAGTGTGAGGCTGCCAACTGTGCGTGAATTTTCGTAAAGATGGTCGTGGTTTTGCATCATTGATTGGATCACTGTTTTTCAGGCGCAATGATCAACAAAGACTTTCAGTGCCTCATTTCCGGTTGCTTTAAGTCTTATAATAGACAATGATGAGTGAAGCGCCGCTTGTCAGAATGTTATCCTCAAAGTTGATTTTACATGATCAAAGGATCTTTTGAGAAAGCGACAAAATAATGACAGGTCATATTCTTCTCAGTGGAGTGGTGAAAATTCCAAGTCCCATGGACCAAGTTTCCTTACCCCTTCCCCAATTTTTGTGACTATACATACGCCTGCTTAAATAGTATAGATAGACTAGCATTATTTCTAGAAGCATTACTATCCTAAAGATTAGATAACAAAAATGGTCTGTTCATAGTTTCAATAGCAACTGTAGGGATTTTAAGACAAGTTCTTTGACATATCAGTTGCATAGATGAACGGAACTTAATTGATCTTGGTATAGTTTAGATCAATTATACATTATACATTCCAATTATACATTGGAATAAATCGAGATAATTTCTATAACTAGTTACATCATAGTAATGGTAGCTGTTTCACTTTATATTGCCGATATTCAAGGTATTTTTAAGATTACTGTTGAAGCTCAAATCAAGCTGGTTAGATCTTTATCAAGTCAAATTTATAGTTGTTGATCGATATCACTATGTCAAATCATAAAGCATCTTACTTATCGATCTTAACTGTCTTTACTGTATTTTTTTATTATAGGAAATGAATTTGGTCATCCAGAATGGTTGGACTTCCCCCGAGAAGGGAATAATAGTAGCTACCACTATGCTCGTCGACAGTGGAACCTAGTGGATGACCCGCTGCTCAAATATCAATTCCTTAACAATTGGGATCGAGATATGCAACACATGGAGGAGAAATACCATTGGCTTAGTGCCAATCAGGTTACTTGATAGTTACAATATTATTTCTATTCCATTTTCGATCTTCTTATCCGTCCACTGACCATTCACCTAGTATTCGTCGATTCTTATTAACATCGACTTCAAAGCATAAAATACAATTTTAATTTTGGGAAAGCAGCTAAATAAGGGAAGCATTAAAATAATCCCATAAGGACTGAGGCATAGGATTGAGTAGAAGTTGGGAATAACAGAATCTTATTCATTTGAATTGTGGACCCATCAATTAAACTACTATTTACGTAGTTCACCTCCCCACATTTTAAAGTTCCTCAGTTCCAATTTCAGGGCTCGCTCCTTGGGTCCTTTAATAAATTCGTGGTCGTCATGTCTATCGATTTCTTTTGACGGTTAGTCGTACCGTTCCGGTCAACATACCAACCAACAGGACTTAAGTATAGTGGAACACGTCATTCCTTTTTCAATTCATCAATTTGTCTACATTTGTATTTATCTTCTTATTCATCTGTTAATATTACAGGAAATTGTTTATTTCTGTTCTAATTCCAATTAGATAAAAGACGTTGACGTAAGTGAAAGTAGATTATATTTTTTCCTAACTTTTTACACTTGGATAACCATTCTCAAAAATAGTAGAGCTCACAATTTTTCATAGTCTATTATAGATTTATTATATACTGCTTAGTTAATGATGAGACAGATTTTAATAATCAAGTTATGTTGAATTAAAGACGAAGTTTACTTTAATATTAACGTACAATGATGCAATATAAGGTGATTTTACAACCAGTAAATACTGAAATAATCTTCCACTTTAAAGTCGCTTATTTGTAGCCGTTCACTCCTCCTTTGGCTAGTTTCTCCAATGAGTTTTCAAATGGACCGCTTTTGCATTCCTATGTTGTCAGTGCTCTTTGTAAACTGAATTTAATTAACTGGAAATTTTAGATCAATGTATAGATTGCGTTCAGGGGTTTCATTGACCGACACCACTAAACGCAGAATACTTTCCTTCATTAGTTATTTTAAATAGCAAACATTACAATGTTTGTTGGAGAAATAGTCTATCCAATTAACAAACCCATTCAACCATTGGGAGAAGGAAAATCATATCAATCGATTCAAATCATTGGTTATTTATCGATGAGTTTCAAACACATTCAAACTGAAGGAAATGTCGTTAGGACATGGAATTCGTTAATTATTTGTATAATTTTATAAACATACGCACAAGTGACCCACCTTTGCACTTTTCTTAATAGTTTCATTCACAAGGGGTAAGTGATCAAACCGTTCTAAAGGTTAATTGGTGTACATGTTAATATCAGATTTGCATTGCGAACAATGTGGATTCTTCCTTTCAGGCTTACGTGAGTCGAAAACATGAAGGAGACAAAGTAATCGTTTTCGAAAGAGCCGGAGTTCTGTTCATTTTCAATTTTCACACTAGCAAGAGCTACACGGGTTATCGTGTTGGTGTTGATACCCCTGGAACGTAAGTTGTATCTTCTATCAACTACTGAATTCCATTTAAGTAGTTTACCAAATGTGTTTCCATACACAGATATAAGATCATTCTGAACTCGGATTCAAAGAAATACGGCGGTTTCAATCGTATAGATGAATCGGTTCCAATGCCGACTACCGATGAGCATTGGGATAACCGACGTTGCAGTATGTACGTCTACATTCCGTCCCGAGTGGGTCTCGCTCTCGCTCTCCAGTGAGTCAAGATCAAGGAAATCAAAGTTATTGCAATAGCCCCCCAACAGTCTTGGTTTGTGTGTACCATTGCTCACTTCTCACTTTTGGCCCTTGTTCCTGTTTGCTTCTATTATTTCTTGCCCATTTTACCATCTCGGTCTGACCTCTCACTCTATTTGCTCTTTATGCTCCTTTTGTAGTTTTCGATTACTTGCTCTCCCTCTGCCCCTTTTTATTTAATTTAAATGGGTTGAATAATGAGTTAGGTTTTCATTGTCATGCGGAAGAAATACTCTAAAATTGCTGCATACTTTGTGATTACTTACTTTTTCGGGAAATAAAATCAGTGGTTGGACTCAACGTGTTGCCTGCAGAAGGTGACGAGGCTTTGTCATAATTCTCCGCTGTTTTCTGGCTACTCCGCGTTAATGTAACTCAAAAGGACGAAATAAAACCCCAAATTATATTATAAATGAATTGAAGGCTGATACGAGATGAGAGAAAACGACCGATTTAAAGAACTGAGGTAATATCTAGGGCCACCGATGTGCATGTGCCAACTCTCATTAGGCCACTTTCTAGTAGATAGTGATTAATCATTTGTAAATCGTGGTAGATATTAACGAGTAGTTCCGTAACCCTTAACAGGGGAGAAACGCTTTATTTATTACATTTAATCCGTTTCAGATGTAGGTCTTGTTCTGTTAGCAAACATATTAGGATTTATCTTTGGAATATGAAATTATACACGGATGCATTTGCTTACGAAACGGTACCGAGTGCTATTTTCCGCTAAACAAATCTCCAAACCAAGCTTCAATCTAACTGAATGGTCTTAGATATTTCCAGATAAGCGTTCAAGGACAAATTAGGACTTGTTATTGAAGTCCGAGAGAGGCTCTTTATATTCGGAATTCAAGCTAATAGGATAGACTTACAGTTAACTGAAATGAAGCTTTACAGGGGGGACAAAATTCGCACAATATCTATTTCATAAAGTTACCTATGCCTATTTGCTCACCTTTCGGATTGGTAGTAAGGTTGTCTAATATGTTTCTTTACTTTGCTATTCGGAGATATTTTGCTACACATAGGAATTTGGATCGTGTTATCTAAAGTAAAAATTGGGAGCATTATGCTTCCTGCTGTACCTTCATTGACCTCTCAGTTAGTTACAATGCCCAGAATCCCTTAATAACACGTAATTACCTTACTGGTAGTATTTAATGCAAAATCAGGCGAGGCACCGACTCTGCAATTTAACACATTTTGACTAATATGCTAATCTCATAAAAATTAACAATAAACTAAAATTAATTTTTCTTGGATAAAAATTCACTTTCAATTGATGCATTAAGTCTTACTTGCTTAAACACAATATATGCTAAAACCTAAGTACAACTTATGATCGGGGGTGCAGATAATCATTAGGGTAGATATTAACACCCCTATTATACTAACACAGATTTCACTTATATAGTACTCTCCACTGAGGTTTAAACGAATTCAAAGCTACCCGTGATTTTCAAACTGCTTATAGGAAATTGTTTCATAACCTTTTAGGATGTACAATTAAAGTTGGAACGTATGTTGATTGACTTGAAATATCTTCGAACCATTTTAGAATGAATGAATTATGATAAGGTAACTAGCTTTTATTGTGGTTAGTAGAAAATTTAATTACTGAACCAGGCTAAGCTTCTACAGGGCGTATTAAGAATAATTAGTAAGTTTCCGTTTCTTGTACCATTCTTGTCTATCAATCCAGGCCCTTCAGAATCTGCATCCTAATTAATGCAAACCAGCAAGGGCTCTTTCAGAGGCCCTCTAGTGGCTTTAATCTCGCAAAAGTTTCTTAAATTCCTTAAGAGAATCGTTCATAACAATTGAATTAGTAGAGAGAAAGTATTCTGGGACTACTCTTATGAGAAACTCACGTTCTACCAACTCTCTTGATTAAAATATGCTAGGACGGCTGGTCACCCACATTACTGGATGTTCACCGATGGGCATTGATCTCATGACCTCTGATTTTGCAGGCGAGCACGTTGACAGCTCCCTTTAATCATGTCCACATCTGCTTTTATAAAAATGAGTTTAATAATAAAATAACCTCTACCAAGTGAGTCATGAAGTAATTACAGAAAATCGTATAATCATTTTAATTGATTTTTTAAGGGAATTTCGTAAGAATTAAATAGGATAAACATGATTTAGCGAACAACATGCTTTTAATGCACAATACTGATCTCTAAAAGGGATTTAACATTTACTCTTACCGTCTTGCCCTGAACCAGTGTATGTTAACGTGAATAATCTTGCTGTGATCCTGACTTCCTGTCTTTTGCTAGATCTGGAGGTAGATACTCTACGACATCCAGAAGACATAATACCCGCTTCTTGTTTTATAAATCAGTTGCAATAGGTCAAACCTTGTTTCAAATAAACCAAGTCAACCTATTTTTGGCATTTTTTTGAAATATTTCGATGAAATTTATTTGCGAGAAATTTCCCATGGCAGAGAGTTAACTGTCTGAACTATAAATATTATCGATTTTTTTCACACCTAAGGAGAAATGTAATTGGTTATTAAATGGAGCATTTACTTTATCACTGTTCAGATCTGCCATGTCGGTGGTAACGGGTTCGAGTCCCATATCAGCACACCCAATGAGTGGAGTGGCCAACTGCATTTGGTTAAGTCTGGCCAATATAGGAAGTGACGGAATTCGTGTTTCTCACCTGGAAGGTTCCTTGATGTCAATGTCTACCCAAGATGAGGGTTGGAAAAAACTTCTCCAAAATGAACATGGGAATTTGCATCTAAACCGCCTCCATACGACCCGAGATGGTGAGAAAAACCACGATGTATCATATTAGATCAACAGCTGTCAATTAGCATAAGAAAAGACCGAAGGTCTTAAAATACAGGGTCAGCTATTCATAGACTAAATGGTCAAATAACACATTAAAGGTCAGTGTGTATCCTACATGCTAAGCACAATTTAGCATTCAAATTCAGCAGTCTGACATTTTGGATTAGGTGAATTTAGTCCTTTCCTAGCTTCTTTAGGTCTGAAATACATGCCTACTTTTTCGTGCTATTCGTGGTAATTAAGAGGATCTAGTACTGGTCTCTTTGGTAATAATTGCTGATATTTTCATATAAATTTTTTCCAGAGATAGTTGAGCTTATTTGGAAATTTGTCAAAAAATGATGAAATTCTCCTATTAAAAAAATTATAGAAGGACTGAGAATGATATCAGGAAATGGTTCTTTTTAACCATACAGATTGTCTAGTATCGCTCACATAAAAATCTACCAAGAAAAGTGGAACGAGAACAGTTATCTTTATCTTATTCGAATAAGAGCTAATTGGAAAACTAAGATGAATCAAATACCTTCAGTTAATACCATGGTACCAACTCTTCAATGGATCAAGCAAGAAAATTTCCCTTAATTCAACTATTCAGAACTATAAGAAAAATATTAGCCATCTGCATTTAATAATTCCCGTTCTAAATCTCTTGCTTACCTATTTAAACGGACTGACCTCGAGCCAAACTGTTGTAAGATATATTTCTCATTCAGTTGCACACATGACGTTTTGGCGCGGCGAGGTTGTTTATAATGAGGAATAAGGTGGTCCTTTCATCAGCTTAAACATCCAATTTCATTTTAAAAATTTCTGAAACATCAGAGATTAGGCACATGCACAAGCATCAGAGCCTCAATGTTCCCAACTGCTAAATGTCTGGAGATCTTAGTAAGCACAAATTGGCCACTTCTGAATGGAACTCTGTTGAAACTCCAAAGGGATATTTAGGTCTTCAAAGCTTGATATCTGAAATTAAATAAACTTATTTTGTCTCTAAGTATAGATTTTATAACCGCAGTTCAGTTTTCTTCAAATTTAAAACAGTGAATGTTGCAATAATAGTTGAAGGCGACCATTCTGATTATCTACTACGTGCAAGAGTTTTTATTGGATCTGAATCATTTTGAAAGAATTTTCTGATCAGTATTGAGACCTTCGAGCAATAATATAAAAAACGCATTATAAGTGGGAAGTCAATCGAGGAAAAGTACTTTTCAGCACTTGCTTTAACAAAAGAAAGAGTCTATCAGATGGAGACATTTTCAATCCACAAATCCCTTACTGACCAGCATAATCACGATGAACACCGGCCCCTTGACCAACACACGTTGACCGCTGCGACACTGATTTAACAGAGGCTTGAATAAATTTGACACAGTTCATTTTTTGAAAGCGGGTATTAATTTCCTGTTCAATTTAAGATAGATTAATAGAAATTTCTAGAATGGCTCTTTTGTTTGAATTAAACCTGAGTGAGGAAGAACATCAAGCAGAAAGTCCATGACTGAATGTTATTGAGTTCACTTAAAATTTGCAAATTAGGGGAGGAAGATGGAGCTATATTCGGTGAAAATCTTGGGATTTATAACATTCAAGATGAGATGGGTGCAACCTGCCATTCCGGTGTACATATTGAATTAGGCGTCACCTGATCTGAATATTTTCAAGAGAGTCCTAAGTGCAATAAGACAACAATTCTTACTTTATTTCAGTGACCGATCTCTCCGAATTTCTCTATCCTTCCTCTAGCGTAAATAGCTTTTGCTTTCTGTCATAACAGTGTTACTGAAGCGAACTTTATGGATTATTATTTTATTCAAATGTGTGGTGTCCAGTCTACTGGTGTTGGACCCCTCGATAACCTCCTATTGAGACGCGATTTGAGTATGATTGAGCTCCCTTTGTCCTCAAATGTGTCTAGTGTGTAATTGATATGATAAAATACGATGGGAATTAAACCAAACGTATTCTTTTTGGGGACTTCTGGGGTTTTGCACGTAGTTAAAAATTGGACCTAACAATAGTCCATAACAACATATTAGTCGCAATCGTTGTATTGTCTACTAGCAGTACGACGTCATTCGGAAGAAATAAACTCCAAATATATCAGCTAAGCCGAAACTGCGAAGGCAATATTGGAAAAAAGGGAAGAAATCCTCCGAAAATGGACTAACTGCCAACTCTTTTTGGTTCCAACTAATAGTTAATAATAAGCACTTATAATTTCAGTTCGCATTGCTAAATTTATTGTGTAAAAATTTCATTGCTAAATTAGTGTCATATTGAAACTCTACTGAATCATTTAAGTAACAACTTACGATTTGGCTTAATCGAGGGCGGTAATTTATCATCATTTTTAGCGATATAGAGAATATTAACAGCAAAATAATGAGATTATTTTCATTTAAACAATGTAAATAAGGAGGATTTTGAATTGAAAATTAAGTATCAAATCTGTTAGGATCTCTTTGGTGAGAAGAATATAAATGTTTAAGAAATGTGCATATTCATGGTTCCAAGGCCTTTATTAATTTTAGAACAAATTTTAGTCTTATTTGAGGCACAGCGGCTCCAATTTATATATAGGAAACAGTCATGGTAGATGCGCGGGAAAAATATGCAAAATAATTTACTTTGTTATCATGAAATTTTAGATAATGCACTTCCAATTCATCCATTTTCATCTAAAGCAAATTGAAACCGGGCTATGTTAATTACCCGTGCTGACCAAAAAGGTAGGCTCCTCGTACTCGCCTTAATCTGTATCTCTTCCCAAAATCCGAAAGATTTTCCTTGAATTTTTCCAATTGGGTCCGCTGTATTCAAAATTATCTTTGTTAATTCTGAACGACTGTTCTTAGGTTGTTAACTGAGACAGGTGCGCTAAGATGATATGATAGAACCTTCAAATCAATCTACAGATCAATCGCATCTAGATGCTGTGGATAAAGTAGTATCAATTGATAGATCAGTATTTTGGAGACTACAGAGTCTAGTTGACTTATCAACCTCCTAATATCCTTCGATCCTCGATATACAACAAGATGAAGAAATGGGAGACCGTTGGTTAGAGAGGTTCGTTGAGAACAAGTGAAAAGTTCAGAGAGATAAGAGAGGCTTATGTAAGTTGAAATGTGTGGAATATAGGATGGATGTGAATATGCACTACAGCTATGAAAATGCGATTGATGTTACTATTAAATCTTTGACATTGGACAATTTGGGATGTAACTTTCCACTTTTCCATAAATGTCAAGTGAATTAGAACCGTTTATTGATATGCTATTATTAATGGATTAATGAATGCAATTCTTTGAATATGAATATAGATATCTAGTTCAATTTTTCACCAAATATCGTCTTTATAACATGTTTCCTACCGAAATTAGCTGCTCCTGCTTTAAAATAGCCCCAGAAGGGCACTAAAAATCCAAGATTCAGAGAAATCGTAAATTTTCAAGAGTGGAATTATACCCACTAAATGATGAATCATATAAATTTACTCAGCCTAAATTGCCATAAAGTGACTTACAAAAGGTCGAAACCAGACAGTCACTCAAAGTGTACTTATATGGCCACTATACATCATTCCAATTTCTTGCATGCAGTTTTAGGCATATGGCCCAGTTCTCCTTCCGACAAACTTAATTTTCCCCTCTCCTACCCAAATGAAGCATCTCTCGCCTCAGCTCTCGCCCCCCTGCTTTGGGAAGGATTTTGCATCCTGTTAGCCTTTATAATGATCAGATTAAAAGGATACACAGCTAAGCCTAAGTAGCTTTACCAGGAATCGGTGATACTTTGAGGTCTTCTCTCTTCTTCCTCAGTAAGTGTAAAGTTGAAGGCTATATATCTCCGAGTCCAAATCATATTTTTATTATAAATGTCAGCCGATTTTTCTTATCGAACGAACTGATGAGAATCCATTTTTTCAGTAATTATTCTTTTCTAAACCACGCTATTAATAAGTTACCGCTGACTATATAAGTTAAGCATTTTGAACTAATCACAGGTTATAGTTATTTGAAAATTCATATTAAAATTCCAAGATCTAAAATTTTCTCATGACTACATATTCCCCTTAGAAAAATTACGATCAAACAAAGAGTAAATAGATATCAGTATTTGATTAATTAAAAGTGAATATTAAGATATGAATATACTTTGTTTAATTTAATCAGCCCAAAAATTTGAAATAGCATTTACAAAATGAATAGATCCATGGAAATTGCAAACCTCTGCCTACGAGCTCTCACATGCAAAACATATTACAACTTGCTTTCCGTTGAACGAGAAATTGGAAATTATGCCAGAGTAAGTGTGTCTTTCTACCCTTTCTCTTTTGTCTTTGCTAGGTAATGGGCATTATGTACTACTTAGTCATAATAAGGAGTGGGGAAAATGATGCTCGACAGTATGTCTATTACTGCCAATTTCGCTATTCAATGGAATGTAAAGCTATATTTTGCGTGACCAGTGGGTGTGGTAGTGGACCATTAGAGATCGCCGTCTATGCACGCCACACCCATCCTTGCCGTTTTGAACCGATAGAAATGGACCCAAGTCCATACGATATCGATCCATCCCATATACAAGAGGAACCCGTTCAGCTCTCTGAGAAGATGAGAAGGGGACGACAATTCTTTCAAAAAATGTTGAATTTTTTAGTGCTGGCGAGGGCATCAACAACCGCGGCTCAATACAGGAGAATTTTCGACTCTATTACAAAGCTAACCTTTAGGGAAGGCGTAAAACTGTTTGATGCGCTGCAATAAGTATCTAAAAATTTAGGTTGTGAAAGACCGTTCTACAACGTATTTCTCATTTTTTTTATTTATTATTTATTTTTTAAAAAAATGAATAAGCTGCCTAAGTGGAGGATGAATATCCTTTCCATTCTTTATATTTTAAATCAAAATGGCTTTTCTGAATGACTTAGAGGGATTAGGTTAGGTAAGTTGGACGGTAGAGATTGAAAGAAGCTTATATTTAAATTGATCTCGAGTCGTAATATTAGATGACATTTATCAAAACATGATGTTATACCGGCGATTCCATTGTTATTAGTGACCTGGAGATGTGAAAAGGAAATGAAATGAGATGCCTGAGGAATTTTTGCCAACCATTAACATCTCTTCTGGAGATGAAAACTGATTGTAGATACGCATGAATCTGTAGAATTTTTTCGGGCTCACATGATAGCCCATCTCACTGACTTGTTTCAGAAGATGATTATTTCATTGGTTCTCTATTAACCGTACAAAAAAGACGCAAAACCATAAAATATGCGACCTAAATAGGTCTAAATTAAAGAAAGCTATCATGGATAAGGTGATTTACTGTGATAGTCTTTATGATGCATGAAAAGTAAAAAAATAGCTATGAAATGTATGGACTACAAAGAGTAAGGTGAAATTGCAACATTTGCCACGGTCTTCTTCCCCAGCAAGAAGCACGAGGATGGTCACTCACCTCCCATATTCTGCCTATGCTCACCTCAGTCTTACTATCAACGTGTTTGTTGTTTTTTAAGCTCTACACAGAGCATCCCATTTCCGCTTATTTATAACAGTCTTGTAGGAAATACAATCTGAATAAGTATTAATTAGGGAACATCTATTTACATCTATGTAAAATAAAAGGGACAAGGGTCCCTCCGGATTTGAAAGATAGCAAGACAGACTAAGAAATATTAGAGAATATAAATATAAGAGGAAACGATCATCTTTCCGCTATGACCGCCACTCTCTCTCGCATAATGGAACCTTAAGATGAGTATATCTCGTCATGTTAGCTTCCATTGGCTACTCTTTCCCCAATTTATCCTGACTGGTCTGCAGGTTTCCCTACTGGTTGGGGAGGTTTTTGACTTGGCTTACATCTAATCCTTCAATAACAGTAACACGTATGCAATTACCTCTACTTAGTGTTAAGCAGTAGAATTGTGCATACATTTGAATTTTTCAGTATTTATCTTAATAGAAAGTTAGTTATGATTAAAAATTTAGCAATATCTAACCACACTCATTGCCTTAGAACAGAGAAGAAATTCGAATTTATTTCGATATCAGAGGGTGAAAAGTGGATAATATGGATCGAACTTATGTGGTCTAATCGTAAATAGTCTGATCTACTCTGTAGCTAGATGCTGTTGTGGAGTTCACAATACTACCAAGGCCGATCAAAGGGATCTCGCATGCGCTAAAACATTCTGGAAAGAGCTGTGAGTAACCGATCGTTTAGCTAGCAAGCGTGGACGTGCGTGCAGAAGCCTTCCCAGCCAGTCAGCGATCAATATCCCTACAGTGTATGCCTGATTATTTTTAATCACCAAGCGCTTTGGCAGCGAGTCATAGTTGAGCAAAGAACCTCTCCATTAGGTGCCTTTTTGGTCTTGCTACTCTGGACATAATCTAGGTAATATCAGGGTGAACTTTAGACTAGAAGGCTCTGCAGGATGCTGGTTGTATCTGTTAGAAATTAGTTAGACTTCTAAGAGGATTACTGAGGTTTAGCAAAAAGACTTATTTGTGCAGCATCCGCAGCACTGTAACATGTGTATCACGATGAAGTGGCTGTAAAAGTGTAAAAATCACGTCGATTTGATTTTCAATAGGATGAAAATAAAGGGCAAATTATGTGTACTAAAAGGAATTTTAAAATTCTTTAAAGGAGTAGAATGAATCGGTCATTTTTCCTGCGCACTGTTTGCTTCACATATTATTCATAAAAAATAAGACTGAATTGATAAAGTTAACATGATAGACATTGAAATGTGATTTCCTTACTTTAATTTCCTTATTAAAATCAATTGCAACAAATATTTACATTAATTTGGTTTTAAATGCGTCCCTAAAATTGCAAATCATTACTCTAACTGAATGAAAAAAGAAGTGGAGGTAGGAAAGTGGTGCTGGGGTTATTCTTACTTCTTATTTCAATGGAATAAAATATAACTTATTCCAAGTTCAGATGACTATGTTGCTTAAAAATGATTTTGAAACTTTAACATAAAACGGGATTTAAAAGTACCATTAATTTTACAACGATTTTGCGAAGAATAAGCAAAATAACAAATACAGAAATTTATAAAAGGAAATACAGTGCGAATCATGAAAGATAGAAAATATAAACAAATTTAATTTAATGTTCATTTTGGACATTCAAATGAAGTGTAGCGCGCAGTATAGAGCAAGGATTTAACCTCATTAGAATCTAGAACCGTTCTAATTTTGTGAGCGCTTTCTCCATTGGGGTATACCAAGTATTCATCACATTGTTCCAAATATTCCCCAACGATTTCGCTTTGTGGAATAGGACAGCGATTAACAAAGGGAAATTTATTCATTAATTCTTCACAGTTGACTACAATTGGAGGCATATATTGAGATCGGAATGAATGAAAGGTACAAGTTTGTTCGACAATTGGTAGATAGTATTTGAGAAAATTGATTGGTTTTCTAGGTGCCGGACGCCAATGTCTCCCGAATGGTCGATAGACCAGTGGGAAAACATCATCCAATTTGAAAAATCGATACTCCCCTCCGATGGATATTCCGAAGTTTGGAATATGTATAGCATAGTAATTAATTTCCACGAAAGGACTTGATTGATCTAGGCTCATCTCATTAAGATAGAGTCTGTCTTGTAGTCCATAGGGAAATAAAGTTAAATTGTAAGCAAATACACTCAATGCATATAGAATTTCTCTTCTGAAATGATCTGGAGCAAAAATATCAATTCCATCACTCCAAGGGACAACATCATGATGTTGAAGTGATCCTAGCAGAGAACTGACTCCTAGAAACCACTGATTTTGTAGCTTTAGCTGGACCATCATCCGCTCAAACTGATTCAAGATGTTTTCAAGGGAGTTGTACTGATCAGTACTTAATTTGGCATCAAATAGACTAGTATCATTGCTGTCATCTTTGGGTCTTTCAGTATATGTATGTACAACGGATCTTAGATCTGGGAGTTTGTTGAAATTAGGTCCTTCATCTTGTAGAACAAAGTAAGGAGAGGGGACTTGAATATGTCCGCAAGGATGGAAGAGGAAAAACCATATAGAGGAGATGATGAAGAAAATCGACATGCAGAAGAGCATGACCTTAACATCCATTATTCTAGAATGAAACGAACTTTTGAGATGCTCACCAAAGCAGTAGAAGTGGGGAACTAAAACGTAAAGAACCACTTTTGAAATTTTCCGATTACGTATATAAAAATGTATAAAAGGCCTTTTATGTTAGGCTGGAGTTGTTTTAAGTGGGAGAAATAAGAAAACACATAGTGAATATGAAAGCGTAGGTGTTCCTTCTTAGATATTGTCAAGGTAAAAATATATTTTCTTCCTGACGCAATCGATATTATACTTAAAGTTTTCTTTCCATTATTATTAAAAATAGCGCATATCCCTCAAACTGCTTATAAGCACTATTAAGAATTGCGCTATATTGCATACAGTTCGAGTTAATCTGGAAGAGATATTCGCAAAAAGTAATAAGAACGTGTGTTTTCCTTCTTCTGGCTGGTATATCGACTTGCAGATCGTAAAGAAATGGAATATGACTTTATGTAAATTTATTTTTAGATTAATTTGTAAGGATCAAAATGGGTTACCTGAATTACCTTTTAAACATTTAACGAATATCATATATCGTTAGATAGATAAAAAAGGGCTAATAAACAAATTAATGAAATCTTTTGTTTTTATTATTTTTATCACCAAGGAGATAGAAAATCATGCAGTGATATCTGGAATAAATGACCCAATGCATCTCTGAGCCACTAATTCGGTACTTATCACTAAATAACAAGTGAAGAATACTATTAATGAAATATGAAAGGTTTGATGTGCAGGTTTTACGCTTAAAAATTTGCAAATCAGAATGTATATAAATCAAGTACCGCTCTCACGAAACACTGGCACATTTTTGCGCTTTCAAACAATATGTACATCATTGAATATAGTAATGTTTTGATCTATTTATTAATCCTTACCTTTCGATGACAGCAGTATGTGTCGTCAATTTATTTTTAAAATAACATTGTAAGATTTTTAAATCCTAAAAAAAAATAATTTTCGCGTTCAGTGATGCATAAATAACCGAAAAATAATAGGATGGGCATTAGATATTTCTCATATTCATTTAAACTCAAGTTTTAGTGCATTCCTGCTTTTCTCGATGAAAATGGAGATGCTACTATTTACCCATTTTTATTTAATTCTTTTCTTTTCTAATCGTAAGTACTGCACAATAACAGCTTATCTTTAACAAAGTGAAGTTCCTGTAGGACTCTCTGTAGGACAAAATCTACGAAGTTTGAAGGAACGACCTAACCAAATGTTTAAAATACTTGGTTAAAAGAACGATTATGCTAAACTATTTTATAAATGGAGGTTGAATTGTTTATCCCAATTGTTTGATTGCCCAAAATAAAGGTAACCCCTAAAATGATTAAATTATAAGGTGCTTTTAGAAAATCACATTTAATATGGATAGAAAACGACCTTGACAATCATGTGTGAGCCCTCAAACTTTTCTTATGAAATGAATTTTTAAAATAGTATTCCAAATATAATAGATCTTTTTCAGAGGAAATGATTATTTCTTAAGGATTTCATTATTTCAGTAGTCAAGCATAGTGTAACCACGAATTTCATTGATTCTTTATTAGTTTCTAATAAAACGAGGCAGATTTTCCAATAGGCAGAACAGGAAAACCTTGTGAAATATAAGCATTAATAAATGTTTAAGAATTACTCAGAAAAAAATTTAAGATTATCATAATTAGTTAGCTCGATCAGCAATTCCCATCAATGTAGGCATTAATCTCGTGATTTCCGACATCAGCAAAATCAACATTGTCTCTCTTACGGATTTCCTTTATAGCTATAATTTCATAATTAGTAAGAGGTGATTTAATTGATTAAAATTTTCATTTATATTTTTCAATTTTCACCTCTATTTCCTAAATCACGAATAATTTCATATTTATTTTCCTGTGGATCAGCCCATCCTTACTATTCAGTTCGCCATCTTAGACTTTGTGTCACTCATGGCCCGTGATAAAATAAGTTAAAACAGGAAACTCGGCGCTTTTCATTCGCGTCGAGTGAAATACTCTCCATGAATCCATACATATTCTGATGTGTCTACCATATCTGCTTTCCGTTGCAGATAAGCACAACACCTACAAACAACTCCCCCTCCTCTAGTCTACCCTCTTATCAAACAGACTACTTCCAATAGTCATCGTTTATATATCCAATCGTCAGTGCAAACGTATTAACTGAACATATTAATCGAATTACCTCAAAGATTTTAGACACAATCATATCCAATTAGATGGTATATTCAAATTAAATCCAATTCTACAGCAGAATTTTAAATGGGGTGTAAAAATCTGATTATTAAGGAACTTTAGAAACCAAACCACTTTCTATTTTCAAATAAAATTTTATTTTAATCCACTCGTCAATAATCCAGCTAAATTGTTAAATTTAGACTTCAATACAGAGTCGGTAAAACCAGCTTCAAGTAGTTCTTCCCGTTGGACTGGAACAAATCCCCTACCTGGTGGATCTCTATGGTTCAAACGAAAAACCGGTATCAGAACCTCGTTGACGTTCACGTATCCTATTTCTCACTAGCACGAGATCATTTAGCCCAAATGGAGGCTTAGGTTTGCGAGAAATCACTCTGCTCCAATTCGTGTTCGCGAAAAACTCAAGTTCCTTTAAGTCAGCTATGTTAGGACGCTTGCGATAATCGTGTTCAAAGCAGTGTTCAAAGAATTCCACAAAAGGTTTCGAAATACAGTTAGAACAGTCGAGTTCCCGGTCACCATTTCTTCCCATTTCATTTAGTTCCCAATCATCTTTTTATCTGGAAAACCCTTGATCGAAATGAGAGTGTAAATTGTGGCGGCCAAACTCCAAATATCTGATTGTGGGACAATGGCAATAAGATTTCTGGGGCCTTAAATCCTAAAGTTCCTGCAAACACCTGGTCTGTTTTAGATGTCAAATCGTATGCGGTATCAAAATCGGTAATGAGCACATGACCAGCATCATTAAGTAGTATATTTTCTGGTTTAATATCCTGGTGGACAATCTGCAAGTTGTGAAAAAATTCTAAACCGCATATAATTTCACAGGCATAGAATTTTGCCGCATTTTCTTCTAGCGGTCTATATATATCAATTATATCAGCTAGATCCACTCTAAACCCTTTGCTTAGTACAAATAGAGGAGACTTGTATAATTTGAAACAGTAGAACATTTGAATAACTAAAGGTCTTTGATTTGGAGCTAAAGAGATACGCTCTAGGATGGCACGTTCCCTTATGCTATTATAAACGGCCGATGAATCTATTATGTAGACTTTTTTGAGGGCGTAGATTTAGCCTTTTTCCACTCCAGTTTTCTTCACTGCTTCAAGTATTAATGCATGTTTGCCCTCGCCGAGGCATCTCTTCACTCGAAAATCTGACTTTAACATGACTACAGTAATCAGTACGCCATTTAAAGATCTATGAGATGTTATTAATGATTCAAAATTAGTTGTATTGAATTTAAACATTTTAATGAAGGTTATTTTTGGAGTTCTGACTTGAACGCTAGTGAGATATGCTAAGTTAAGGTCACGTTAGTTGGTACTTTGGTAATTAGAAGAAAAAAAAGCATATTGAAACGTTCTGAACACCCACCCATAGTCAACAGCTCCCAATGTTGTGGGGATGAATTTACTCAAAAACCAGAGAGATAAATCCTGAAATACGAATTTCCTGAATATTGGACCATGAAGCGGTAAGCTATACCCCTTTAAAAAGCTCCGTCTAAATTCGAATAAAATCAAATGAAGTTGTAATGCTGATAATTTACTTTATCTGACCTTTCCTCTTTTGTCTCTATTGTCTTATTTTACCAATCTTCTTGTTGGAGTGCCTTACCAAAATTAAAAATACTACTGAATTTTCCTTTTCATGGATTATAGTGAATAGTTAACATATTTTTCAAAGTCGGATCAGATAAAACTTGAATTGGTTTAAATTGATCAGGAAGAATTTACACTATCAGTAATACATCAATTACACTGGGATAAAATTTGAAGAACTTGGTGCCATGGTTAGAGATATACAAGAGAGGTACGTTTGGTTTGGATCCGAGTTTAGAAAACTGCATTATTGAGTATTGCACTTGTCAGTTTTTTTAATGAATGTTTATTTGAGCTAACTCGTATTTCAGTTCCATGATGATGAATTCGATGCTTGATTAAATTATTTTATTCACCATGTGGCTCTCTTTATTATTAATGCGACATCAGCTCCTTAGGCCATTCAACTTGCCGTAAGCCCATTCGTCATACAATATCTGTAAATAATTAATGATAATTTAATATGTGTTTGCATTCGAATAGCCTGTTCGATCAATTAATTTAACCAGTCTATTAATAAGCTTGGAACATCTTGAACATGGACAGTAGGATGGGATTTCAAAGTATTTAAGTTGTGAAATATTTGGCCATGATACTGAATAGTGGATAGCATGATAAATCTAGAGCTCAAAAAATATTGGGCTCTTTCGATGTCATGGCTGAATTCTTCACTTCTAATTGATTCATTCCCCTCCTTCGGCTTTAGTTGTCTCAAAACGTCACTGTCATTGAATACGTGGCTATTTGAATGACAATTTTCTAAAATATTATATCCATGATACACTCTCCTGTTTTCCTATTTCCAAAATATCAAAATGAACATCAATTTTGTTAGTATATTGTACAGTATACATATTTTATTTGAGGTTAAACTGTATGTTGGTAATAAGAATAGGAGAAGAAGGTGGAGGACATGGGGGAATTAATAAGTGAGTCTGTGAGTAGGAAGCTTTTTACTTGGGCATGCAACTTGGAGTTCTTCTTGTTTCAATTTCTTGAGGACGGTGGTAGATGGAGATCGATAAAAGGATTGATAGAGGGAGGGAAGGATGGTTGAGATCATATTAGGCGCCTATTACATATCACCACCAAAAGCCCAACCGTAGGAAATAATGCATATTACATTTTCAGGTCAAAATGGACCCCTGGACCTTGTTGTTGTTTGTTTTGATTTTGACTTTGAGGTGATGATGAACCCCGAATGAGAGTCACGGGAGGCTGACGAGAGGGACTGCCCAACCACTCAATACCTGACTCTCCAGACAAACCGAAATGGTGTTGCCTAATTTGAGAGCCGGAATATTGAGAGGCCACTGCATTTACATCTTGGCCTGACTGTGGTGAGGGGGGTGGGAGGCCAAAATCGGTAGGGGGAGGGATAGTAGCTCCGAGATCGCTAGACATTGTGAGATCATTTGACGTGCCCACGGCGTTCATTGTGTCCATATCTGTCACCTGCATCATTGGTGGTTGATTGCCCTGTAAGATGTGCAAACTATTCTTCAATTCTAGGATTAAAATAAACTACCTATACTATATCAGTAGAACTTACGTCTGTGGCAAAATTAACTATGGGACGTTTGTTAGTTCTTCCAATGGTAGTACTTTCTATAGGATAATTACGGTCAGGTGTAGCGAATGATGAGTTTCTCCGAGGTACTTGGCCGAAAGCTGGAAATGGATTACGCGATGTTATTTATTTCGCATGTTCGACATCATAATTTCATTTAGTCTTAGAGAAAAATGATGGTAGACTGTATGCTTCAGGATTTGGCAAAGAAGAACATGAAACGAAACTCTCTTCAAATAGCTCGATTAACAAAGTTACTATAAAACGCAATACCGAATATGGTTTGCTCAATAGAATTATATATAACAGTTGGTGAGGTAGATCAAATCTAAATTCAGAATAGATCTTTGAAGTGCCCATTTTTTCAATTCAAAATCTCCAACATTCTAATTAGTATAATGGTCTTTAAAATAATATCTATCAGATTTTATCCGGAAACATGCGTTATTTAAATTTATAAAAACGATGAAAATATACAATGGGAAGAAGCATTTATTTGGATTAATTTGAATGCAAGATTTCTTTGTTATTATTATCTCCCCTGACAATTCCAAATGACTCCAGTGAACTTTACTTGGAATAATATTTATCATCAGTGGGAAAGACATTGTATGGTTTATTATAAACAAACAAAATATCCCGATACGTGATCAGCAATTGACTAAACATAAGGGAAAATCCACAAGTTAGTTAAATAGAAAAATTGTATATATTCACCCAAATTTCCTGAAATTAAAGAAGACAGACTTAGTCTTTCTAGTAGTCAGGTATTGTTAGTATTTTTTGAAGCCGTCGGTCATGGTACAGGGTAGTTTATAACCTTCCAGAGTCCATTAAGAGAAGTGTCCACAAAACTTGACTTGGAAGGATAGAAGATAGCCTGAGGCCACAATAATGAGAAATTCACATCCTATCGCCCCTCTTGTTGGCCAGCATTAACTAATGGGGTTGGACATGCATATCACTGAAGCTGAACCGATATTTTTACGATAAGGCTAATGATCACTAGTCTGGTTCACGTTCACGCGGATTAAAATTGGCCAAAAGAGAAATGGCAGAATGGGAGTTTCTCATTACAGAGACAACTGAATGCTAGTTCTTTGTCAGAAGAAAATGCCGAAAGATATTTCCTTTCAACGGATGGAGACTTATCATCTTCCTCCACTAACATTTCCATCCCTTTTTGAAACTTTATACTGTCTAAGATGGTCAAACAAGAACTAACGCGTTAAATGAAATTCTCTAATAGTAAAGACGATTGAATTTCAGTAAAACTTAGTTAGTCTATTGATATATTAAACGAATATATCTACCTTGAGATTGATAGAGTTTTCCTTTTCTACTGTGTTGCACTGCTAAATACTACCTAATAACTTGATTACTCTCCTAATGTATTATTTTGTTATTATTCCTGTTTTAGAACAAGTTATACTCACTAGTTTGCATATGCGATCCAATTGCATTACTAGCCACAGAATTTAGGTCCTGTCTCTGAGGTGTATAGAAGCTGGTAATCATTCTTGGTGATGCATGATATCCCAGCGTGTTCGCACCCGTATACACAACTCTTCCACCACCGCTCGCATAGCTGCCGCTTCCAGGTCCACTATTTCCTATTCCTCCCCTTCCATCAGACATTCCACCGATAGAGTTGTCTGTCAATGAGTGTGGTGAGACAGCTCCCGGTGGTAGACCTCCATAAAGTGAAGCAGCTGCCAAGGGGTCATCTGCTATATACCGATTGGGGTTTGGCGCCGCGACCAGGTATATTGAGTGATCTGGTGGGTAGACACTTCCGGACCCTCCTCCCCCACCAAAGCTGGGATGGCGTTGATGTGGATGTTCAAGGGATGACGGAGTGGCTGGTTGGAGACCATGAGAGCGAGATGAGTGAAGTGGAGAGCTCGAACGCGATAGTGTCTGAGAGTTCATTCTATGCTGGTGTTGTTGATTATGCATAGCCATTGCATGTTGTTCGGGGGTGATAAGAGTTGGAGAATTAGTGAAAAGATTGAGTGGAGATTCACGAGGGAAGTAGGAACCTGTAGATGAGATGTATTCAGCCGGCATTTGGGGTGAACATTGGCCAAACTATAATCACGAAAATGTTCAGTTAATTGTGCAAATCAACCTCATATACATACAATTAAAGAGAAAGGTAGACCTACATGTTCAAACTGATACTGACTAAGACTGTCCTTTTGACTAGCGGAGTCAATAAATGGTCCAAAAACATGTTGTCCGTTGATAAATCGATCGGGATAGCAATCAGCAGTTGGGTAACCATCCATAACACCACACTTTACTAAGCCTTAGATAAGGTAAAAAGAATAAAACAAACATTATAAAACTTTCCAGGTGTTATTTATCTACCGTTTTATAATTTTTATCAATTACACAATACGAGAGAGAATAAGGATAATTCCGCGGCAAGTAAAAGCAATACAATAAATGAAATTTACTTTTATTTTTTAAGTAATAAATGGAAAATACTTTAAAATATATTGGGAGTCTGCTAAGTGAAATATATCTTAAATGGTATCTTCTAGATGTACTTTCCAATCAATAGTCAGATTTAAGGAAGGTATGTCTAACCGGTAAATAAAACTGAACACTGCAGACATAAACAAACACTCAGAAATCTAGAAATCGGATTTTTCAGCTTGAATTTCAGAAAAATAAGGACATTAACCAAAAAACCGTATTTGTAAGACAACAGGAATACAACACAAAGAAACTCAACTTCAGATGAAGGTTCTTTAAATACCTCTCTTTTCGTTAATTTACTCGAAAAATTCTATTATTCTTTATATTTTGATGCCTCTCAAAGGTTAAAAGTTATAACATTTTGCATTACAAAATGTATTAATAGCAAAAACGTAATAATATCCATATGAGATGATTAAAAAGTACCCCACCCCCCGCCCCTTTAAATATCTCCAAGTGCTTAAATACTCAATTATCGACACTCAATAACGTTTGGAAACTAGCTGTTCGGGTGCAAAGAGGATGGAGGGTCATTATAGAAGCACATGCTCAAATCAATGAAAATACTGTTAGAAACTATTATACTAAACTGAGCATCATAAGTTTTATAATGAGGCCCAAAGCTGGATTCTAAAACAAAACTTATTGCTACATGTCATTCGCAGGATTCATTTTTTTATTTAAAGAGAACATGTTAATAAATAATTTGATTTACAAGAATGGGAGGTTACTTCCCAAACGCCTCTGAATGAATACAATGAAAAAGCATCCAAGAAGAAATGGATAAATAGAGCTTCAGAGACTAACTCATCTTTCATTCGAGAAACTTTGGAGCTTACTGTGAAAAATGCCACAGGTTTTTTGATGCAAAATGTCGTTATGTGATCAAATAGTTCTGCAACCTTTATTATACTTCCCTCTCATAATTGCTCCCTTCCTTCCATCTTCATAAGATGCTACTAATGTAGCAAAAACGATCTTATTCTATAAACACAACATTTTCCCTTTCTTCTGGTCTGTTATCTGCATTGAATAAGTGAAAAACATTTATATGAACCCAACGATTCTAATATGGTGTATATCTATTTCAGTAAAAGGATGGGTTTAAGAGAATAGAGATTCTGACTCTAATTTAGGCAATAGCCACAACTAGTGCTGCTCATCTAGTGTGCTGAGAGAAATTCTATTCCCTCTACAGAGGTGAGTTAATCAGAGGAAAAAAGGAGATGCCGTTTATAAAAAACTAGTCATCCAATCTCCAAACCAAGCCTACGCTCTACTTTGAGGGCGGTGGAAGGTTGTAAAATTAATTCCCCAAGAGACAGGAGTTAATTAGATGAAAAGTAGTCTACCTCACTTTCACTATTTTACTCCTATTGTAATAATCAACGATAGGCGAGAAAATGTTTATCCTTGTTCTGGAGGTAGGAAGGAATTAAGCAAGCAATCACAAGTTAATAAGCTTACAATAATGATCTCCTGAATATTATTCGGACCAAAAAACAGTAAAACATAGGCTTGAAACCCACAAATTACTCTTAAATTAATTGGATGCCACAGTGATTGTGAGTTAAATTTGAATGTTCAAAAACCAGTAAGTTAATTACTAATCAGTTTCATAAAAAAGAATAGAAGGACGCATTTAGCACGAAAATTTTATTTGGAGTTTAATTTGGAAAAAAGCATCATTTGCAATAATAGTAGTAATGATAATAATAATAACAGTTCCCAAGCCTATTTAGGTAATCGTTTCCCAGTGCTTATCTTGAGCAGAACGGCATCGCGGAGCCTCTCTAATTAAGGACTCGAATTCTACCATCCTCTACTATAGCCAGACTTAACCAGTGTGGTTGGCCATTCCGATCATTGAGTGTGTGCTGAGGAGAATCTAACCTCGACCTCTGACTTGACAAAGGAGCACGGTGCCTAATACGTCACCGATGCACAGGCATTCATATGCAGAATCTTAAACCACTCCAGACTCCGAAGTAGAATCCATAACCTCGAATTTTACAAGCCAGTCCTTACCGATTTTGCATCGGGATTGGATGTCGACAAAACGAAATTCAAAGCTGCAGACTTTAGGTTTAGTCTCAGTATTAATGATTAAAACTGGATGTCTCTAAGTCGCCCACCCCAGCCGTAATCTGCCATCAGTTCGGCGGTGTTTAGATCTCCAAACATGAAGTCTACCCGTATTTATTTATACATTGTCTTAGTTTAGCTAATAAAGTGTCTTGCGGCGAGTACATTTTGTTCTATCCTTCTCCTTCTCTACCTGAGTCAACTTTAGCTTAAAGATATCTATTGAGCCGACAGATCAAGGTGGTAGAAACTTGATTTCTGAGCAATATAGCGGTACAACAGAGCCTTACTTTACAAAACGTTGATGTGAACATGTGCTTCTATAATGATTCATCACCATCTTTACACTCGAACAATTGATAAACAACTTGATACGTCAGTTGAACACCTAAAAGTCTGGAGATTTTTGTACGGAATCGCCTTTTAACCGTCCTCTATATGAACTCATTTCTTTGTTCCTAAATCGTTTTTAAGAGAAGTCATTTTCTTCATCGAAAAATTTACTCTGTTATATATGAAAGTTAGATCAAGCTTTTTAAGATTGTTATATAAAAATTGTCTATGACTGTGCCACCATATTATTTTCATTTCATAAAGGATTGAAAAAATTAAAATTCTCCAGGATTTCTGTTTTTTAATCTCTACAGTCAATTATCAAGATCCATATAATAACAATGATTTGAAAAATGCTTCCAGAGGAACTTATGAAAATCTTTGCCGACTTTTCCACAAATTAAGTCATTAAATACCCATAAAAAACTTTATTTTTAGTCATTTTTCCTAGTGAAAATGTTGGATAATTTGATATTTCAAAATCTCGAATAAAAAGGGATCGAGAGAGAGAGGGGGAGAGAAGACAGATAAGTAAGAACTCCAATGAATGACCCTTTTGGATTGATCCAAGCGATAAAAAAGCAGGGCAATGCAATTTGTGTGAGCATTGTTGAGAGAGGGAGAGATATGCAGTAGATATAGAAGAATATAAGGGTTCGCTATCTCCTTGCGTGAGAGAAGCATTAGGAGAGAGCGAGCAGTCTGATAAAATCACGAAGAGAGAGGAAGACGAATAATAAACTCCTCCTCCTCCTTTTGCATATCCATGATTATGGGGAAAGAGAGGGGTGGGGGGGGGGAGGGGGAAAGAAAGGAAGGGGACAGAGGCAAAATGCTCTGATGTTATCTCAAGAAGCCACGAAAACCTATATCTGAACGTTCTGCCTTTCCATGAGGCATGAGCCATGAGCCATGAGACTAAGCTACCTATTTTCTCTATCATTTCTTTTTGTCATTTCATCAAAATATTCTCCAGTTAGGAGAGTGGGCAGAAGACTATCGGTACTGAATTTATTAAAGCTTACTATCAGTTCCAGGAATTCTCTTTAGTCTAGAATTCTTTCGTTGATGTCGACGGTGCAGTACCAGACCCACAATGATGAGGTTTGTGACGAAAATGAGACATCCGAAGCACGTCGCGATAGTGACAATCATAGAGACACTGGGAGATGCACTATTGGTTCCTTCGTCATCTTTTAACATGGAGTTTGCGCTCAACATTTGACGGGTTCCACCGCTACCACTTGAGCCAGATCCGACAACTCCTGAATGGGCTTCGTCTAGCATTGCTTCTTCGGTTGGATCAGCAACAGCTAAATGAAAATAGGAATACATCAAATCACCATTCAATATTAATATTTAACATAAGCGATCCTCTCATTGTAGAAAATTGGAATACCAGAGAGGTGAAGATTGACTGTGGTCTAGATGATTTAGGAAAGGAGTAGAAAGCACTAAAGATTAAATCACCGCCAAATTGATGAGTTTTGAGCATTCTTCCCGTCTAGATCAACGGTCAAGTTATCAAAAGTACAATACGTCTGCAAATTACTCACTAATAATAAGATTAGTGAATAGGATTGCCTAGGAATGGGATATTTACTTGCTTTAATAAAACACGAACTTCTATGATAACTCAATCGCTATTAGTTTAACGACAGCCGCAAGGATGTCCTCATATTTCTTTATATTCAATGGATTAGTTCACCTGAAACAATAGTAAAAAAACAGAATACAAATGATTCTGTATGACCTCCAATTTAGCAGTATCATTACTCTGACCGGTAAAAATCAGTACTAAATAGAGAGAGTGAGAGCGTGAAGTATCATTCAGGAACCAAAGATCAGATCCTTAAGTAGAAAGGTTAGGTCAATAGGCCCTAAGGAAGACCTATATCTGTTAAATAATAAGCCGAGAACTTTTCCCATTGCCTTCATTCACCGGATCCAATTTCATAATGCTCATAGGTCATTTTACGGTTCTCTGCGTTTAGATATTTAGCTATTTTTGAAAATGCCTCTATAATAATCCTGAGCAGAAAAATCTGTACTGAAAATTAGACATTCAGTTCCCCATTAGTTTCTAATACAGGGAAAAAAGCAAGACTGAGTTTAGATGTCAGCTAGGGGTTATTTTGCTACTTCAGTTGACCGCCTCACGCAAATGAAGGTCTCTGACTTCCGCATTCAAAGCAGCAGGCATGCAAATCAAAAAACTAATTCTTAATATTAAGGGCCTTAACAATGCTCTATCTCCTATCCAAGTTAAACTCCGCTTGAGAAGTTGATTAAATACCCTTTAGGTAGCTAATACCCTCTAATTATCCATAATTAGGTTTTAAGATGCAAAAGCACTTTCTCTCCTTTTGAACTGAATTCAAGAAAAGAACAGCAGGTTAATAGCAGCAAATAAATAAAGTGGGAATAGCAATGGTGGAAATAAAAGCACGGGCATTTCAACTTAATTTTCCCATTGGGAAGAGGTGATTCATACATTTGTGTGTACCCCCAGCCTTCGGACCCGGTTTGGGGAAGGCAGGAGATAATAAGCAAAAAAAAATACGGCACTGGACGACTCATACATATCTCATAAATGTCACGACCTGTAAGGTGTGAAATTTGTCCCCTTCAGAAATTTCTGGCATCTTTTTACTCAATGAGGTGAAAAAAAATGGCGGGTTGTCAACGCTGCTGTGACTAGACCAACGTATCTCGGTATCATCGTTGACTCCCAGTCACATTTCCTTTTTTGGCATACATCTTTCTGATGTTCTTTTTGCATATTGGGTTTCTTTCATTCAAGTATAACACTTTTATTCAAAATATCTTATTCATGTACTGATCATTTGGTCTTCTTAATATGAATTTGTGGATTCTTATAAGGCATAATTAAAATACCGATTTAGAGTTCACTTTTACTATTAGACGAATCATGGAATGGGTTTGTGAAATCAGTCCCTAGTTAAAGCCACAAAGTTAAATAATGATGCAAAAATTTTGATGATTTCCTAGTATGGCGTAGCGGTTACCATGTACTTCTGTTCGGTCAGAGGTGCTGGGCATAATACTCAACGGATCACATTCAGTGCATAATTTAAACCTGATGATTTATGCTGGCCAAGGGTGAGTTAACAGTATGCGAGAGTGTCTCAGCAATGAGGCTCCCATATACTACTCTTGTATTCAAACACCCGCTTTGTTGAGACTTATTGTGTTAAATAGCATTATTATCAATTCGTAATACTTAAGAAATTTCCTATCAGAAAGAGTGGATGAAGAATAGTTAATAAGTGCTCACAGCTATTTCTTCGGTAACAGCACTTCTGAAGCTAATTTATTCAACGGAGTAATTGAGGAAAAAATTTTAAAGTAGCTCCTAGTGACACTTATAGCTTTAATTATGAATTAGAGCTAGACATCCGCTCCTCTGAATAGACACGCTAAGAATAAAATTTTCAAATCTTAACCAATTGTCTTTAAGGTTAATCAGGAGCTGAGAATTAAGTTTTAGGAAAAGATGACCATCACAAATATTCGCTGCAAACAAGCAAACAATAAAAAAAGCATGATGGACTATGCACAATAAATATCCATCAGTTTGACAAGTTGTTTGGGTTTCCCAAGAGTAAATTTAAGCAAATTGGTTAATAATAACCGAGAAAATATTAAAATATATAAAATTTCTATCATGAAATTCTCTCCACAAGTCATGCTAATACTTGTAAAGCGTTTCGTTTCAATTTTTTTATGGTAAGCATTTTCACTTTTGGTTAAATTTTCCATATATATAAAATTGTTCATTTGAAAAAGGAACAAACAAAACCATTTACCTAGGAGTGTTTAATCATCAAAAAAACAAAACTCATGACACGAATTTCAGGCCCTGTCTATTAAAAATTACACTTTCACTTTGACAGAAATAAATAATACACAATGGCGAAACGGTCCCATACACATTGTCTGAAAATCAAAAGTTTCCGCAAAAGTAAAGTTAAAATTAAAACAAACTTCCAGATATATCAACTCACCTGCTGTAGATACTATCAGGTAATCAGTGAAAGGAGAAGGCTTGTGAAGTGCGTTCTTTGCAGCAACGGATATTCGATATCTTTTAGCTTTTGATAAATCTGAAATGGTGAAAACCAAAATTCAGTTTCTGATTACCACAAAGAAGTCCCTGATTAGATGCATTACTGCTCATTATCGGTTTTTTCCAACAGAGATTCTTAAAGTCGGATGAATGTGCCTATTTAAAGACAAGTGGATCATTGCAAAGTTAAAGTAAATAGCACATTCAGCATTTTCAAACCTTAAAAACTACTCCTGGGCTTTTCACCTCTATATGAATTACTGAGTATAAGATAATGCGAATTTTTAGGTGGAAAGATTTATCTAGTTTTGGATTTAGTTTGCTTATTTAAAGTGAGTTAAGTTTATTTATACAATCTACAGCTGACTCATATCAGCTGAAGCTTTAAATGTGAGTGACACCACTATCCACTTTTCAAATCTCGGTCAGCTCCTGTTGTACACAATTTTTTGTCATCGGGGAAATTTGAACGAATTTGTGAAAAGTGAAATTAAGAATGTGCGAACCGGTCATGTCTCTGCTTTAGAAAATCGATATCTAGTCTATTTACTAGCCAATCACATTTAAGTATAAGTTTCTAACTGAATGAAATGTTCCCGAAAATTTCTTGCCACGAAAACCAAAATCTTCAGAATTTACTTTGCTCTCCCCTCAGTGAAATTTTTAAAATTATACCTTCCAATGTCAATAATTTGGTCAATAATTAATCAAAAATTTGATTGAAAAATTTTTTTCAATAATTGCCCCTCAGAGGATCAATATCTCTCATTTTATTTTAATTCTTTGATTTTTTCCATATTTATTTTACCCAACAACATTTTCATTTTATAACCTTTCCTATTCTTTATATAATTTCCCCTTTTTCAACATTTATCCACTTTAACAACTGCCTTAATTGAACTTAAATTTTACCTGAAACCCCCAATCAAAGGTACTTTGAACAAAATTGGAAGAAGCAGAAAGCATAAGTGATCTCAATCCCCTTTTAGGTTGAAATGATTCTTCTTCATATGTACCCACAAGTCTAGTCTAACCTACTTCCTAGACCTTTTACTGTTGATCTCCAGATGATAGCGGACAAACAACGCACGGAGTATTTAGCTATTTTTATGACCTAAATATGGGAAAAGTCATCAAAAATGGGACAATAAAAAGGATTACATAAGAAAAAACGTAATCTGATAAGGAATAGATTAGTAAGGCTACCACTGGTCGCTAAGCTAATTTGTAAAAATTTCCATGTGATATTTTTAAATTAGGTTAAAATAAATTAGTTTATTTCAAAGGATTAGGTTTTGCAAATTGCTATTGCCAATATGAAATTGATGACTAACATAAAAGATGGCTTTATTAGGCATATGGTAAGAAATTGGAATGAAGCAAAATCAGCATGCATAACGGCACATAACAGCGGTTTGTTACTCATCGAGATTTCACCTTGAGTGAGCTCTAGTGAGTACTGCTGTGTTAAAAAAATCGTCCCCATTCTCATGAACCTTTTAATTATAATAAGATACAAATAAGTATAGACGGCATAATCAACCAGGGAACAAAATCAACCAGTTATCATGCTGTACATACTGTGGACATAATCTCACTCCAGATTCTTGGGGTCCGTTCATGAAATTTGAATTCTTGGAAATTACACTATACTACTTGTAAGGTCACAGAAAACCCGACGCTTCCATAATCCAAATAAGGTAACACTCTGTGTTCCAAAGAGCACTGATCTGCATTTCTATTTGTTAATAAAACTAATCAAGATAAAATTTTGCACTCCTAGATCATGTTTCGCATTATTTTTTCTCGCCAACTAGACGAAATTTATATATGAGTTAGAGTTATTTTATTGGACAATAATTTTGAAAACTTCTGATATGAATCTACTATGTCCTAAATTCTCCGCCAATATTAAAATTGTCTCCCTATTAAAACACTCTCAATACTCAATTTTTGGTCTCAAAACTCCTTTCTCCGTACTTGAGCAACCTAAATTATTTAGGTGAAAAATTTGCTATACATTAGAATGACCAAATTTAAATACATTATTGCTTATTGAATGCTGATTTTCACACATTTATTTAACTATGAATAGAAAAGACAGTGAATGAATACGATTTAAATTCTTTTGAAACGAGTCAGAAAACGGAACGATCACCCATATGTTAGGGATTATAAGTTTCAATCTCTTTGACGATAAGATATTCCTAATATTCACTTTAGTTTTGATTACTGATGGGAGTATCGCATTCCCGCATTCTCCATTTAACCAACATTGTTCATTGAACCTGGATCGATGAATATTGAACTCGTAAGCATCTTCCAACTCTTATCTTGGGTAGAGGAGCAGAATCATAGTGAGAAAGTTGGATTTTGTTGCCCTCGTCTACCAGGCCGGCTTAAGCAGTACGGTTGGTTATTCCACTCATTGTAAATGCGCCGGTGGACATCGAACCTGTAAACTCGGATTTCGTGGACGAACTATTCAATTGTTATGTCACTGGCACACATGGCTCCTTAAAAGTTATCTTATTTTGCGCCTAATATTGCTTAGCCAGACATCTACGTAATTATTCTCATTTGCCTTGTCCTTGAAATCGGGGACAAGGCAACGCCTTAAACAAGTCAAAATACAGGAAGTTCTGCTTTACGAACCCACTGTTAATAGGATCAAGAAATATAGGAAAAAAATGTTCCGCTTTAGTACGTCCAACTTACTTTGAATTGTGTATTTGATGACCTCAGATAATGAATCTTCTTTGACTTCAACTGTTTGCTCCGCATCTGGAGATTCATTTAGAGCCCATTTAACCTAAAATGTGAAAAAAATTAACATGAGTTTAAAATAAAATTTTCTCCTAATTAAAATTGATTGCACCAATTGGATATCAGAATTTCAGTTTGGGGGGAGTTGATATCGAGTGCGAACATATATTTTACCTACTTATTAAAATTTATCACCGTTGATTTCTGCGATTTTCAGCAAAATTTCGAGAAATATTTAAGTTGTGTGGTTTTAATTATCTGTGAGGTAGAGCAAGTTAGCTACAAAGAAAACAAATTGCTTTATTTCCTTCAAGTTAAAAACTCGGCTAAGGAATGCGTTTAGGAATAGAGTAGTGATTAGTTTCGTCAGAAACAAAGGAAACAAACAAACTAGGTGAAAACAATCAAAATTCTTCTGCACTTGCACTAAAAGCTAAATTTACTTTAAAAAATAGTTTTCATTAGTGTAATTAGTTACTAAGCGAAAGATCTTACTTCAAGAACAATCTCATTTACTTTACTCTGTTGTTTTGGTAGAATTTTTAAAACTTATTTAATTTCTAGTATTACCTTTACTAAATTATTGCCCGATAATAATAAAAGAATAACAGTAGGATGTTACATGGTGTTGTTCAAATAAACAAGGTTAGATATTTGACTACAAAGAAAGCAACATATTGTCCCCAGTTATTCATCACACCTTTAAAAGAGTAAGAGAAAACTAAATTGATAAATCCGATATTAATACTCTATTCTAGTTGTTTTGCGTAAAACTTTCTAATTATTTACATTTTTAGAGCTCTTTTTGAATGAATAACAATAAGCTCTATCGTGTTTAATATGACCAATGCAGTCTCATATCTGCATAGGGATATTGGATTATAAATTAACCGAGGTGGCTAAGATTGAATTATATCAATAGATTCTCCATTTCACCAAAATAACCTCACTTAGGAATTTAGAGACAAATTAAGAGAATCTAACATTGCAAAGGAAAATCTATCCCTTATAAAAAAGTTAAAATACTGCGCTTCCAGGGTCCAAAGAGAGCAAAACACTTGATACCCAGGCCTCAACATCTACTCTTTCCTCACTCTCTGTTGAATTACTGTTAGACTTATATACATTTTTAAATTACTAGATAGATAAATCTCCACAACCAAATCGCCTAAACCATGTGCAAAATTTTCGCTGACCCAGTTAAGTCTCTTCGCACCAGACTGTTTGAATTCATTTCATTCCAGAGTGTGTGACCTCACCATGTTTTCGGCCACTTAATAGGAAGCATGTCGTCATCATCATGCTATTTAAACCCATGTTAAACTAAAACCAATCTCTCGCTTCTCCTGAATTCAAGTAACTAATTAAACTATGGATTCACCGACCAGTTAAACTCACTGACATGGAAGTCAAGAGGACATTTTTAGACCTTAAAAGACTGCAATGTAATAGTTTAAGCATTACCAACGAAATGATATCAAGGAATATATGTGAGTTTAATTATACTCTCCAGGACTTGACTGCAGCCCATATAAGAATAATATTTAATAAATGCACGATTAACTTTAACTGAATATTTTGAGTTGAGATTTGATTCGCAAATATCCGATTATACAAATCACAACTGCTCTGAAGTGAGGAAGGATTGATCGATGCCATCATTCACTCTTTTCAGCTCACGCAAACCCAAACTACAAAAAGACAAATCAATGGAGATCATCAACACAATGGCAAATGTTTAAAGTATTTTTCACTAACTTATCTTCAAAACTCAACATCAGCCGAACTTGAGGTTCTTAAATACCTCAAGGAACAAAAAGGTACCGATCAAAATGAAAGTTCTAAAAAGAATTATTCTTAGAGAAGAATTTTTTAATCCCCCCTCCCCCATTCCTCCAGCAAGAGACATATTTAAGGCCATACATCTTTCCTTTCAATTTGTATTTGTGCATTTTGAATAACACATTCGTATATATATGCGTAGATGTCGAAATCGTTCAGCGTACCCGGCTAGTGTTCGCAGCTTGATTTTAAAATAACTCTAATCTCTTTAACGGACTTTCCGTGAGAAACCTCCAGGTATAATTTAGCTTCTGTTTGGTATTAAGTAGTATTCATCCGTCACTTGTATATTTTATTCCCAAAGTCTGGGAATTATGGAACCGGTTACCCCTGTTCGTTCTCTTTGTAAACAATTTAGAGTAATAAATCTTCACCGTGTGGGGAGGACTAATATTAATACACACACGGTTTGTTAGACATAATTGCCACATGAATGATTGTCTATTTTATAAACAGAGTTCCACTGGAATAAAACTTTCACTAAAAAGGGCGAAAGTCTCGTGGCTATTTTTAGTTGGGGTAACACTATGAAAATTTCTCTAAATTCCAACCATAAAGCTTTCTCACATCCATTATTACGACAACACATAGGTGGGGTGTAAGAATTCCCATAAGATATAGCATTTGAACTTCTAGGTTGGTTAACACATTTGAATAAGGAGGGGATAGAGTGTCGCCAATAGCTTGTTCAAATACCATGTATGAATATCCCCAATAATCTGGTTGAAATAAAATTGACGTTTTAAGGAACCCTGCTGTTCCTCTACAGGACTGATTCAGCGGTCTGGAGAGACTTAGCTAAGTATGTTTTTTTGGCGTTGCCTGACTCAGCTAGGTTAATATTCATCAGCTGCAATATCCCATGTCCGAAAATCAAACATATTCAGTCTTGGATCAGTCTAGGAGACGCATTTAGTTTCATTGTTTATTTTGTTGAAAAATTACTCAGTTCTATTGCAAAATTTATAAATTATTTTTGCGGAATTTGGTATTTCTCATAAATGATTCACACACTATTCACACTAACTTAGTTTGTGTAGCGAAATTAAAGATAATATTAGTTTTAATGAAGGGTTCTGCGAAGTACTGCTTAAACAGATGAGCAGTTTAGTATGAATAATCGTGTCCTTTTTAACTCCGATTTCGAAACTCAATTGTAATCAATCAGTTTCCAGTAGTAATATTGGGCTGCCTGCCTTAAGTAAACTCTAGTGAGATTCAATATGTTAAGAATGGCTAGTCCCAAGTAGTCTGGGTTTTAGAAAAAAAAAATATATCGAGAAGACATGACGAACTACCCAATTCCATCAGTTAGCCAGTAACATTCTGCAGCGCTAGCCTAAGAAAATTAAAGCTCTTCAATTTGTCCGAGAATTAAACTTACAATGAAAGTTTGTGGTGGACCACCATTAAATGCTTGTCGCCAACCAACAGTGAGAGAGGATGAAGTAGATTTCACCAATACTGGATTTCCAGGTCGTCCAGGTGATGTTGTCGGTCCCAATACCACCTTCCCAACATCCATTCCCATGCTGTTCTTTGCCTAAAATTCCAAATACACAGGTATATGACATATTAATAAATAATTAGCCAACATTGGGTTAACGATGGCATATCTCAAAAATATTGTTGCCTCAAAATATACTGAGAGATTGAGATAGGTATATTGGGTAAATTATTAAGAGCTTCAGCAATTTCTTACAGTTTTATTCTCATCATGCACGCCGAAATAATTGAGTGATTGATCGACAAGTGGATAATTACATTTAAAATAAAATTTCAACTAGCCAATCGGTGAGCTCTATCCACATTTGATCTTACAGAATTTTATCAAGTTCAGCTCTTGAATAGATTTCTTTGCTGTAAATAGTCAAAACAATAAAATTTATCAATAAATTTCAAATATGTAATCGAAATTAAATCCCAAAAGAATGATACATCTGTCGCCGAAAAAAACAAAACTCATAAAGTTAGATTATGAATTCCTTCAGTAACTGCCAAAGCTATTCGAAAGCGATTTAGTACTAAGTTTGATCGGTTTTCAAGCAAAAATTTTAATTCCCGAATAAGTTATTTAGTGCCGTAAAGGGAGGAGCAAAAGATTGCATTTTACGTCCCTCCACTCAAACTCAAACAGCGTGAAGTAAGTTGTAATATGTAGCAAAGTGCTCTTTTATGAATCAAATATAAAATACTTGCGACAAAAAAACTTGAGCGAGAGAGTGAGAGATCAACTCAAGCTGATAGGTATGGGAAGGCGCCTTGAGTACAGCTACTAAATGGAGCTAAGATCGTTAAATTCCTAGCCGAAAGTTCACTTACATATCTAAAACCAGTAGCAGCACATGTGCTGAGCTGAAAATGGGCTCAACTTTGAAGTAGCTATAATTTTTGCTTGAGAGCAGTAGCATTTTCTATGCATGAGTTGATCGTGCAGATGGTCATGCTGATTGTTTTCAACTTTCAACCTGGTTTAGGACGAAAAAATCATGCTGTCTGGGGATTTTAAAGACACTGTATAATTTTTGGAGTCGAATTAGCTGAGAAGTTTAAATGAATGGTAATATTATTATTAGTGAGAGAACTTATAAAATAAAGAATAAAATTAGCATGTTTTGGACATTCTTGGTTTAAAAAACTCGTCAATGCACTTTTACAAAAGTTGATTACAAAAATAATGCATAATTAAACTTAGGTTTATTATCATTTTTATTTGCTTTAAGTTTTGATTAAGACTTTGTTCATATAAAGTTTTACTATAAAATAATTATAAACCTAATATGAAGAATAAAAAACGGTCTATTAATAATAAAATAAATGAGAGAAGAACAGTAAAGGGTGAAAGAGAAGGCAGAAATGAATATGAAGACGTGTTTGATTACTTCGTTTCTCCACCCACTTATAAAGTCCTACTTCTAATGAGACTTATATCAAAAGATGATACGTAAGACACTCTTCGGTGTCTCTTGAATAAGGTTTAAGTAGGAAGTAAAAGTAATATTTTCTTAATTTTATGATCCTATAGTAGTCATTGTTGCATGTAAAAGATGCAACAAGAAGTTGTTTAAGAAGTTGTTCAAAATAAAAGTTTCGACACATTCAACTGTTTAATACAACTATGAAGTTCAGAAATAGATATTCGAGTGTAAAGGTGTTTGAGGATCATTACAAAACAATTAAAAGATCTTTGGGAACTCTCAAGCAGAACGCAAGGCCACAAACTCTGTGGTGGAATCCGAGAACTTTAAGAATCTGAAGGCAAATGCTTTTGCATAGTTCAAATTTAAAATAAAAGCCCTAGTCAGATTTGCTCTTCTCATGTTCTCTCACGGCGATAATTAAACACAAATAACAATCAAATAATTAATTAATGATTTGATTTGTGAAATAGTATGTTGATCCTCAAGCACTAAGCAATCCGTATTATAAAACTACTTTCCCTTTTTATTTGTACTATTTAGAGAATCGAAAAAAGACATCTAACAGAAAGACTCCTCGAAGGTAAATGAATTTGACGGATGTATCCTAAGATATTACCTGACAGTAATAGCTTCCATAGTCGACCTGTCTCACGAATTCAATAGTAAGCAAAGCGCGATATCGTCCAGCATGAAGACGTGTAACAGACGATTTGAACTGTCCTCCCTCCACAAGAGTGAGATTTGCAGGCTCTCGGAACCAGGTTACGGTGGGTATTGGTTCCGCGGCAATGATACAAACCACAGCAGTTGGAGGCACCGAAGCTGAAGGGGACATCATATGATGCGATCGATTTGAGAACCCCGTTTCTGAAAGATCATATGGAGGAGCAGCTCTCGACCATCTTGGTATTTCTAGAACTTTCGGAGCGACTGCAAGACAAATTTCACATTATTAATTCACTTAAATAATCACAGGCTCCCACAGCCTCAAATTCTTAATTAAACAATGTCAACTTTATCGTCATTTTTCCGCGCATAAAACGCATTATTAGACTCTAAACAAGTCACGCTAAATAGCCTGGACTCAGGTCCAAAATTTTTCCCATTTACCAAAGCGGAAAATCAGGCAGGATAAAAAACAATCTTGGGCAAGAATAGATAGATTACCATCATCAATTTGTCTTCCCTTGTTTAAGCATGAAAAAGCTGCTCCCTATGGAGTACTTGTTTTCCGGATTCTTCTCATACAGGAAGATTGAAATAGGAAAGCTTTTTTAAGAGAAAATCAAGAGCTAATGTGACATCATATCGATTGAGTTATCTTAAACAGTAGTAACTTAATCTATTTTTCCGTTTCAGGTTAATACAACATCAAATTAGAGGAACAATGACTCACATGGGTAGATAAGATCGATCAACCGAACCACCGGAGATCCGATTCCGTTGTCAACAAAGCATTCGTATCGGCCAACGTCGCTAGGATCAACATCAGTTATGTAGAGTGTACTCACGAGATGATATGGTTCAGGAGTAAAGCATTTCACGTAGTACTTTGTTCTTCCGCTCAAGAATTCCTGAAATAGGATATGTTCATCAATTTTTATTCTTGAGTTTTAGTTAACAAAACTTAAAGGTAAAATAAACATACCTGATTACATCTAAGACCAGCAATCGATGCTTTTTCAGCGCGTCTGAGGTCTGATGGTGACCCATCAGCTTCTCCAGTGATTATGGAAGCAGTAATCTCAGTCATAGGTGTCTCATCGGTCACGCGACGCCAATAGACAGAACTGGCCTTAGGGGGGGGATTGGCCTTCACTCGACAGAGAAGTTCAGCTTCCTTACCTTTGGTGGTGGCATTGACCAGAGGTTCGCCTATCAATCTTGGCGCATCTAAACGAAATGAAATAATTCTACTTTTACGTTTCGTTTACAGAGCGCACTATAAAGTTATTTTATCTGGGGAATAACTTGAATATCATAATTTTGCTCAACGGCCACGGTTTCTGCACCGAAATATTCTTCGAGAATCTCTGTGATGATCAAATATTAAGCGTTAACACTACATAATTACGTGCTAGAGGACGGTGCTTTCTATCTTTTGTGGGTCAGTATCTGAAAGCTTCTGCAACTGACAATATTCTTTCCAAACCGAAATGACCATTAATTAAACAAAGATCCAGATCCATTCTTCATTTTCCATCCATTTTTATTTTTACCCTGTTCATCGATCTTGACCAATTAATTTCCAGTTTTGCTGTATATTCTAATGTTCTTCTGAAAATTGGAGATAAAGAAGTATATAATAGCAAAGAGCGGACGAAATTAGACAAAATTCCAGCAAAGGGTATTTTGAATTGCTGTTAAATTAAGGAGAAACATGAATTCCTGGAAATTGTATGCAATTCTCATTTATTATAATAATTTAAAGCAAGCTCTTTAAATTTAACCAAATTTGACATTTAAAATATCTACAGGCGTCTAGATAGTAATATGTTGAAGGAGAGTTGAAGAGTAAGGAATGTGCAGGGGATGTGTATTTATTAAAATAAAGTGGTTTTGCTAATATTGAAACGTTTAAACAGCGTTTTTCATAGCAACAACAATTAACATTTATGTCTTTCTAAAGACTGCAAGCTTTGCTTGGACTTTGTCTAATGGCGTGCAATAACTCAGGAATGCTCATTAAATATTTTGTGATTTTATCTGAGAAAAAAATTTACTATAAAGGTTTAACTCGTTTGCCGGTCATTCTACCCACTTCGGTGTGCAGAATATTTCAAAAGTAAAGCAATTTATTATAGAGGGACTGCCGCCTAGGATGGAGGAATATTCAAAGCTATGATCCTTCCAGACTTCCAAGAATATCACTGCTAACGAAGGAACAGGATCTTTGGTGTAAATACATCAGTTTCTTAGGGTGTAAATCAAAACAGTATGGGTATAATAGATGAACTAAAAGCTGTGGAAAGTTGAAAGGTGATGTAATAGGAGATAAGCCATAGGTAGAACAGAAAAGAGTTCAAAAAGCGATAGCTGGGGAACTTGTAAAATCAATTAACGTTTAAATCGTGTAATTTTACCTTCATTGTCACATAAAATAACGTTGAAAAGGGAATGAAAATATGCTAAGAACGGCCTGTGACAAAATCCAACACATAAATTCATTTCAGATTGCTATCGGCGTGAATGTTTGTTACAATTATCACTCAAATCAGCCTATCAAAGTAGTGAGGTGCTCTAGGACAAACGATCCAGCAGGTAAAAAATTAAAATCTATAACAGCTGTATAAATTCCAATTTTTCAAAATACCCTCTCACTTCGTAGTGAAAATATCTTAAATATTTTTCTATATATGAATAACTGACTCAATTGATACTAGTAAATATCATAAATGTATCCACCTTAATTTTAGTCGTGCCATAAAATCATAAATAAAATCGTCATAAATACAATTATTTAATCAAAGCCACGTTTTGATATTCTCATGAGCATCAACCAACTAAAAGAGACAAATCTGCCTAGAAGGGCATTAGCAATCACTCAATTTAACCCACTGCTCAATAAACATTGAAAATCACTAACATGAAGAACCTAACATCTCCGGTCAAGAACCTGGAGAACAGATCTCTTTTTGAAACTTGAACATTAGAGTACAAATTGAGTAAGTCAAAAGTTGACAACCTATTGAATCCAAAATTCTTATGAAATATGTCCCTTATGATGACCAGCCATTTTTCATTACGTTTACTCGAACCTCCCCCTCTATTCGAAGTTACCGGATTTTTTGCCGTCCTCTGTATTCAGATGTTTCCTCAAAATGAAAAGGCTGTAATTTTTTGTTTTGCCTTGAACTACAATAATTAAATGGAGATCCGTTTAGGTGGAAACTTCCAATAGTGAAATGTAAAGAGGAATAAATATGTTTTAGGTGGTTCAGTCTATTAAAGTCAACTTTAAGAACCCCCATTAATATAAAAATTTGTTCAAAAATGGAGATTGCAGTACTTTCAGAAACATCGTGAAGCAATTCAAATGTAAAACATAGACAACTTGCGTTCAAATAAACACCAGGAGAAACAATAAAAATTTAAAAGAGCACAATTATGCAATTTTGGAAGGGAAATTTTAAAATGATAAAAACGAACGAATGAAGAAAATGTAGTCTGAAACCACTTCACTGGTTTCGACTACCAATGTCGTCGTCGACTGGCTGCTTCTAATTCGTTTTTGGTTCATTCTTTGATTTAATGTTCCATCGTTCCTCATGAATTTTAAATTTATTAGTAAAATAACAGACAAATTTGAATAATTTATGCTTTTATCTCGTGCTTATTTATATAATCGGTATATGCAAAACTTTTTCAGCATTATGATCAGAATATGGGCTAATATAGTTACAAAATTTTGCATAACAGGCAGATAATAAGATAAAAAATTCCCGAATTAATAGTTTTTTATCTTTCGCCTTCAAAATGAAAGTAGCTGGAAGTGAGGTAGTGGTCAACGTGCACATTTGATAAGTTAGAGATCAGGAGACCGAATTACATCGGTGCAATTCTAGTTACTTGGATGTCTAACAGCAAGAATTAATTCTTGCCAACTAGAAGGATAGTAGAATACAAGTTTCTCATAAGAGCGGTCTCAGGAAAGCTTTTCTCTTCGAGTCAAGCGTGTCAATACTTGCCTTAATGGATTCAAAGGAAACTTCGAATTAATAATTTGGAGATTGCCGAAAATTAAAATTTGATATTGGGACGGACGTGTGAAAACTCCATCCCAAAACTTTGTTATCTTTTACAGATACTATACAGAACAATTTTCATAGTGAGTAATTCAACAGAATATTTTTTGCAAATTCAGGAAAGGAGAGAAAAACCTTAAGACTCTACTACTATTTCTAAAATTTAAATTTAATGATAGCCAATAACAGGTGACTCACAACGTAAAGAAAGCGGAAGGGACTCCTATGAAAATGTTTTCGTCATTTAATACCCCAAATTAACTTCCGAACAGATTAACTCACTCGTCTTTCCCTGGCTCACATGTAATCTTTACTAAAACTAAAATAACTGACTCAAGCTATATTTGTGGTCTCCCACTCGAGTTTGGTTGTTTTGCTTTTCTGTCTACCTGGTGGAAGAGAAAATCTCACCCACTCCCTTTGGGTTGGCTTATGAGAAATTCTCAACACCGTAAATTTTTACTTCGTGTGAGAAGAGAGAATACTGCTGTTCGAGAGAGAAGCTTATCATTTCGTCATCTCATGGCAAAAATTCTTCTTCTATTCCTATGAGCTATAGTTCAAGGAATATCTCTACTTTATATTTCTCTCAAATTTAATTGAAAATAAATATGTATACAAAGTTCTTTCCTTTTACATTTTTTCAAGTATACTACTAAAGTTGCATAATTGCCGTAATTATTATTTATTATCAATGCTTTAATAAGGGGTAGCTAATGTCAGAACTGCATTCGGGTTCTTAAATAACAATTCGTGAGAATTCGTCTGCTACTAATCTTTATGTAATCCAAGTTCAAAGAAATGGAATAGAAGATTTCAAATAATTTAATTATTGAACTTAATTTTAAAGTATCAGTAAACCCACTGACTGGTGAATGTCACAATCCGATGTGTTTAGACCCCACAAAAATTTGAATCGTTTTTAATTTTAGCTCAAATAGTCTAAATTTTATTTAACAACAAAAATGAGATAGGTGTTGTCACCAAATCTCATCATCTACCACGGTTCCAGGTGTATGCTTTATTCAAATTAGAAATTCTTCGAGAAATACCTGTTAATAAAAATATGCATGAATTTTAAACTTCATTTTTGAAAATTTGACCTTCGGCACAATATTTAGCATAGTAACTTTCGAAACTCAACGCCTGTTGGATTTGAGGTCCTGAAATACTCAAACCAGCACCTTAAAAACCAACAGGACTAATCATTATCGGAGCTCAACAGAGTTCATTATTTTACCACAATCTTCGAATTTTACCCAAACTCAATAAATGCAACATTGGCAGCTGCATATATCCTCGTCCTAGTCACATAGTTACAAATTTTCATAGTCCCTTGTTAATCAAATCTACGTTTGATCATCAGGTCTTTCAATTTTAAGTAAATAATTATAGTAAAGTAATCTTTCCAAAGAATTAACAGGATGTAAGGTAACTTTGAGGAATTATCGGATTGCTAATTTTGCAGTTTTCTTGATCATAAACATCTAAGAACACTTTGAACATTTTGACCTATTTTCCAGAGATTTTACCAAGCGAATGGGAACTTTGAAGAGCTAAAAACTGCTTCCGTCTTGCTTAAAACGATATCCTTGGTTATTTGAAATAAAAGACGTATTTAAATATTTAATGGATCCTAGGAAAATAGCGGCTGAGATGGAAACGCATCGAATATTCTAACTCATTGTGCTAAGTAAATCTGACTGTATCCACCAAAGTCCCTTTGCTCAGCTTTACCCAAGCATTCCCTGCGCACATGAAAACGGATTATTTTTCTGAAATCCCTAAGAAATTTAGAAGGATCCAAAAAACTGATCGATTTTCCTTTCATCTTAACCATTTCGTCAGTAAATGTTTTTCTCATGGTTGAGAGATCTAAAGAAACATGTCCTCATCTTCTTTTTACTGTCACAATTACAGAAATTTATAGACTTAAAGTCGAAACCTAGATTGGGCTACTTTTTTAATAAATGAAGGACAAATTGCCTATGTCGTTTCGTTCAACAAGCTACAGCACACCGACTTTAACTACTTAGCTCCATTTTTTCGTCGAAGCATGCGCTTGAGGGACTAATTTAGCCCCCTTAATGAAATCAAAGTACCTCTCGCGAATTTAAACAGTCTGTTGAATGAAGTTCGGCTTTTCATATATCTAGAAAGTGGAATTTAATTTGATAAATTGGCTTATAACTTCGTTTACAGGGAAAAAATTTTATTTGATTTAGCAAATTTGCAAGTAATTTTATTTAAAAAATTTTAAAAGGAAGAATAGGGATAGATTTAGTAGCACAATTTAAAATTTATGAATCTGTCTATTATCTTCATTTGCTTATCAATTTTTTATTTTTCTTTCTCCCATACTGAGCTTTATTATGCTTCACTTTCATTGTCTTAATTACGAGACTGACGTCTCTACCATTTGTTATTTTCGGAAACAAATATTCTCCCAGATTCTCTGTCTTCCATCTATCAAATTAGACTAAATTTGCTAAAGTTGGGGAGAGTAATAGTTTAGTATGGTTTTGTACCGTTAGTATTGTAAGCTGGAGAGCAAATTTGCAGTGTTCCACAGGTAGGTTTCATATGCTATTGAAGTGAAAACTTACGAGTTACATTAAGGAAGAAGACAAAGTCAGTACTGCCGATTGAGTTAATTCCAGTGATTTTGTAGCTACCCATATGTTCAACTCCAACTCTCAGAAGACGCAATCTAGCCGGTGCACCTACTTCGATCGAAACTCTCTCTGTAATTTCAGTCCATGGTCCGAGATTTTGAGGATCAAACTTTCCGTGGTACCACTTTGCTGAAGTGATGGGAGGATTGCTGATCGGAGTTAGATCCAGGTCCAGATTTGCACCTAAAAAGAGAATTTTCAAAGTTGAAATTGAATTCCAGGTATTATCTGATCAGGTTTTAACGACGAGAAATTGTCCAATCGATAGATTATCAGGTTATTCCAAGAAAAAATCTAGGTAAGAAATTAACTACCATCTGATAGGAAAGATAGATACGGTGACAATATTTTTCTTTAGAGAGAAAACACCAATGAGAAATTTGAAACTGTGCCTAAACGTTCGAGTTAAACACGTTACACACCGAGAATTGTGAATTAAGATAACGGTTGATCAAATGTAGGATAGTAGGTTAACAGACAGTAATGCAGTTAAAAAATTTCCGGTTTGAGACTGTTATTCTGGCAAAATCATCAAAGGCAACCGTATTAGTAAAAGGGGATAAAGATCAGACTCTCCGTTGTTTACCTTAGATTTTTTGACACATGTATTTCCTGCAAAACCATTGACACTATTTTTGACCAAATCACTCCCAATTTAACTCACAAATGCCCTGTCCTATCTCACTCGTAAATTTTGATAAATCGCACATTTGACATTTGTATTTTTGTGTGTGAGAGTCACCCTCATTCTATTTGTTGACGAAGATAACTTTTAATTGCCCTCCTTTCCTGTTCTCTATCTCTCTGTATATGCGAGAATGTCCATAATTCATTCATCACAGTTCTCCCTCCTCGCTTATCTCTATGCGTTGTCTGCCCACCGAACTTTCGCTGCCTTTAATCTTTTTGCATAGATAGAGAGCAGGAGAGTATATGGTGGATTGCAGACTCGATAAACCGCAAATCTGCAAATATTAGCACATAATAACTGCTAATTAATCGCGGTAATTAGTTCAATTCGTGCACGAAACTGCGATATCATCTCCACAATTGCAAATTTGCAAGGTGATGGTGGTGGCTGAAAAAACCTGTGGATATAAACTCATGAGCCATCGCGGTAAAATTACTCTCCCTCTCCGTTTACTACTATGATTATCCTCCATATTTTAATAAAATCCGCTTGGTTGAATTGCGGATAGATGGAGAGATAGAGAGGGGAGGGAAAATATATATTTAACTCTTGGGAATAATGGAAAACATGAAGTATGTTAATATATCGTATTTGAATGAATAAATGCATGAATTCCCATAAGAATTTTCGGAATGTTACAAATAAAATGCGTTGCAAATAGATGCGAGATTCAAACTATTTATACATCTGAGATGATATGGCTTAAAATGATCGAAAGGTCTTTGTTAATTCCGAGGAAAAGCATTTCTCTTGAACATGCTAGAAAATAGATATACGGCAAAGAAAAACATTTATTTCTCTACATAAGAAAATTAAACCTACTTATTTATTGATAATGTAAAGGTAAATGCATTGGGTTTATTGATGTAAGCGCCTTAACCGAAAACTGGAGTTTCTCTGAATTAATGTTCTAGGATTAATTTTTCATAATCTATATCTATGCAACCCCTTACCTTATGAACCCCGCATTGTTTTTATATGGACTACTGATATTAAGTATCTGTATTAATCCTCAGCGTTATCGATCGATCGTCGCCATCCGCGCTTACTAGTTTAGTCATCCCAAAATCGATTATGGAATTATTGGTTTTTTCTTATTGAAACAACAGTTGGCATGATAATTCCGAAGCTCAGATGAAGTACGCTTCTTCTGATTCTCTGACTCATACTTCTAATACCCAATCTACGATCTTCTCTCAAACTGTGAACGTACTCCCTTTTCATGAATTTTCACTGCCTGTTATTTGGACGTCACCTCATGTTGAAGGGGTTGCAAAACGTTTTATTCCTGCACCGGGAAGCAAAAATAAATTAGTAAAATCCTCTAACTCGGGAAATGAATTACAGGATTCATAGTGCACTTGACTCAGTCCCTTACAGGTATGTTTAGTGGTTGCCCTGACGATAACAATAAACTTTCTAGACCTCATTGCTATTATCTCAATTAAATTATAGCTAATGGATAAATGCAGACAGTAAACTATGACCACTCAACGTGAACTTGTAAGGGATGTAGTTTTATTGTTCCCCACATAATTTTCAAATCAAATCTTGATACTTTATACCCATTCAGAGCCATAATCAATCATTTGATAGGGAATTTGATTGACCAGATAGTATACAATATAAAACAAGAATATCCTCCCTTCATAAGTGGAACGTTAAATATAGACCATTTCCATTAGGAGAACAGAGTAAATGCGAAAATGAAAAAATCGCCCATTTATGATTGGCGGATTGAAAGGCCGAGGAATCCAGTGAGACTTAAACAAAAGCATTCACCGTATAATTTTTTTAAAGATGACATATTCAGATACTTTATTCACTAAAACGTCCACACGATTGGGAAACATACTCATTTTGAGATTTTATGTTTATGAGAATTTAAATGTGATGCCGAAGAACGACTTCCACACTCAATATAATAAGCAGATATTATTTCGTATATTTTGGATTCGCATTGAGTGGTTTTATAAAGTTTTATCCTTCAGGAAAAACTGTCCTTAAATCTTCTCGTAGTTTTTAACTGATGGTTCTTATTTTACTATAGAAGAGATGACAATATGACATGTCAGCCAAAGTCATACCAATCAAAGTTTGAATATGCTAACGGTTTGACAGTTGTTCGTAATATTTTCTTCATGAAGAATCAACTGAGGACTAACCTTCAACTGTAATAAATTGTGGGAGATACTTCGACGTTGAAGAGTTCAATTTATTGAGAACATTCGAGAAGTTGGGTTTGAAGAGAACATTCAAGGTGATATCCTTTCGTAGCCTTGAGGCCTCGTCTGGGCTTTGAGCACTCCATTTGGTTTGACCGTCAACTCTTTCCGCACCCAGAGTGGAACATTCAATTCGGCACTGGTGATGATGTGCCTGAACGAGCAAAGAGATTTGACTTCTGGAAACCATTTGAGACCGAATTAGAGGAAGAGCTCTTGCATCACCTGAAAGAAAGATAAAAAAGCCATCCATTACGTACACTAATGCGATTTGTCCCCGTCTCCTCAAATCTATAAACCTTTTTGATCTTAGTTCAATAAAATGATACTCATTACAATATCATTTTTAAATTACTAACTCACGTAATTTTTACAGATATTTGATAGAAGGCCATTTGGAACTTCTTCAACACTTCATAATTCCCCATTTGTAACCAGCCTAGTTATCAAAGTATATACATATATATAACCATCTCACTTGAACTAGTGTCATTCACAGTTTATTTAACCACTTCTACAGTGTTGATGCACCAGGAGAGCTGTGCTGGACCCCTCATCACTTTGATATCCATCAAGCTAATATTCTATTCAAAGAGTACATTTTAAAGCTATAACTAGAAAAAGGATGCAAAGATTATTTAAATTTATCATGCTTTTCGGCGAAATACTGTTCGGATCATGAGAATCTGAGAGGGTAGATTAAGACCTATGTAACAATGTATTATGACTATTTACTGTAATGTTTTTACACCTCACACATATATACACAATCTTAAAATGCATATTCCACAACCAGAACATATATGATGTTCATGACAAATCGGGTCTACTTAACAATCTATTCAATATGGTCTCTCCGTTTAAGCCTGGATGATGACTCAACACCGTCACTAAACAACTCGGCAATTTTATAGATGCTAACTCTTTGCTATCAGATTATCTCTATGCTGGCTTTGTGATAAGTGCTTCAGATGGGATGGTAAAATTTGCCAATTTTTGGATGTTCTAGCATTCGAAATACGAGGATCTGATTAAATGTACATAGATTTTTTGAGACTATCATAAAGGCTAGAACCAAAATATAAATTCGTTGTTGTTTAAAGCAGTGATGTGTGCGATTTCCGTCCTATCACACGAATAAATGACCCTAGACAGTCAACTAAACCCTTTGTGCACTATCAAATAATTTGTTTAGTCCTCATCATTCCTCGTTTTTATTTTATTTATTTTTCTCTCTTCCGACCTTTTTATGCCTTTAATGTCTCTTTACGGTAGCGTAGTAGTCACAGAGATCAATACTCCTCCAGTGATGAAATGGAATAAGTGGATAAAAATGCTAGTTTCCCATGTGAGCTATATTGGGATATCTTCCCTCTACCCACCCATTATTCTTAATGGGTTTTGAGTGATTTTTGACCCTGTCTCCAAAAATTTGGTAAAAATATTTGTCGACATTAACTCTTTGGAAGATTTTTATTTTAGTAAGGATAACAGAGTCAATTTTTCATGCATTCTTATTTTAACTGATCAATTACAAAGTGAATGTGCTCTCTAAACCAGAAAAATTTTCACATAATATCACTGTCTATCAATCTAAAGACCTTATATTTTTGAACTCAGTATTTATTGTGAAAGATTGGGCTAGGGATAAAAAAGCACCCATTGGCCAAGCAATGATCGTAAACACACACACTGTCCACCACATAGTGATCAAACATATTTTTGCATTTTCCGCTGACTCCGTATACATACAAAAAAGAGATGACTTCATCTCACGAAAATTAATGGTTTAAGCAAGGTGTTTTTTGAACCAAGAAAGATATTCCTCAATAGTTCTATTGCGCGCATAGCCGAAGTAAAATATTTGCTTGAATGCATCTATGCATTATATTATGCCAACCCGTACATTTATCTTTAAAGAAGTAATTTCAATTTCTGTATGTTTAAGTGCAAAAGCCTCCTCCTACACACAGGTGCTTATTTCTCAATTCTCATCAGGTGGATATAAGTACGGAGCCAACTTTGAGCATAAATCTACCGCTGTAATGGTAGTTATTATGGGCTGTGGACGCCAGATAGATTCTAATAACATGCACTCTGGTTGATGTCAGTTACGTTTTGCAGTTATCCCTAGTTGGCTTTTTGAATGAAATGAGTTTGCTAAACTTAAACATCAGTTTCAACTCTTAAATTCTAGACTAGGTGTTTTTTTTTTTAATCGTATTTTCATTTACTTTGAGTGAAATTCTATCAAGTTAAATGTCTTAAAATGACATCTACCATTAGAACTTTGGCCATAGGAAAAAAACGAATTTACAAAGATAGCTTGACAAACGTCTTAATTCAATTTACCTGCCAAGTAGCTCCAAACATCTTGGACAAGAAATATATCTCAGAAACCTCGAGACAAGAAAATAAAGTTTGAACCTTTTAGGTTGGTGCATGATGCACCCAATTCTGCCCTTTTAGGTATCAAACGATTTAGAGATCTCTGAAATAGAATGGAATGAGACTCTTTTGATAACCTCCATTTTATTCTCAAAACTGTTATTTCACTCTATTTGAAGAATCCTACTGCTCCTAGAAGGTAGGTTTTTTCTACCGGTTAAAAATAATATTTTATGCTCTTTCATAATAGTAATAAAGTGAGCAACATTAAATCAAATACTTTACAAATTCATGACTTAAATGCTAAACTTAGTTAAAATTTTATCCAACTTTATAAATGTAACTAATAAACTATAAAAATACTACTAAAGGAGACTTTCAAAAATGTTAAAGCAAAGTGTCGAGTCAACTCACAGGAACGTCACCATTACACCGTGAATTTAGTAAGTTTAATTTACTTAACAGTGGGGAAACCTTATTAGGATTACAAACAGATCAAAATCCGTGATCTATATAAATAAGCAATAAAAGTTTCTATCATTTTAGAATCACCGTTTACGTCATTGTGAACTAGTTTACACTAGGAAACACTGCAAACGGTAGGTAATCAAAAAAATTTATAAATTTTGTTTTATTATGTCAAGTCTTTGACACTACGAACCAATAAATTCAAATAAAAAGCTCATACAATAATTACAAGGCCTCTGGTTACTATAATTAGAATCTATTGAGTCTTTTCCATTTAAAGTTGCTTTACTTTAGATATGATGCCTTAACAGATCCTATAAATGGCTTTATAAAGTTTAGAAAGTACAATTAGACTTCTCAGACTGATGCACTGTAATAGAAAAATTTTGACTTAAAAGGAAAGTGTTTTGAATGAAGGCTATTGATTAACGGTCTTTAAATCAACTAAAGACAAGCAAAATGGAGTTAGGTAAAGTGTACACAAAGATTATCTTTTAGAGATTATGCAATTCTGACACAGTTAATATACAGTCCAGATATCTGTGTTTTAGATTACGATAACCTACTCTTATGGCCAAATCGATCACATTAACTTACCAAAGTTATTAATAACACTACAGGTTGCTTTACTGGAGTCTGATTCAAGATTTCCATAATCTGCGATGGAACTATGATTTCCTTCAGCGGAAAGATCGTCGCAAACAATTTGTCTCCACTGCAGTGGAACAGGAGGATTCGCTGGTCCCGCAGTGCACATGAGGGTCAGCAACTCTCCCGCAGTCACTGTGACAAGTTTCAGGGGCTCCTCAATAGGATCTTCCTGGGGAATACTGTGGGTCTCCGTCAAACGATCAATACGGATGTGTCGAGGGCGGAAGGTGAGGTTGACATGAAAAGCGGCACTCATTTGAGATTCTGTTACAGGGAATCCGGGGTTTGAGGAAGCACATCTGGGAACGTAGTGGAAAGCAAAACCTTAAGGTCTGTTCTAAATATAGCCCTCTTTTAGGCTAAAATAATAATAGGTTTTTTGCCTTCTTTATGAGCTTAACTATATATAATAATTAAGATTTTTTGGGTTTAATATTCTTTAAAAACGGTACCCTAAGAGTAACTAAATTAGTCAACACTTGATTACAAATTTGATACTTTAGCAATTGCCGTTGCGATAGTAGGCCTGACGGAACGAAGCTTAAGTCTTAACACTATGCTGGTAGGAAAAGTCTTAGTGCTTAGTTAACTGGGCGTAAGGAATACGTCCTAAGAGTAAAGATACTCAGAAGTGAATCGTCAGTCATCAACTCCTTTAAGTAGTGAATTTGTATTCACATTAATGGATAAATGATTCCATATCCATTATGAGTAATCAATACATAGATACTAATATTCAATATATCATATTTGAATTCAATTTACTTGAAAGAGGAAAGGTGATCGTCCGCAGTGAGTTGAATGTCGAGGTTTGAGAATATTCTCTTTCGATGTTTGTCGCTCACAGTTGTTGAAATGAGATATATCGGGGTGTATTCTGCATTGTCCCTTGTAGCTATAAATACAAATGGAGATTTTATTACTAGTGCATTAACGTATTCTTAAGCGACCTTTCATTCATACTGATTTATTGTAATTAAGTAGTATGCGTTGGCTATACATTATTAAAAGTCTGTAATGGGGAGCGGAAAGACGAGGCTCAAAGCAACCCCGTTGCTGTTTTATCTCGGAATGAACAATACCCCAGGTGGTCTCAAAGTCGTTCTTTATCTCTATCAGTGTGCGTGTGCACTCCGATCCTAATGGCTAGACATTTGGAACAAAATCTTTCATTGACTCGGTGGTTTCGACCTTCGATCATCGGTAATATAAAGGCCACCTATATTTATGTAAATAGTCTCTGTTGTATAAATAAAGTGCCCTAGGGTAATTATACTTCCGTTTTATATCTCTCTAGATTTGGGTTAACTGTAGTCTTGCGATATGCAGTAGACAAACAGATCATAGCGGCTGAAATTAGGTATCCTAGCCTTACATCAACGTGGAAGAGTTCCACTTTATAAAAATCTGCCTATGTGTACTTAAGCAGACACATATTGCCAGTCTTTTAGTGGGATAATTCAATGCATACTTGAAGTCATACTTTCGGCATTTCATACACCAATTTAGAATTTACTCAATGTTGTATTATAAATAAATTCTAATAAGCAGCCCTCTAGAAAACTGGCGGCTTTTACGAAAGGAAGTCATATTTTCATTGAAATTATAGATAACTGCTGATTGCAACCTACGTAAGTTGATTAGGTGCAATGCTCGAGCACATTCAAATGCATGGTCCTTTATTTCCATGTGAAGAAGCAAATGGATTTCCATTGGGTTGATTCGAGTTTGCTTTTGAGTAAAATTCTGTTCTTAATGAATATACACTTCACAAATTCGGTGAAAATTTTCAAAAATAAATTTTTATAAAGCGAATTATAATATCCAGATCAAGATATTTTGTGGCATATTAAACAAATAAGTTCACTAAATACGACATTTATATTTCAGAGGAAAACTTTCCAAATTCAAAAGAAGAAAGAGATTTCTAATACTCATTTTGGGCAAAGAGGAGGCTGCATGAAACTCTCGATTGAGAAACTGACATTTTGTCACTTATCAATAACCATCTGTGTGTGTTCAGAAAGGTTGATTATCCCTTCATTGAATATGTGCCATTGGATGTTAAGTCGGAAGCATCTGACTGAGTAGATTTAAAAATTTAGCAATAAGGCCATATTGGAATAATTACGTTACAGGAATAGCTGTGAGTAAGATGGGGATGGCATCATCACCCAATCTCTTGAGGTTGGTGAATTTATCTGAATTTTTTGGTTAATTTAAATAGAGCCACATTTATGGTATGACTTGGACACCGATTACGTGGATTTGCAAACAATATGATGAAAGAAATGAGTACGAATAATGAAAAGTGAGACAGTTTGGCGAATTTTGTCTTGAAGACAAGATATATACGTAACTCCAATTTCAGGTTAATTTGAACAGATTTTTGAAATACAAAAAATACGAAAATACGAGATACGAAATTCAAATGCGGACAAAGACATATTAATGTTCTTGAAAACTGACAAGTTCAGCTCCAGTAGAATGATCTCAAAATATATTATGGCGTAAAATTTTAATGAGAAAAGATTATTAGAACAAAAACTCTATAGGTATCTAAGTTTCAAGACGGATTTCTCCAAATTTTACTTACTCTCCCCCAGTAAATATAATGTCGAAGGTTATAATCCCTCCTGTTTAAATCCTATTTCGATATGACCTTCAAATAAAACCAACTTTTTAGTACATAAAAAACTTTGCAGAGGGAAAAATCTGTTGTTTGTTATTTTTATCCAAATATATTCATTCACCTTTAAGCCACGAGATCCTACCCTCAGGTTCACCATCAATCGCCTCGCATTTCAATTTCAAAATATCTCCTTCTTCCAGACTTTCTCGCTTAGGTTCTACGCGAATTTTCGGGCGTTGTGGAGCTTCTACAATGACAAAGAAATGATTAATCAGCGACATTCAGTGCTCTGTTAGATTTTTAATCATAATCGGAGTGAAAAGCCTATAAGTTTTCCAGCATTTTCATTGTTATAAATACATCAAACTTGAAGATTTACCTCGTAGTGGAAGGTTTTGGAGGGCTTGTTAAAGAAGCGAGCTTGTTTAAATTAACTGACATCTGTTTTCATTTCCATAATCAGCTTGGCACGTTCACTGACCGCATTCTATTTTGTCACGTCCTGGTTGGATGCCCCTCCCCTTCAATTTCATTCTCCAATTGTGGGAAAACGCACAGCTAATTATGAATTGATGATGTTGGTGAGTCCTCGTGCTCTCTCTCGTTTGATGAATACTTGCACGCAAGCTCATTCAAAAATTTCTGTACAGTGCACTTATCTAACGTCCTTAGGGTTACGCGAAACAAAAGTTACTAGTAGGAGAAAAGCATATAACAATGAGACAAGTAAACCTCAAACCAACATTTTTTTCAGCCCTCCCGCTCTCTAGACGGTAGTCGCTTCTTCTGTCCTTTTTTCTGCTCTTTCTTATGACGCTTGATTCTCATTTGTTAATTGGTTTACTTGTTTGTTTGCTCTTTAGGGTAAAATACCATTTGGCGGTCATTTTATTTTAGTGTGAATATATTTTAGAATGCACTAGGATTAAAAGCAAATTTAAAATAATTTCCAAGTAAAATATCGGTAATTTATTTCCATTTTAATGAATTCTGTGTAAATGTAATTGCCAGTCAATTTTTTGTCAAACTTTAGGCGGAAAATGATAACAAATGGCATAGCAATTGCAAAAAATATTTTTTCTTCATTTTAATCTTTTCATATTTAAATTATTTTCTACTTCTCTAACCGAGAGGATATTTAATATCTAGGAGTTAAAAAACTTTACTCCCACGCTGTGATCTTAATATGATTATTTGGGTTTTGTAGGGTGAACCATATATAGTTGGTCTATAATTATTTCAAAATTTTTTAATTTTGATAGAGTAAACTCTAGTGAGCTCTGCTTTACTAATCTCATCTAAATGTTACTAGCTGTAGGAAGATACTAACGAGTCAAAGTGACACGATTCAACAACCATTAAATAAAATTAACTTTTCAGTAAGTCCTGAATATCTCGGACATGAATCCACTCAGAAATCTAGAGATCAAATCACGGCAATTGAGCTTTGGAAAATTTCGATATTACAACGTAAAATTTATTCAGTATAGAAATTAGATACCTCATAGCTTTTAAAATTAAAATAAAGTACAACCCTTGCTACAGGATGTTTTCATGAACTAGTTTTTGATGGATTACTTTGCTATTCTGTGTCTTTATATGCTATCCCATTACCAAGGGTAATGATAGTGACAATAAGGACAGCTCTTAAAATTTTCCCCTATCATCCTGGTAAAAACTTATATTAAGTAATCAATTTTCGCGAGATGGAGTTATTAGATAAAAATGTGAGTATATTTCTTAAATTTTAAGGTGACACTTGGATTCAGTACATCTTCAAGTTAAAAGGTTTACAAAAGCGTCTGAGCTAGTTTCAATAATGTAGGGCTGGTCACTTAAGGAGTATTAGAACGAGAAAATCATGCAAATGTTGCCGGAGATATGTAATTATCCACTCATCTTTAATTATTAAAACAAAGATTGAATTTCGTATAAATAAGCTTGCAAAACATTATTAAAATACCTACTTCAGACCCGTAGGCTGACATGTTATATTAATTTCAACAAATTCCTTTTTGACCAACCTCCAGTGTTACTAAAATTCCGAGCTGCAGGTCGTGTGCGTTTTCATTTGCAGGATATAAATATATATATGAAACATAATCCGGATGAAGTAGTATTTTAAACTAAAGCTCGAAGTGGATGACTTTCCCTCCTTTTTCTATCAAACTTTATTTGGGTTGAAAGGGGGTTAAGCGAAGGGTAGAAGTACAGGCAAGTCATTCTTTTTCCCCTGTTAGTCTCTTTTTTCCCTCCAACTTGTCAAGGTGCATAGCTTGTGGCTTTCCACAAGAGCCAAAGGCAATGATGTCTCTGTTTATTTGCTTAAATCAAAATAACACTTTCAATCGACAAACAAAACGTTCGTATTTGCATGTATTTTAGATGTAATTCTGCTACTTTTGGCAACAACGAAAATCATGAGTTTTTATTTTACTAAGTAATCCATTCTTTTCCATCTGTCAGAATTAAATCGTAGCATTTCACATTCCTTTCATTATATTATGGGCCTAATTTTATCTGCAAGGAGCTCAAATCCTTTTTTAATGAATTAGAGATGTCTTGATGTAAAGCGCCTTTTTAAACGGAGTTACTCAAACAGTTCAAATGACTTAATTTCGACATTTTGTAAACGTTATCTTGTATCGGCTAACCGCCTTGTAATTAAAAGGCTGGGGTATATAACATTAGCCAATTTCATAAAACTAGAAAATATATTTAGACTTTTTAAAAATTTTAATTGAGTTGACAATGGTTAGTGTACGTGGATCTTAAAAACCACTTCAAATTACCTCCAAAACTAACTGCTATCAGCCTCAAATCCTGATAACTATGAAAGTCTTGAGAATCATCACTCGGTCGAAATCCTCAAAATTCACTTTCCTTTCTATCCACCAAAGTTGCATTTGCCTCAGCAACTCGTATAAATTTGTCATTTTCAAAAATCGGGAAGGTTTTAGCAAATTAGATGTCAGAATCTTTTTCCGCATCACCAAGAATATTTTCCGAAAAATTTTATTTTATGTGTTTGTTTAAATTTAGGGTACATGCGATAGTCTCAGTAGTTGCTTTTTTCCAGGTCGGTTATTGTAACAACTTACCGTTTAAATTGAGAATAAAAACAAATGGACGAATGGACAGCAATTTAATGTAAAATTTTATACTGTTTTATTTAAAATGAACATATTGAAGAATATTAATTCATTTTTAAAACCATTGCCACCTCGGACCAATCGATCAATAGAAAACATTGGTTCCATATACCTTCCTTAATGAACATATGTTTCAAAGCATCTATATCTCCTGTCCCACCTTCAGGACATCAGCAGTTGGTGCCATTTAACAACTTCATTCAAGTTTTCTAGTTCGAAAAATTACCTTTCCCAAATTAGCTAATTAACACCAAAGACATACAACGTACCATATGGTTTGAGAATAACGTGATCCATAATATCTGTGTGCATAGAGAAATCAGCATTTGTAGATGGGTAGCCTCTACATTGCAATGCTCCAAATCTAGCCATATTTGAAGGTGGAAGTCTTAGAGACACTGTTTTGATATAGCTGGCACCATTCGGACCTCCGCGTTTTAATTCTGGAATTGACGTGAAATTGGTTAGATCGTACCATTCGGTACTGCTGATAGAAAGACCTCCAAACCACTTGATTGTTGCATGTCCGTAGAAGGGGGTTGTGGAGCAGGAGAATATCTGTTTCTTGTCTGGATGGATATAGAGTGTTCGGGGAAATTGGGAAGTGGAGGATGAGGAGTCCGAACATTCGACAACGGCTCCTGGACTCCCAGTTCCGGTTGGTAGTCTTGGTCCATTCAATTCGTTTTTGTAGATGCATACTCCAGAAAATGTATCTGAAAAGTAGGCGTGAATAAACTGACAGCTTTTCTAGGAAATATTTATCATACGTTATTATCCCACTTCTCTTTAATTACTTGTACATTTTTCCCACCCATCTAACACCTAGCATATCGAGATTTACTCTGTTTCAACTAACCGATTCTCAGTTTAATTGTTACAAAACTAATATCATCATCGTGTTCTCCCCGATATGTGGTCTCTTTCTTCCTCCTATCTTATATTAATGAAGTGGGTTAGATAATGAAAGAACAGTATCAGTAGCCTTCTCCAGACAAACTTAACCTCGTTTACCATGCTACAGCACTTCTTCAGATGTTATTAGCAATTGTTATTTGAACATAATAAAATATCTTCTATTAAAGCGGAAGAAATATAGAGAAGTGATTATTTTCCCTAGAGTTGAAAAATTAACGTTCAAACATTTACTAATAAGCAGTAATTTAACGAAATATATCTACTTCTGTAGTCAAATGTGTTAAAATTGATATGCATACGGCTAAAAAATGTCATTATTTCATTTACTTGACATCCTGACGTTAATCTCTACTTCTCTCGGGTCTTCATTCCCGTGTTTGGATACTTTCCCTTTATTACAATGGTAGATTTTGTTACCTTGCCATTGATAACGAGACTAAATTGCAATTATCTATTAAAATTTAAAGTAAAGTAAAAAAGGTGAAGTATGTTATCTTTTAGTAATCTTAACTAATTCAAATGCAGTCTTTTTGCACGTGTTTAACTCATGACAAGTCAAATGATACAGCGCGTACCTCTGTGTGCATCTACTTCCGCTATCATATTAATCTTTTTGCAGTCATCAAATTTCCTGTTACAGTTAAAAAAGAATACGAGAGAGAGTAGGAGAAGGATTTGACACTTTTTATGTGGAAGCAAATTTTGGATAGGTTCAACTCTCGAGATTTTTCAATTACATAATCGCTTTTCACCTACCGTGAGAAAGGGAGTACAGTTTGGGAATGGATAAATAAAAGTACGCGGATTTAAAGATCATATCTACGCAATCTGCACAAATCCTACACGGAAATGGGATCAGTGTGATTTCGTATGTAATTTCAAATTTTATCTTCTGATCAATTAGAACCTGAGGACAATTATGCTAATTGATCTGGGGACGAGTAGCGTTTTTTATAAGAGAGTCCTTCTGCTTAAATGATTAAACATTGAGATGATTATCCTTCTGAATCTAATTTTTCAGATGATATTAGTAGGACTTTTTAGATTAATTTATGTTGAGTATGAGAACTTACTGCTTTAGGCATCAGTTGAAGTTGGCTAATTAGTTATAGAAGGATTTTAAGTCTTTCAAAATAATAAAGAGAGATCACAGTCTTTAGGCAATTTAGAATAGTCGCACAATAATCTAGAAAGTTGGGACAATATAAATAAGGACTATGAACGCTGGATTCCGTCATCGACTACAACTTAGAATGCAAAAGATGTAGATCGGGGCATGTCGGAGACAGTTAAATTTAATTAATTAATCTACGTGTGGATCCACGACCTTGAAATGAATGACCGCGTTCAGTGTGTTAAATTCTTTAACTTAGAGACAGTAAATTAGAGTATTGCTTTATTTGATTACTCCAATAATGTGCGACCAAGCTATATAAAATTGTCTTAGCTAAATTAATTTAGAAATAAACTACCTTCTTTGAAAGATATTTCTTATCAAATTGATGCGGAGAAATTCCTACCTGAAGCGTAATTATTCTTACTGAAATCGTTGAAGACTTTGTGCATTCCTCACTTATAGCAGATTTCCTAATTTCCCTCCACTACATAAAAATGTGTCATAACCAAAATCCATTTTAATGACATTGAACTTATTTGAGTCATCAAGTATTCTACTTCAAAACCCACTATCGTACATAAATTGGAATGATCTACTCAATCCCCCATATTTGTTAACATCAGTTTAAATATCCAAATTTGAACAGATACCAATCAGAGTTTTGCGATTCATCCTCTTTCCGGAGCAAAATTAGGGAAAAAAAGGTTTTTTCCACTTTGGACAGATTTATTATAATTGCATAGGGCAGTGATAAAAAACTTTTAATCATTGCAGTTAAAGTGACTTTCCAAGTACAAATATTTAGCCTGGGTAGAGGAGAGGCATGACAGAGCCACTCAGCTAAGAAGATAACATTGTCTTACTCTTCATATTTATTAAAATTTACCAGTGTGCTTAGCCATCCATATCACTTGCACATTGATGAGCATCGGTCTTTAATGTCTAACCTGACAGACATACATACTGACTCATTAGCTTATATTACGCCATTGAAACAGGAGATGACTAAGAAATTGCGTCGGTAAACTAAATCTGAAATTTTGTGACCGCATATTTTCCTGCAAAGGGCTTTTTAATTACCAAAGCCGTGCCTAAGCTTCCATTGAACTTATGGTTACGCATCGTATCTCTCCGATCTCTGATTTCGCCGGGGCAACAGTTGTCATGTTCCATAAAACAGCCTATCATCTGCCTGCCAGCCTCTGTCTCCGACACCATATGTAGGGGCGCCATGCGCGACCGATGAGGTCACGGTCTCCTCTCGAGGTCAAATGATTTATCTCTCTCATCGAACCAATCAGATGTGATGGAAAATGGAAATGCAATAAAACTTCAACCTCTCCTCCCCCCCTCTATCACATAAAACTTGCATTTTTAATTTTAAGAAGTTTTTAACTAGATTTGAGGCCATATGTGCGCACAGATGTTGAAATGTAAAAGTGTGTTCCAAAATTTAATCAACTCAACATGACTTAATTAACCTTGTGAACCTACAAATGAACATCATGAATCTGCATGTTCTACACATTAAGCTATTTAAAATCTCTCCTCTTCATGTATCAAGTTGTACAAATCTGTTTGGTAAACTTGTGAGAATGTTCAAATACAAAATTGAAAGTCTTCAATTCCAAGAACTGTACGGAGGTGCTTTAGATGATCTGGCTATTAAGAAGTCCCGAACTTTAATAACTGTGATTCTGATGAGAAGGTGCAACCGAACACGTATGCGCATTCCCCACACTTTAACCAAAAATATTAGGCGGCTTCTCAGTCATCTCCGTACTGTTCTATATATGTGAGTGACTTAATGCATAATTTAATGTTGGTCTGATGATATAATTTTAGAAAATCTCTGAAACCCATAACTCTGGACATTCAAATTCAGTCTCGCACAGATACATCTCACTAAAAGTTTAAGAAAGAATTCAGTTTTCAAGTTAATGCAAAACAGATGGACTGGCAGGTCATTAAAACACTACTTATCTAGACATTAGGGTTTAGGCAGAAATAACACTACGTAGCAGAGACGCTATAAAGTTCCTACCACAAACATTTATTAATGTTGTACTCGGAAGTCTACAAATATAATGCATAAACTCAATTATTTTTACAAAGTTAATTTTTAATATACTATAGTTGTCCCTCTTTATTGCCCCCTAATATCTAGCATTCTATCCGACGTGGATGCTAACTTAATTCTCCGTTATTCTAATTGCCAAGTGATGCTTTTTACTTGCATCTGACGGACAAAGAAAACGAACTCAGTCAATTTACACATTTCTTACTACTATTTATCCTCTATCACAACCCGGGGTTACGTTAATTCTTCTTCTCTTCCCTTCCGAATCCTAGTTCTTCCACCTGCTCCTTTCTTTTATCCCCTGCCATTTCACCACGTTTATCCAATACATCATGGCCTAACTTCGTGCTCGGTATTCCGATTTTGTGAAAGATTTTTGGAATAGCTTCCATGCTCCTCCTCCATTGTCCCTTGATTTCATGCCAAAATTCTTTTACAAAGACAGGTTTATAAATCAAATGTGGCATAAAATGCCAATTGTGGGAGCATATAAATTATGTACAATATATTCAATGAATTCTTAACAACGATTAAGTAGATTAATGTTGGGAATATTCTTAAATCAACATTACATGGAAAGAAAAGGGATACACAGATGGTGACATTTGCTTCGCCTCCCGTTCACTCCCTCACTCCTAGTTCCCTTTTATCAACCCCTCCTTCTCTCCCATGTCCCCAGACGTGACATGCGTCGCACAAAGCAGTTAAAATTCCGTCTGCGGGTGGCATTTCAGTCTAAGGTCAAATACAAATGCCTTCTGGCAACTCCCAACATTTCCCTCTCCCCTTTCCTCTCTATACTTCACCACCCTTACAGACAACTTGCATATACAATGAGGTCACAGAGGCTTCAAGTTCAGGAACTTTAAATGTAAATTTTTAATTCAGGATTGCACTTAATTCTAATATATTACGATACATTGGGAAAAAATAACCTCGTCCGATTAAGTGTTCTAACAGATTATTTAAAGTTAATTTGCTTAGAGCTAAGCTGTACTGTACAACTATGTCTGTGGATTTAACATTATAATTCACAGTCCTTAAGACTTGTGCAGTTCAAGAATTACGTTTTCAACTGGACTGCAGAATTTATTACTTGGAAATTACAAATTAACACAAACTTTCGGACATGAAAACGACATCCGGTGCATTTTCACCTTCCAATGCCTTCAAATGAAGGTTCCAAGGATAGATCCATTAATCACAACTCGCGTTTTAGAGATATTAGAACTAAAATCCAAAAATTTCGCTCTTATTTCTCTCGATAATATTCTCGAATTTAGATCCAGATTGAATCTTGGTGAGAATTGATGCATCAAACTCATGTAATCCATTTATATCTTGCGGTTTTTGACATATGAAGAGAAAAATCTTGCTAACATTTTGGACCAAACGGTCCTGTAACTTTAATAATAAAAGTGGCACCACCAGCCAGTCACTTAAAATTAATCAAAGCTTCTGCGATAAAACAGGTTTGAACAGAATGAGATTAAGGGCAAGGAAAAGGAATAAGAATTCCGCTCTCGAAAATCAACGTCTAAAACTATTTTCATCAACTTTCCTTGACCGCTAAGCAGCAACAGAAAAGTCACCAAGTCTTAAGGAATCATACAGACTCTAATTACACCTGGAATTAAGTAGAAGTTTCCATTTCAATATCGAAATCTCCCAAACTCTCCTCCTTGAGGTAAATATTGTTTCGAAAGTAATATGCCCAATGCCCATATCACATCTATAATCAACCACTGATAAGTAGAATTCAGTAATTCTGAAAACGGACAATTTTTCCTCGAACTCTCGATTTCTGTATTTCTATTCTTTTGTGTTCTCACCTGGCACAGAAGTTTTCTCATTGCCATATTGCCAATCAATCCCGAAATCTCAGTTATTTATGAACAGGTGTAAAGCAAATGAAGAGAAATCTACAAGTCTTCTTTCTTCTTCCTCCGATTCTGATCTACCATAGCCACACTATGCCTAAATGGAAAAGCCTAGTATGTGTTTCCTTAGCAACACGTGATTCCCATTAATCTTCTATTCCACAATAGGTTCATTATGGTTTGGATTTCCGGAGAATTTGCTGAGATCAAGCCGATGGAATTTATAATAGTCCTTTTAAAGTTCATTAACTGAGCCTTGAGAATTTTCGTTTTGAAAATATATTCATCAAATACTTTACCGTCAATATTAGCTGAAATAAAAAATACGTAACCTAGTTGCTAAAATTAGGAGATAATAATGACACTTGGGTTATTGGCAAAACGGCTGTTATAAACTTTCCCACATTTCAAAACAGTTCTTTCCGCTTCCTTCCACTAACCAGAATCCAGTTCGAAATCTTAGTTTATATTCACACAAACCCTCCAACAGTTAATTTGGAATTGGAAAAATTTCCGCGTGGTATTAAGTCCTGCCAACCAACCAAGTAATAAAACAACAGCTGACTGAGGGGGACAGACAAATTGTAACTCGTAAAATCACATGAACACACCTTGACTCAGGCTTATCGATTAGCCTTAACTAAAACATCACCCTTAAAAAAGACGCGGGTTTGAGGCTCATTAAAAGTCTCCCTGTTTTTATCCTTCCGATTTTATCACGTTATAAGCGTCACATCTATCTGCTAAAGAAGCTGGCCATTTAGGGTGAGCGGTCACAAACCGCAAATGGAAGCTAACGTGTCGCTTGCAGGAGTGAACAAATTTTGGGCTCAAAGTACAACCACTTTGCCGCTGTTTTTTACACCGATCTGATGCTAATTAGAAAAAAACAGGGTCGCTGATCGGTCTCCCAACCCAGCTCACAAGCGCTCTCTCACACTCACAACTATTGATACAAAACTCACATTTCACTTTGAGCAATATTTTAGTCTTCTGCTCCATTCCAAGTTTGTGTCGCGTGACACACAAGATTGCTAGGCCATTTTGATTTCGTTTAACAGATGGGAGAGATAGATGGCTTTCTAACTGGTGCCGATCCGAAGTGTGACGTGAGTATTGGTCTAGACTTGGAAGTTTGTTTAAGTCGGTTAAGGACAAGTGGGGGGAGTCTTGCGGTTGATTCCATCTCCAGATCAATTCACCCGGGGGTGATCCAGGTGGTTTCGATTGGCAGACAAGGTTCAAGGTGTCACCCTCGTTGGCTATTATTGAGTCGACGATATTCCCTTCTGAGGAGAGAACCACTGGGGCTCCGGGTGGTGCTAAAACCAGCAAAGGTAGATGACACCAAAGGGTTATGAGTCAGAATATTTACAAAAGAGTTGAATAAATGAATCATATAGGTATCTAAAGTAGGAAGGACTCTTTCCCGCTAAATTAAAGATCAGCAGTATCCAGACAGTGGTCACAAGCCCTTGTTGGTTATGGCACAACTCTCAGTAGACAGGAGAAAAGGGCCAAATTTTATTTAAAAATCCAAGGATGTTCATATGAGACCTTGAGCTAAATGATAAATCTAAAGGTTTTTAAATAATTCTAGTTGAAGTAAACTAGTACCTGTTGACCGAAAAAAGGTACAAATATGTGGAATAACATGACCAAACTCTAAATGTAATTAACTGTTCAATAAGTTCCGAACATCACGATGATGAAATCAAGCAAATAGTGGTCAAATATTGAAATTAGGACATAACTCCATACTTATTATGGAAGTAAACAGAGATGAATTACGAAATGGAATAAAGTTAGACTTTAATTTCTACTTCTGTTAGCTCCCCACTCTTTCCCTCAGGACCATTTTATAGTTTACATGTTGAAATGCTTTTGCCTTGAGGGAGAGTAACAAAATTAAAAGACAGCTTTCATATGGTAGATCTTTTGTGACAAATGACATCTTACTGAATTCCCGCGTAAGGGACTAAACACTTCTCTGAGGGTAAAATCGTCAAAGATTCCACTGCAGGGAAATCAGTCTCTTCAGTAAAGATTGTAGACAGCCTGATGAATCTGGAGTTAAGATATGGTAGGAAAATTAAATTTTATAGCTTTCCTTTCCCCAATTCCTTCACTCTCTATTTAAACTATTTAGCTGTCCTTCTCGATACCAAAAGCGTACAATTATGTGCTTTGCCATTGGTTATAATAATGTTTACCACTTGTGACTTCTCTGTAGTTTTGGGTGAACCGGTTATTACTTAATAAGAAGCGTAAACGGAAATTTGTCATTTGAACTCATTTTTCCCCCGAAATTCGTGAAATTTCATGGTGGAATTCAGATGTGTATTGTAAACCGGATTAAACCAGGTAACCTAACCGTCACAGTTATAGTTAAAATTAAAATGCAAGCGCATTGATATGTCATCATCAATAGAACTCTTTAATAGGTATCAATAAATCTCAATTCCGTACATAATTTGAGTTCAGGAAAATAGACAACCCCTTAAATATAGTTATTTCTGTACCCACAGTTTTTTAATTTGTATCAGGGTATCTAAAAGCAAAAAAATGAATAGCCATAAGTTTTTTGCGACGGAAAATTTACGTAAAGCTTAAAGTCTTTCTAGTTTTGCAGTCTTGAATCATAGACGAGAGCTCATTTATTTTGAAATCTAGTTCAGGTTATAGATTTCAAAAGGCGAAAGAATATTTTAATGTCAGAGAATGTCGAATACAATTGCAGACTAGTCAGAAATAGTCCCCTATTTGCCCTTAATTACCAAAAATCTTGAGAAGTATTAAGAAAATACTTACCTATGTAAGTTTCAAATTTAGGGGAGGAAATAAATAACTCCCAAGCCCATTTAGGAAAGCGTTTTCAACAACAATTTTGGGTAGGGGAGTAATTTTATAGAGCCTCTAGTAAGAACCTGGATTTCTGTCATCTCCTCATTAACCCAGCTTAACCAGCATGGCTGGCCATTCCGCTCACAAAGTGTGAATCAGTGGACATCGGACCCGTGACATCACAAAGGAGCACGTTAATTGCTGCGTATTTAATCAATTCGATTTGTAATAGCGTTCTCTGTGTAAGCTGTCAAAACGTTAACCTTAACCCGTCTCATTGATACGAAATTTTTTAATGTGAAGGAATTTCCTTTTTCAGAGTACGTTTGAAAGCGGTAAGCTTTATTTCAGTTTTATCTTTACGGCCGGTAACGTTGAAATATGTCTGGTTTAATTTTTTAGCTATAAGACTGACTAGACCTGCCAAGAGCATTTCTTCCCTTGGGTTAGCAAGTTTACTTGTTATCTAGCTAAAGAGATTCCGAAATGAAGTGCTATATTCCTTATTCAAGGTGCATTGATAAAAATTCGGTTCGCTGTCTACAAATCATGTTCTTCATGCTATTTACTGTCTAGTTTAAGTGATACATTTAAATTTGCAATATTCTGCACAAACTAGGATTATCAGACAAAACAAATTATTATCAATTTCCCTGTCTCTCTCACATGGTCTAGTTCAGATAAGATCGTTCCTCCATCTCTGTCTCTTTGGATAAATAAAAGATCCACTAAAAGAGACTTGACATTCAAGTCCAAAGTCTCAGGTAGAGAAGGTTTATTGCAGCATAATGCTGACGAAATTTTACAGCTGCTTCTTATTTAATATTTAATTCATGAATCAAAACAACGAGGAAAAAAAGACGCAACTCGCTATTTTAACCAAGAGGGATGCAATCGGAACTGACCTTTTTTACTACTGAAACAATATTATTTTGAAAATTTAAAAACGTGTCAGCTCTTGGGTTACAATAATATACCAAAAATAATTTAATCATGAATATAGTTGGTTTTAATTTGACTAATTCTTGTGAGATATGCGAAAAAATTTTCATTGTGTGTGGGAAAAAACAGGGTTGTTTGCTAAAAGCGTTAAACAACGGTCTATTTAAAGAAATTTTAAAGAATTCTTTTACAAACTAAAAACAGATGTCCCCACCAGAAGAAGAAAAAACATAAGTCCTCTTTGTTATAGCTAAAACTTATCACAGTTCAACTCGAACTGTGTACAGCATAGCTTAATTCATAATAGTCCATATAAACAATTTGAGGCATAAGCGTTATTTTCAATAATATTGGGAATAAAACATAAGGTAAAATGATAGTTTTATCAAGAAAAGATATATAATAATCATTCATAATTATATTTTCTCCTTGACACCTCACCATTTTAGGCCGCACCTTGCCTGTAGAACCACTTCGGGTTCACTTGGAGACCTTTTTCTGTTTCTGTATTCATTCCTGGCAATTTTTTCTTTTTTCAAGGACATACTTGAATAATTGGTGCAGCATTGATCTGCTCATTTTTTCCATTAGTATCTCCATTTGAGATTTTTCATCAAGTCAGAAGTTCAGCTTTCTAATCATGGCTCACTCATTTTTTTCATAGGAGCTGCCCTTTGCCTTTCTATTGGTTCAGGGCGTTTGCTCCAGATGTCTGAAATAAAACACTACATTTGTCTTCGGTTTCGAATAAGATCTCCATTACCTATCTTCTTGACGGCCTTCAACTTCAGTACTGATTTCGATTCAATGACTACCACAGGATGTAGTTCAGCTTACTGCTTCTTTATTATCCCTCTTTCTGCCCGTTTTTTTAACACGTTTGTAAGGATTCTTCTGCAGATTTTCGTTCCGCTTCATATCCCTCTACGAGCTGGCCATTGGTTCTGTCACCTGACTGATCATTGGTTCAACTTTCTGGGTGATGTTCTTCTTTCTAAAATCTGGTTTAGTTCGACACATGGTTTTCAAATGTCCTCGTTTGCCACGCAAGTTGCGAAAATGGGATTTCCATGGTTAAAGTGCAAGTCATTACGAAGTCAGCAATTATTTAGAGTTTTGTGGAGAGTAGAAACATTCCGGAACGTAGTTTCACTTATACTTTGATTAACATAATTGTGCTAATTAAAATTTTATTGATTCATTTCATTGTTACACCTGGTATTAACAATGTACTCTAACGTAACCTTATGACTTGATTAGAGCATTATGTGGATTTAACAACAAGCATCAGTTTGACAAAATTCTGGAAGACCATTCAAAAAGGTAGGTATTTGAAATGATCCTTCAAAATGGTCAAAAATTACAAAATTCAGAAAAAATATTGATGCGACTAGCATATTTCATTTAGCTTTCATTGTGATTTTTGGTGAAGGGAAGACATTTATGGCACTTTCATATTTCAGAAGACTTTCACCAAATAATTCAGAGGTAATCAAGATGGTTTCGTCAAAACTAAGATTCAAAATAGCCCTGGGATGAATCAAACCTTTGAGCTTTTCATTTTCATCCGTTCGTAATCTCTAACAACAGCTCAGCTTTTTCATCATCTGGGATATCAGCGAGATCGTTTCAGAAAATATCTTCAGGCTTTTCAAACCAGTTACCAAAAACTTGAACTGCTTCTGGGTCATAGAGAAATTAATTTGTTGAATTAAAGAATATGAAGTTCGGTTTGAGTAGGGAAATATCCAGTGTTTCAGTTTTTACGTCTATTCACTTAGAAAACTGTTCTTATAGCATCATTATGTTTTCGCGTTGTTTCTTCGGCAATAATTTCCTGTTGTTTCTTCGGAAAAAGTTCGTTCTTCTTCAATATAAATTCAAATTTGTCAATATTCAACGAAATTTTATGAAAATTTAAATTTGGAGTTCATTTTAACCTTTTGTCGTTTGCCAGAAAGGAGGAAAACACAAGTTCTCGTTGTTATGCCGAAAACTTCTAAGAGTTCAACTCAAACTATGTGCAGTATAACGTAACTCATAGCGGTTTATACACAAAATTTAAGGGATAAACGTTATTTTCAATAATAATAGGAAGAAAGCATAAAATAAAATGTTTCCTTTCCTCAAGAAAAAGTGTATACTAAATATTTTTACCTGGACGGATTCTCTGCTTTTGAGTTAATAATAACTGAATAATATTAAATATATTCCAATATAATTTTATATTTAGGAATTGGACAGCAATTTTTACAAAGACAGATGGATAATAATTAACCCTTAAACCAGTTTTACAACGCTCATTTTGGTTATTAAGATAGCTTTGTTGAGTCACCCCGAAATAAAGATTAGAATTCTGTCACTTCCTCTATTTGCCTGACTTAACCAATGCAGTATGTTACGTCAACTCAGCGACACTCCATTTCATTTGATGCACACCAATGAACATCGAACTCATGACCTCAAACTTCGCAGAAGAACACAAAATCTTTGCGCCACCTTCGATACCAATCATACTATCCTCTTTTTAAGGAAACGAAATAAGCGATTTTACTAATTTCTAACTGGATGATCAATGCTTCTTCAGACAACCATGAATTTGATGAATTCACTAAAAGCAAAACACAAAATGACCAAGAGGATAATAAATTTAAGACAAATGATGGAAACTTGAGTCCCTCTCCTCTCAGTTCATTATCTTTAATGCCTTTTGTTGCCTTCAGTATCACATCAACTCAACGGAAGGAGTAAAGAGATGATAAAAGTGAGACGTTAGGAAGAAAATGAGAGTTATAAACGGTTGACCACTATGTGGTTTTTTTATCTCACCTATAAACAAAAACAAAGTGATGGATTAAAGTTTGAAGTAGAAGAAGAAGGTGTTTATGCCTCTAAAACTAAATTATCTCCAACTTTTTCTTTAAAATAAGGGCATTTATATTCATATAATAAACTACAATATATTAAATAAATTACTCGAGTGCTAAAGAAACTGTTAAACCAATGACAATGTAGGTGATATACGGGGATCGAAAATTATAATTACCGCAATAAAATAATGAATGACATTTATTTAACCTCGGACTCCTTTTAAGCGGATGCTATTTGTTAATAATTCAGAATACTGCCTTCAGCACTTATTTCAGTTCAATTCAGTAGATATTGCACTCTATTTGTAAGCACAATGTATTCAAAACCTAACTTCTGAATGCAAAACGTTTAACAAATATAAATATATGAAGCGCAACAGCTAACAATCGCATCAAAGGTTATGAGATCAGTGTTATCTGAAGCACATCCAGCAGCAATGATTAATTCTGTTCAACAGGAGGGAGCTCTATTCATAAGACCAACTTAAGAACACATTCTCTAATCAAAGTAAATTCTGTTAATAGGCATAGAAAGGTATATGACTGTGTAAAATAAATATCCTGACTTTGTTAAAAAGGCTGAAACCCGGAGTATTTTTCTATTTAATGATCCATAAGCTACGCGTGTACTGAGGAGAGTTTTAAAAACAGAATGGCGCACTGAATATCACCCACAAAATAACCTCAAACCATTCAAAGGTGAAATTATCAAAACGGCTTATTACTTGTCTATTCAAATATCAGTTTTGATTAAATAAAATGCTTTTCCGTCACTATAGTAAAACGTACCCATCTTTTGTTTAAATTAGATTAATGCTAGCTTCAAATTTTATTCTTTTTGACCTAAATACCGCAATATTTTGTTAACAACATTTTATGAGTTTAAATAATTGGATAAAAGGCTTGAAATTTGAAATAGCAATAACAACAAGACAAAGCAATAAAGGTTAATACCCACCGCCGTTAAAACGCTGGACCACCGAAATGACCCATTTCTACGACATAAAAAGGTATAGAAAATCCTTTGCCGTCGTTATTGCTTCTAATCCAGTATCAAACAAACGGGGATAACATTTAAATGTTTAATTTTTTTGATTTCGTACACTGTAATCACTAGTGAACTTGACTGCATCAAAATCTTGTTGGCTCATCGTTCTACTGTCTTAGCCATAAGGAGACGAAAATGTTTTACAACGACTTGACCGACCTTTCAAATCCCTAATCACTGGACAGAAAGAACAAAAATCCAGGAATCTAGAAGATGAATCAAAAATTGTGAATTTATGAGTAGGAGACTGTTAACTTCTTAACTAACTAACGTACAGTTTGAATTCGAAGACCAAGTGGATAAAGACCTTCCTTTCCCATTAACCCATATTGGACTATCCGCTTTTACCCAAAGGCAATTGCCTTCCTATGAAAAATATATTTCTTCTTTGCCGTGGGTTATAATATAGTATAAAATATTTTAAAATAAGCATAAGAAGGAGAATTATCACGGTAAAATACACATTAAATTACATTTCTTTGGTAAAATTTACATCCTAGTGTGAGGCTGTATATCACGGTCTCAGCAAAAAACGTGCGAAAATTGTGTTAGACATCAACATTGATTGCACACAAATGTTTTCTGAAAATGTGAAGAAATACTCCCCTATTAAGTGTAACTATATAGATTCGACAGAATCAAGGAAATGAAGACACACAAATGCTGGAGATATTAACTGATATACGAAGAAATAAGTAATTGATGTTCTGCAAATATAATGCTGATAATTTAAAATAATTAATAGGCAAAGTTTGATTCTGTCAAGAGCAGTCTACATATTTTCAAACCGATTTCTTTTATAAAATAAACTCATGAACCCCTCTATCTTGACGAAACCACAATTTAAGAGCTATACCTATCCCCTTTTAGTGATAATATGGTAATTTTAGCCAATATTGACTGTTTTTAAGCAACGAAGAGCATTAAAAATCTAAAGGTATTTAATATCGATGTAAAGTTATATAATTCCGTAAATAATAAGTTTACACTTTAAAATGGAAGCAAAAAATAAATGTGCGTCACTTTGAGAAATGTGAATTAATTGCAAGGTTGAAAAGTTTTCCAATCTAATTTGCCAATTTCTCAAGTGCTCAACTAAAAAAAAGTGAGCTATATATGGCAATAAGTATATCCATCTTTGTAGCAAAATTCTGATTAAAAAACTTCAACGTACTCTGGACTGTTATAATGATTTCTGCCAAAAGTTTCTGTTGACCCAGATTCGCTGCTCTTTGGGTAGCTTTGTTACTAACAAGACAAGTCAGTCGATCACCAGTTATAAGATCTGATTTAGGTATAACCAAGATTGCCTCGCCTTCGTTCACGTTTCCAGAGCCAGATGATGAAAAGCTATCACCAATTGGCGACGCAGAAGTCTCGAGATAGCTTGCCCTCACTGGAAGACCATTGTGAAACCATTCAAAGGAGGGTGTTGGCAAACCTCCTTTGGACTGACAGATAAGTCGCAGCTTATCATCCATGATGGATGGATCACTGACAATTCCCTCTCCTGCCAGTCCCGGACGAGATATCACCAATTGTCCATTCTTGCTTGGCTGAGGTTCTCCTGGAGGAGCCATAATTATTGGCTTTGACGGTGCAACTAAAAGTGAATACGAAAATATTATGTATCAATACTTTCTTTCCATTTCTTGTTAACTGCAGTGCTTTTAGCGAATGATATTTCTGCATTAATTTAACCGAGATGAATGGCAAAATTATTGATCCAGGAGGTAGACTTATTTAAAAACTAGCACCAGGAGAACCTATTTATATAAATCTAATTTTCAATTTTATGCACATTTTATTAGCAACTATTTTCTTAAATCTGAAAATGCCAAGCTTAAAAAGTGACTACTGCCATGCTTTTTTGTATCGTCGTGTCCTATTTACTATAGTGTATATTAACTTGTATTAGCGCAATTTCTAAATGCCAGTCAGTGTAAGACAGCGCGTCCCTATGGGACTTGATAAACCTATTTCGAGTTAATTGTCGGAATAAATGACAGATGTGGGGCGTGCATATTGGGTAATGACGTTTTATTAGATTCATTTTGATGGCATTGAGCAGGCAATCAGTACCCAAATTAATAAGTCTAGACCCAAATGCACAGGATGAAAATCCTGTCCAAAACAGAAAATGATCTCGCATCATAGATTATCCTAGTGTTTAAGGAAATTTATCACATCCCATGACATATCGACAAACGGACGGCCAACTGACCGTTGAGAAGACGGAATCAAAATTTCTCACCTCTTAAACCATTAATCTTACATATATTAACTATTTTGATTTATAAGTGTCATATAGGCATCTGAAACACGTATTAGCTAAAATTATGAATATACGGACTTCTACGTTGAGCATTCGTCTTCCAATATATTCATTCATGTCCACAAATCTACCGGATTTTAGAAATCCCGGCTTGACAGATATTTAAATTCTGCTGTGATCTCTAACCATCCCAGGCTGCGGATTAATGGTCAAACACAGTTTAACACCACCTTAATATTCGGTAACACTTACTTAAGAGTCGGCACCTAGTTAGAATGAGTTAAATTCAACTCAAATCTTAAGATCATGGAGATAAAAATCTATCCAGAAGTGTCTTTCTTACAGGTTTTAATAATTGATATATGGATTTTCAAAATTACAGCTGATCAGAAGAACGGACCGCAGCGAAGAAAGCTAATGGCTAGTTTTATGCTGTAAAGCCAGATCCCGAATCTTAAACTTTTTCCAAATAATTTGATCGCGTTATATAAATTTATAAAAGATGTAAATGAGAATAAATAGGAGGATTTTATAAGGTAGAGAATAAATAAAATCGCTCAAGGTGAACCGAAAAATATTTCACTTGGCTGGTGTTAAAAAACTAATATTTCTCAATAAGTCTTACGAACAGATAAGAACTTACCTAGGACAGATAAATTTGTGTTTCTTCGAAGCAGTGGTTGGTTAGCAGTTGGCGAGACTTGACATTCAAAATTCCCTGCATCTTCACGAGAAACACTTGAAATAACAAGATCGTGTTCTCCTAAATCTGGATCACCATGCATAGAATACTTTGGCCAGTTCCGTAGTTCCCGATCATATCCTAAAAATTTTTAAAATACATTAATGTTTTGCACTTTAAAACGCGGCAATAAAGATATAACATTTCGTGAGGTCAAACAACTGGCCAGAACTTTCACTAATACATGCTGCAGATATTTTTGCACTTACAACTTTTAACAATTATATGAATTAAAATGCCCGCCTTTCTAAGAGAGTGAGAGAATGCATTTAGAGGTGAGAATATCTTATTAACAACAACTCTGAGACGTCTGGGAAGAAGCTGAGTAACAGTCTACGGTCGAAGACTGAAGATTGAATGTGGTGATAACTCAAAAAAGCTGAACGCAACTTACCTGCTCTCCTCTCCCCATCATTTCAACCTTAGTCCCGTAGGTGTATTTCGTCATTTAATAAAGATATATGGAAATATAATCCGCTCATCTCCCAATGTGATATTTAATCCTCCTACCTGTCGAAAAATAGCTTGCATGTTTGCTGAATATTCACAGTTTAATGCCGTTAATTAAATTACTCACTTTCTAATAGGTAAAAAACACGAACAAATTAAGTTAGTTAAGTTCATTTCAGGCGATTAATTTGATTACTAAGAGTGCAGAGCAGAAAAAGGAAATGGAATTTGCAATTTTCTGCAAATTAATCATTAAATAGTTAATATCAACAAATCTCCTTACATACAGAATGCAAAGGTGAAGTAACCGATTTATGAAGTCCTTATCCGCTTTTGAATTTAGGATAAATTAAGTATATATGAAATTAATTGGTCTTACCTTTCCCTCCTACTTCTCCTGGGAATTTTGTCCCCATTACCAGACGCCCCTTTCTGTTTATCTTTTTCTGCTCAAGAATGACTTCTGCTCTAAATTGTGCTATACTTGTGCTAAACAATGTAACCATTTGAAGACAGAAAATCTTCTATTTTTTGTAAAGTACTTATGTAGGAGCATAAAATTCTTATTAAATTAATCAGGAAATTTTGTTTATTTAAATATAAGTCTATATAGCATGATTAAATTTAATGTCTTAATTTTGTGAAGATTGAGAAAAGGAATTTGGTCTAATGGAATTTAAAGTTACTCTTTAATATTGCATAAATTACAGAGCGTATGTCGGCGTTTTCCTGTTATTTTCAAAATTCGTTATGGTTAGTCTGAAATGTTTTTTTTCTCTTTAAGATGAATTGAATATGCTACTTCTAAACAGGTTTTCTATGTATTCTTTGATTGACTGTTAAGAAAAATGAGCTTGATATTGTGATAGATGACGCCTATATATTTGCATGCTCATTTCATAAAACGTTTACTGATATAGGTTTCGAATAAGGAGGTAGATGTATTGAACTGCTTCGTATCTCATTAGTCAGAGCAGTTAATGAGTGCTCACAGAATGTCCACGAATGGGTATCGAACCAGGACTTCGGAGACAATCATGTTAGTCATTGCGCCATCATAACTAAGGTGGCATTGGGGAAATGGTACTAAATAGGTTGTATGAAATTTTTTTAATAGGAGACATTTGCAAAGGCCGTAAATAGCTTTTTTGAAATATTTCCAAAGACTTGTATAATCTGTCAAACTAGAGGGTCAACCAGTTTGATAATCATACAATTTTAACAAATACAAATTTTTCTGAACGATAAATCACGTAATAGATCAATTTATATTTAATTTTATAAACTATACCAAGTTAGCAGCAAACAAAATTAAAGTTTGTGGGCTAGAAATATAAAATGTAGTGTTTAGAAAGGAGTGACAATATAGTCATGATAAAACTACTGAATTTGGGTGCCATAATTAAATGAGCCGAGATCATTAAGTTAAAATCGCCAACCATGGAAAGATTAAAATGCTGACATCGTATGGGCAGCGGAAAACAAACCTCAAAATACCAAGATACTTCTGTTTACACTGGTTTGGAAAAAAACTCATGAAGGAAATGAAAATTAAATTGCCTTTAGACAGCAGTAGAATACGTCAAATGGTGACAAACTTTTGTCATGGATGAACCCCTTCTTCTTCAATGTTCCTTATTTTCCATATACCTTTATTGAGTCCCATTTTAACAAATCGTGAAAATTACAGGAATTTTCTGAATGCTTCATAATTGTGATTTATCAGCGGTTTGCGAGTATATCAGTAACTAAAGGAACAATGAGAAGAACAATCACACTAATATCCTCTTCAATGAGAAGCTTTTGAGTAAGAGAGAGGCATGTTTCAATTTATCCCTCAGATGTGTATATCAAAATTCTTTTTGTCCTTTTTCGATATGTATTAAACCGATAGTTGTAGCTTTTGAGTTGAACATTTTGCAAAGACTAGATGTCGTTTATTAAGGTAGTAGCTCTATGAAAGTTTAATCGATCTATAAATTACTACACTCCCTCCCTGTGCACGATCACGTAGGCGATAGAACTTTCCCAAACGAATCTTAGCAGTACTTTTTAAATAATTACATTAGTAAAGCAATAGTTTATAACAGAGTTCTTAAAGAGAATTATTTAACTTATGGACAAATGCATGGAACTGTAAAAAGTATAAACACTCAGCAGCAGCAGCAGCAGCTACATCCTCTTGAAATCGATCAAAACTGACCTGATACGTGCGAGTACCATATTACTAAAAATATGGGTCCAACCTGTGCTATTAGCTAATATCGACTAACTTTTCTCAGTCAACCACTCGACTTGAAGAATTAAATACTGAAGACATGAATTCAGAGGACAAATAAAGCAAAATTATATTAAAACCATAACTTCATTCTCCTACCTCCAGCCAACCCCTCATCCTTTACACCTTATAAAATTTTATATATATTTTATATTTATATGATTTCCCATAGTAAAAAACAGGAATTTTGTCTTGTCATTAAACGTGATAATGGAATTGCTACAAGTATTTCAAGTATGAAGTATAATAATCTTAATAATATTAAATTTTCATAATCGTCAGCAAAGAGTGTTCATTTTATACACAATGAACTGCGAGCTGAAGACTGTTAGTCGCTCTCCCTTGAATGGAAATCAAAGCTCTAATACACAGTAAAATGTCCAAAATTTACTTGCTGTGGTTGGATCATTTGATTTATCTTTTGTTAAAATGTGACATGTGATCTCCAGCTCTTTCGTGGGATACAAGAATGAAAGGAAGCCGTTACGCAAATCGCAAGTTCAAAAACGTCATATTAGTAGTATTGAAATTTCTTGTATAGTGGAAAGATAGAAATGGGGGGTGGGTAGGAGATCTCTGCATTCTTTCATCTGAAAAGTTATTGGTATCCCCAGGTGGAATAGTGAATTTAAGCTTATTGATATCAAAAGAGATGTTCAAAAAAATGTTCAGATTGACAACCCAGATTAAAATACACAACGGAACAATGTAAATGTATAAATTTTCCTTGTAGTAGGATAGTAAAAATGGTCTTGGAGGAGTTTGAAAATGTCACCATATCTGGGGACTTTAAAATGTCTCAATCTAAGATATTAAAGCATATCTTAAAATGCCAACATTAGATAGTTGAACAATTTTCAAATTTCAACTTTGTGAATGGTTAATATTAAAGAAACTTAATATTAAGTTTATCGAAACGGTAAATTATTACATCTTCAGAAGTGATTGATACCCTAATAGTATTTAACACGAAGAATAAATACTCCTTTTATATTCTTATATAATTACCCCTATCCTCCAATTTTGATAACCGCATCGACATTTTCTATCCTCTTAATTGTCTGAACTTCCGAAGTCCGTTAGGAAAGGTTATTCTGGCGTCGTCTGTTTGAGAAAATTGCTTTCTACCACCGGTATTGCTGACTAGAATTAACCATTGCGGTCTTACTTAACTAAGAGGCACGGCCACCATTGCGACATTTTATATATTTTTTTAAATTCAAATATTTAGCATTCAAGAACTGTTCTATTCGCTATGAGAAACAAGTTTCAGTAAATAATCAGTGCTAATAAAATTTATGGTCACCCACTTTTCGATTGAAAGTATCTCTAAAGAGCCTGAGTGGACAACGCTAGGTATACCGATTCAAATACCTTGCATTGGAGTTAAATTATTTATTGCATTAAATACGATGACACATATGCGAAGGGCGAAGCTCAATTTCCTTACTTTTCCGGTATGGTTTATTCACCTCCTCCAGATGTTTAAACTTTTAAGGTGCCTAAATAATCAGTATTGGATTACTTGGAATACATTAGGTACTCAATTATCCCATTCTCTTGAGTATTCAAAGGAGTATGTTTTAACGCCTGTCTTGAGAAGAGGCGAAATAAATTTGTACTTTTACTATTGCAAAAGTGGCAATGGACTATTACTGTGGCCATGAAACGGAAAGCTGTAACTATTTTATCCTTTCAGTTATTTTATCTGAAATTTTTGCTATCTGGATGCTACAGTATATTCTTTATGATGAAATCCTGTATGATTTTCGATTCCTATTAACAGGTAACCTTAGTCCATACGGAATGTAGCTTTCGTCTTCCCTTCTCATTATTTGTTACTGGCCATTCAAAAACAGGTCAGCATTCGTTATTTTATTCTCAAGAAATACCTAAACCAAATCATCCCATGATAGCCCGTTACGATTTAAGATATTAAGTTTAAAAATGTATAAAGTAAAGAGTGCCTTCTATTATCTTCATCAGAAAATCTTTGGAGATTTATTCAAAAAATTGTACGCAGAGTCATCGATGGGTTTAATTTATGTCCCACTAACACCATAGCGACATGATTTCTTATTGTTTTAAATCATTTAAAGGCTAAAACTCGGATACGCTAATAGTTTGGCCATAAATTTACTCAAGAAAATGGGGGGATATATGACTAGGCAGTTTGGCGATTCCAAAATTATTATATACTCAAAATCTGAGTAAAAATACCTAACATGTGATTATCCATGTCTTTTCAAAAGTATCTCGATCAAAGAACCCTTAGACCATGACCTTCAGACATCTCCCAAAATGCATCTCGTTTGGTTATGTTTCTTCAACTGACTGATATCGAATTGCGTTAATAAGCTTAAAATTAAAATTAAGCAATCTAATGCAAAAATACAGACCAACTGGGGGTTCTTATCCAAGACGATCGTGCTATTACTTATGATATCCACCAAATTGGATCGATAAACAAACTTAACGCCCAAAATTCGTTTATTTTGTAATATCAACTGCCAGAGTCCAACCTCACCTTTAATTCAACATCCCGTCAGCAATAAAAACCTGAATCTAGTAGGAAGTTGATGATTTCATAACCAGTTTCCTGTCTATTTTGAACTATCTTCTCCAGTGTTAATAAAAGTTAAGAGGTGAAAAACTTCTATGTTTCGTTTTGAAAAAAAGAGGAAAGGCAGATGCGAGACATGAAGAATTGAAAAAATTAATATTAGCAATTATCATCTACTTAATATAGAAACTAGATAACGAAATTCAGTGACCCATAATCAAATTATGTAGATTCATATTGTAGGAAGCGAGAAGGGGTTAAGATTTACACTTAGAGATAAGAATATTCAAACACTAATGGAGATCAGAAAAAGCTATGCATTTTTAGTACTTACAGTAAGAGTACAGGTTGGTGAAAAAGTAGGTTTTCAAATTTATCATTGTCATTTACGTTAATACACTATTATTAACATTAATTATCTCTATTTTTAGGCTGTCGTAGACCAACATTGCATCAGAGGGCAGAATTAGATTATTCAACGGAGATTTGATAAGCATCAGAATGGGTAGCGATCTCAGTAAATTTAAAATATGATATCTTCTTCCTGACTTTCTTTCTGACGTCAGTAAACCCATTGTTTTAAGTGATTTTATGGTTCTAGCCACGACTTCGGCCTTATAAATCATTAAATTAAATTGACAGACAGGCTATAATGTTGTTTGTTTTACACTTACACAGACACCCAATCTAGGCATAAATATTTCAACAGACCTACCTAATAAAGTGTTATGAGCTCTCCACTGAGCCTTTCCCCTTTGTCTTGACACGCGACATCTCATTCTCACAGGAGATCCCTCAAGGACTTCATATCGATCTGCGGGGAGTTCTGAGAAGCACTGCCGTTGAAGTCGCTCGTCTACAGGTGAGCAGACAGTTGATTGTAAGGATTCTAGAGCAGTTACTGTTTCTCCAGACTCTGGAGCGAAGATTAAACTTCTCAGACTCTCTACATCATCCGATTTTTTACCAGCATCATCATCAGTGGCATCGGCAAAGAGAATAGAAATAAAGATAAATGTAAGTATCAAATCCAGATGTAGCTGATGCATAGAAAGAGGCAGAAGTTGTACGTGAGAATACTCCAGATTAGTTATCTAGTATCGTCGCCGGTAGGATCCCGACATTTCCATGACCCTATGTGCCCGCACAACAGTTGGTTCTGTATCAGTGGAACGCACGCGCGAATTAAGAGGGAAATTTTGGGTGAAATTCTACTCAGTTCTCCGTGTTGATGAGATAAACGGACGCACGTGCGTTGTGCTACCCTCACGCTTGGTCGCTATTGGCTGGACAGGTGAGATGAGCTCAGGCTGTACAAATGCATCATTAGGCCTATCTATGGCGATGCATTCGTTGTTTCTGTGCGTGAACGAGAGCCATGGGAAATTCAAATTGACATTCTGTCACCTAAATTACCGGTTGTTGGCATATTAGAGAATTTAATAATTTGAGCACTTCCAACCAACTCAGAAACCATCAATTATCACCATTTAACAGAATTCAAGATACCTACCCGAGCATTTGCTGTTGTGACTATAAGATTCCATATATCCAGACACCCATTTTTCATAAATTTTGCACTGAAAAGTGAATTGGTTAGACTTCTCAAAATGCTCCGTGTTTCCGGTTAACTGGGCATTACTAATCTGAAAACTTACCAAATTATTCTAAGAGAAAATATTATTACCAATTGATGCTCTTCGAAAGAGGTGATTCCAGGCACTATAAAAGAATGCTATACCGAAGTGCTGAATATTTGATAAATGATAAGCTTCCATTAAGATATGCAGAAATCAGTAACTGCTTCAGATCAATCGGTCGAAAGCTCCGAAGTGGCCAACTGTTAAATTAAATCAACCGACCAACAAGTTTTGAGCAACACGAATGTGAATTTACCAAGAAACTCGGGGGTTAAATCGTGAAATTTGGGCTGTGGAACACTAAGATATTGCGAAGTAAAACTATATTCTTATGAGAATACAGACAGCTCAATGCTTCTAGAATTCAAATGTATTAAGACGGATGATATTGTCACTTCGTTATATGCTCCTATTAGATTATCCCGTTTTACCCCCAACTAGCATATTAAGTTGTTTGGCATGTTTTTAATGCTATTTCATTATTTTGCTTAACCAGGGGTAATAATCTAATAAAAATGATAGTATTTAAAATTAGGGCAGAGATTGGTATTTCTCACTCTGGCTTTTGATTTCGAGCATTTCCTTTAATAGCTGTCAATATTAGAAGGAAATTAGGTGGCATGACTCACCAATATCGACCAAGAAATTAAAACAGAATGGAAAAAAGGAATGATTCATAGACCACACTCAGCGATGAGTATGAGTAAAAAGTTTTCTTGAAAAATTCTGCAACAGTGACAGACAAAAAGAAAGTGAAGAATTTGGATGATATGAAGGATCGAATTATCACTCAGCTTTTGAGCACACAATACAACTTTTGGCATAAATGGAGATAGGAAAACAGCCTTTCTCAAAAAAATTTACAGTAGTAATAGTTGCCATGTATCAAAATGAAAACGTTACCATCAAAGTAAATTCCAAATCTTTGTCCGCAACGCAAAAACTACGATTTTGGTTTATTAATGTTTAGACACTACTCCAAATGCTGATTATCATTCAGTACTGATAGCGTCAAATGACCTCACAATATAATTTGGAGTTTTATCATATGGGATGAACCGAACAAGAGTAATTTCATCACTTTCAGATATCTAGAGCAACATATTACTTCACACTAAAAAACATCTTGTCTTTTTTCAATTTTATTTGGATATAGAAGAGCGATATACCAAGATAACAAATGTGGATATTAAACATCTACTTAATCAAGTTGGAGATCCAGAACCAGATTGAAAAGATTACAGTGTAATATAAAAATCTGTCAAGGAAGGCATCAGTCAATTCTACAAAAGTGAAATTTAGATGATTGGGACCTTAGATCCCTTGACTGATATTTTTACTCTCCCAATGATGATTCCTCATGGTTAAATTTGTAGGTTATTTTTTGCTTTGTCATGGATACAAATAACTCATTTATTTCTAACTGATCAATATGACTATATACAAAACGAAACTAGACAGACATAGTCTAGTCTGTACCGCCTACCTAATTTAACAATTATTTTATCCCCACAAGATCAATCAAGCATTTTGGTGTCATAATGTGTGCCACAAAAGAGCCACTGTCGCGTCAGTGAAGCGTAATCTATATGTGCACGCAGCTTTCATTACTACGATAATGCGTTGCCATCGTCGCACTAGCCAGCTATCATCAAAATGAACAGTTGTTGAGGCGAAAATCCTACTGAGAAATTGTAAAACACTCGGAAATATGAGAGCTAAAATAGGCCCCGTGGACTTATTTTGAATGTTCGCCTACTGCATCATCGGCGATTGGCATTGTAGTGCATAATCTAACAAAGCCACCTACATCTTTTACACAATTCTAAAACTAGTAGAGGTCCAAAAAAGCGAAAAACACAAACTTCTTGCAAAACAGCTGCCTAATTTGTCGGCTAAAATGCGTGCTCCACCCTGTTACCCTCCATTCATTTTATTTGTTTGTGGTTTGTTTTCTCAGGCGAAAAACAATTCCAAATCCTCATAAATTATCTCGCTGCCGTTTTCTGCAGTTTGAAACATCAAATTGCATTAATCGAATTTTATCTAACTTAGCCGAAAATTAATTGACCTAATTATGCAAACCAGCTGTGAATCGATTGTTTTGCTGTTTAACTGAAGTGAGACAAATGTGTTGCATTAAATGGTGTATAATAAGTGGCCCATGGCGAATAGCAGTTTGGTTGGATGAATTCACGACGGTTTTTGTGGAACCTTTCCATCCAATGTTGGCGACTCTCACGATCCGGGTTATTTTGCCCTGTCTGCCGAAACCACGACCAACTTGTGAATTTTGCACGTACTTTTTTCTAATGTGGCCACTGGAATACTACCGAAAATGCACATGCAGAGATAATATTTCTTTACTAAAGCTCCTTCGAAGTGCAGCATGTTTCCTCTGCGAAGTTTCGGACCTATTCGACCCAGCAGATTTGGAGGGGTTAACTGGAATGCCAGAGTGGAAGCACTACATGCTTACTGGAACCTGGCCTTGGGAAGAAGATGAAGATGAGGAAGATAGTGATGATGAAGATTACGAGACTGATTAGTATTCCAGAATATTCCATGTTCCATAAAACATGATTTTATGTCATTTTTAAGGTTAATCTTATTTCCATTTGCACGTGTTTTCAAAAGCTATGTACAGTTTTCAATTGAAATAAACTAACTTTATTAGATTTCATGAACCGCAAATTGACAATTACTTCCCCTTCTAGATTTTTGGGCATTTTATAAATTATTAACTACTTCATTTTAAATGTCTTCTTGCTAGTGTACTTGACCTTTTTTAATTCAAACAAACATATAAAAGCGAACTGACTCAGGAGTTGCTGCATAGGTTCTTAATTTAGAAAAGTGAAGAAACAAATTAGGAATTATTCGAATAACTGGTTTGATATTAGGTAATTGACCAAAATTTGATTTCATTAAACTAAAAGTTTCACTTGGAAGAGAGGAGTTTTATATTTTAAAAGAAATGCTGAACATGTCTAGAGATGTGAGACCTCCCTGCTAAGAGTTAGACTACGCATTGCGAAAATAAAATTATTAAAAAAGCGAACGAAGCAACAGAAATAAATTGAAGGTTTTAGAAAAGATATAGGATCTAACATGATTAAAATGAAAGCTCAAGCTCGCCCGGTTAAACACAGAAAAATGGAATATATATAAAAAGGTGGAATGATCTCAAATTTGTACTGAATTCTTTGAAATCGGTCTGTAGACACAGATTTAATCTAGGCTGCCACAGCAGTGTTGCTAGGTGTCAAGTGAGTTATACAATGGCCAAAGTAGCTCAGACTCATAACTCAAACATCATTTGTTCTTAGGAAAATATATTTATTTACACACAGGACGACTGGGTGCTTGGTTAGTTAGATACTCCAGCAATGACAAGGTTGTATTTCAAGCTCAGGCACGAAGAATTAGTATTAATTAATCTGTGGATGAAATCTACGAACTCTTTTCAGGTGCATTGATAGTATACTATTTGACATTCTGACACAGTTTGACTTTTGAACTCTACAAAATTTGATAGTCGTAAGTATCTAATATAAATTTTTAGTATTCGACAGTAAGATATCTTTGAAATTGAAATATTAAGCAGCTTAAATATTCGAAATAAAGAGTATAAGACCGATAAACAGTCGGATTTAAATCTGAATAGGGTGAAACTGGAAGTAACCTTGAGCTTTGGTCTTCTATGACTCTTTTCCATTGCAATTATATACAAAAAATCTTAGATAATGAGAGTTACGCGCAAATAAATAATAAACTACCCAAATGCTAAGGTTATTTGTTTTAAACATTGATGAGTAATTATGTTTGAAGTAATTCAAGTAATTTTTTGAAACTGCAAGCGTGTTTAACAATATAGTAAAAGCGGTTAAAAATTGATACCAACAACTTTTAATCAGCCAGTTACTTCATCTTAATCATTTAAGAAAGCCATAAAATATCTGTTATCATGTGAAATTCAACCATTTGTCATTATTTATACATTTGAAGCCGAATGTATATTTATTTTTTCAGTTTCAGTGACAGATTGTTCTGTGTCGCGAGAACATATAACTCGTCTGCTGAATCATCTCATGAATCCTAAATTGTTCATTAAATTTAAACCGCTTTTGGAGACAAAACCGGGGCCTTTGGAATAGCAAATTGAAGGATAAAACGTTTGAATTGAGGAAGAGAAGCTAGAATTCCTGCTCATCTTTAATCTTTATTTAAATGGACGTTTTGACACAAGTTTTAAATTCTATTGAGTGCGTAGTTAACGAAAAAGCTATAGACGGCAGAGATTCCTATACGACAAAGTAAAAATGGAGAGGTTCTTAAAGTTTCACTATGGAATGATGGCCAATGATAAATTCTAGTGAAATAAGAGAAAATGTTTTTAAGAGAATTTGAAATGATCTGATTTAAATTAAAAATGTATTTTATTTGGAACCCGTTTTGGCTCCTAGAATGATTAAAAGGGGTTGTCTTTACAGTAAACAATTGGATAAAGACCATACGAACCTATGATCTTTTAAGAAATTGTGTTGGAAATCTCTTTCAAATACTTCATTTCGGCAGAGGATTAGAGCTTTCAATTTCTAACTGGAATGTCCATGATTTTAACCTCGTAGTCCAAAGTTTTAAATTTCTAAATCTTTATACGGGTCGTCTTAGTTTGAAGTGGGAAAAGAGATTCAATACGTCTGCTTGATTAGAACAATAGTAAGGCTGCGTCATGTGAATGTCACGAAAGGTAGATTTAATAGACAAATGACAATGGCTGTCTCAACGGTAGAGATATAAATGAGAAATACAGTGCCACACATTTAAGACAAGGAAGGAATATCAAAAGGAGAAAATATCTATCAGTCCGAGATGGGTGGCAATTAAACTCTTGTTGGATAGCTTTATATGAAGATTCCTCCAAAACATTCATGAACCTACCATCAGCATAATGATATAACAAACAGCAGAATAAGAAATCACTATTAACGAAAATTCCTACAATACTGAATATTCCCCAATCTAACTTAGGCCCTAGTAAATTCTATTGTCACTACGTCACTATGACTACGACAAATTTGGGAATTTTACAAATCTCTGAAGTCGGTGTGTGCATGTGTGTGGTTTCCAAGATGGGTTCCAAATTCCATCGCCAATGTTAGTGGGACCTTGTTTACATTAGACCATCGGCTTCATCCCTCATATCTCTCATACTCCCCCTTCGCCCTTTCCCGTCCCTAAATGGTGCAGGGTGAGGCAAGGGGGACATTAAGTAGGGAAAGGGAAATAGGAGGAGTATGCACATGGCATAAACAGAGACGAGTTAAAAGGCCAAGCCCTAACAAGCCGTGCTTGTGATTGAGGCTATTATAGGGACATGTTTCGATGAACGTATAATGTAGTCAGTCTATTGATAAGTTACGTGCTGTAGCTGCAATAGGTCTGTGACATTACTACGGATACGGAGAGCATTCATGTAAGAAAAGTTTAATATGTTCATTAATAATGAGTTTTAAAATTTCCTTTTCCGTGATAGAGTAGTAGAGCTAATTAAGTGGTTCTCCACTGAGAGAACCACTTAGAACAGCGTCGTCAAACTCCAATCTTGTAAAGAGGACCAGCATCACGGAGCCTCTCTAGGGCGAATCTCAAATTCTGTCACTCCCTTTATTAGTTAAACTCAGCCATTGAGACTGATCGTTATCCTCACTGAATATACACCAATGGGCATCGAATTTATGGCTTTACAGACGAAGTAGTTGCTCCACTCCTCACAAAGATTAACTTCCTTGGGAAATACATTCTGAAAGTGCAATCCTAGTTTTTCTTGCTTGATTTAAGAGCTTCCTTCAAAATCACCAAATTTTTACCAACGTAGGTCAATAAATTTTTACATGCTTCTCTTCCTCAGACAGGAAAATACGTTTAATACTTGTTATGATAGGAGATAGAAAAAAATGCTTTTTTCTGTTTAATCACACTGTGTTAGATTGCTTAACTTATCATATTTTGTCTTTACAATTATTTTGCGAGTCATTCAACTTAAATAACTTAATAAGTGAAAGCAGTAATCCATTCCTTCCTCTGAGTAAATTTTAAATTATTCGGCCAAAATTATTTCAATGAATGTTTCGGTTTCCGGAGTTAATAAATCACGAGGCAGAGTGAATTGGCATATACATTAATACACCGCGGTTATATGAAGAAAAAACTAAGTCAAACAAGGCAAAATTCTGGTGAACTTACGCAGAAGTAGAAAGACAAGTAGTCGGCGTCCTGGTGCCTCATAAAAGAGGAGCGCCATTATCAAGCGTTTGTTTTTTATAATCCACTAATCCAAAAAATCGAATTCAGCGCCGTTTTATCGTCCTTGAGGTCTGTCTTGTTTCTTGACTTCCTCTTCACTCAGTAGTTCGTATCTTTCCTCGTCGTCGTATTACTTACCTCTTCTCGGGTTAAATCGGCGTCCGGATTAGTGTAAGTGCTAAGTGGGACGGTCAGATAGCTTGGCAAGTTCTTTGCCCCCAGGCATGCTAGGGAGACGTGAAGCTGATTGGTTGGGTGCAGGTATACACAGGCACCTTAACCTATGCCCACTTGGAGATAACTAGAATCAAATGCGCGTCTTTCGCCTATGCTTCTCCAATTTCAACGCCTGAAATCATAAACTAAAACATATTTTTTTCTCTCGAAGTACTGTTAATTTACTTTTCTACGATAAAACTGCGATTTTGTAAATTTAAGAAAGAGGTGGTGAAAAATGTTAAACACGATGCTTAAAAAATGGAATATCTTTCGCTCGGATAGTAGTTTTACTTTAAAGATCTATAATATTTTTGCCGAAGCTAATTGTTACAATTAACTATGAGTGATTGTTGAATATCTTTCCACAAAGGCTAAAGTAGAAGAAGAATAAATAGGTCAAAGTGGATATTAAAATCCTTAAACAGGACACGTTTTATTTTCAGGTAGATTACAACAGCCGTGAAGCTCCACTGATAGGGAAAAATACGTTATAAATCTTATATGTTAAATTTTGTTGACACATGCGATTGGTCCTCTCAATACCGGTATTCGCACCGATGGTAACTCCTAAATCTTGGAAATTGCGCAGTAAAACCCTGATAGAATACGTCTTTACCATGTCGCATCTTAATATATTTTGCCAAGTTGCAATTAGGTGGGAAAGACACAAAATCATTATACTAATTGTAAACAGCCTTCTCAAGTTGCTAATCGATTTGTCTCACTTTTTACTTACCGTATACTGAATTTCACTCTGTTCTACTTTGATTTACTCTTCTTTTTTATATTACTCATTAACTTGTCGCAGAAATTACCTAGATCTCACGCAATGATAGTCTCTTTTATTTTCATACCACATTTCGTTTCGCGACGTCCAAAGCGTAGTATACTGGGGACTACACACAAAAGACCGCAGAGGATTTTAGGGATGGCACGTCTGGTCTAGCTCAAATAGTTATATTTTTTGGCAATTACAAATGACTAGATAGGAAAACTAGACACAACTGAGGACAGGGGGAGGGCTATAATACTTAAGTCGCCTTGTCCAAAAGGGACCTATTATGTATTCCAACAGTGACAGGCCAGATGTCCCCCCTGGTTCTCCTTACAGTTTCCACCATTTCGTTTGTGGTGACGTTCCTGGAAGCTTGAAATTGAGATAACTTAGTAAAATTTTTCTGTCTTGCTGTAGTAACTTCTTGGATTTGGACTTTTTCCATAAAATCGGTAAACATGCCCTTGTTGAATCTTTGAATTTTTGTAATGTAAACTGCCCGCTTAGTAAGTATTGTATAGCTCGAGTCCAAAATCAAATGAGTTAAGGCCCCCTTTGATACTTTGGCATGGCTCTCAGTATTTTTTTATTTATTGGGCATTCTTTTAGCCGGTTTCAGGTGCCTCCCAAACTAAAAACTGTAACTTTCGTAGTGCTGCAGGTAATAATAATAAATAAAAACGCCGCCTTTGTAGTGATACTTTTCGCTTTCGGAATGATAAAGTGTTGTGAGACTATTCCATTTAATGCTTGCTTATAAAGTAAATCTCAGAAAGAATTGGAGAATCCTTGTAAAAAGGATAAACAATACCTACTTTATTCAGTTTTGCCACGGAAGTGCAAACATTGCAATTTTTGATAATTGGAAAGCATCGGAACACTCGAAATAGCAAAAAGGCTGGATGACACGAGAGTTGAACGAATTTTTCTCCCAATGGTTGAGAAGGCAAAAAAGTCTTTCAGCATGTTCAATAGCTTGCAGTACTAACACAGCAGATATAAAATGGCTACAAATTTTAATTTAGTAGAAATGCGTAAGCTGCGTTTCCTAATGTGACATTGAAACCATGTTTTGAGAGCATTCCATTCGGCAAAAGGTTAAAATTTAAAGGCTAAAAGGTGAAAATTATAAATTAATTTAGATTCATTTGATTTTAAAGGAAAACACACACAATTTTTCATTGTCCCCATTGGCCCATTTATATAATTAGCACTTTCAATTTAAGAAATGTGTAAAGCACAATTCATTCGTATGCTATTCAGTAAGTTCTTGAATGTAAACACATTATGCCATTTTCATCAATTTCTCAGATAGTGCTAAATAATCAAATACTTCTGACAGTTATCGGCGCTGCAAATGGCGATTTCAAATAAAAATATAAGATGAAAAATATATAATAAAATAAACAAAGGGCGTTTAGATCCTAATATTATTGTTTTATATGCATAAAATTCATTTGCATACACTTGCAGATTCCTATTCGTATAATTTGTTCTTTACAACACAAATTCATCTCGAGGTTCAATTAGTAGCTGATTTCATCAGGGTTCTGCTTTTTCCTTTTATTAGAATAGGAAATCTTTATCCTTAGTCACCAAGGACAGTTTTTATAAATGGTACTTTTCTTAAAAGTACTATTAAAAATAATTCTTCCTCAGGGAGGATCTGAGATTTATTTATTTTAATAACTCCCAAGTTCATCCAAGGAATCGTTTTCAACACCTATTTTGGGTGGAAGAGTAGATTCATGAAACTACTTTGGTGATAAATTCGAATTTTGCCACCGTCTTTACTAACGAGCATTAAAAAGGGAAGTTGGGCATTGTACCTACTAGATGTGGACCGGTGGGTATGAAATCAGCTACCTCTGGCTTCGTTAATGAGTACATTAACCACCAATATGCGATAATAATATCCTCCTGACAATGCTTAATCGGTAGTATTACAGCCATAGACCTAGGCTCCGTAGATTACTACGTATTGCCACGTATTCCACTATGTTCACATTTTTTCTGGACCATGACTATAATATTTTATCGCAACCATAATTCACATTCTTCTAACTACAATTTCATGATTTGAAATTGATAAAGAATCGTCCTCGTTGATGTTATTATCAGTATTAATAGTTAAATTGTACAAAAACCAACAACACTTCACACGTCGGTTGAAGACGTGAGAAAACTCATTGATGGTTGTGTTGTCCAGTATAATCAAGTAAAATAATTTGAGGATAGGTATACTGCGAGATGCAAAATTACGGTCTATTATCTTATCCTATTAGCTTAAGTTCATCTGCAAACAATAGTGGATGAGGAAATGTACACAAGGAAAGCTAACAGAAACATAGTATAACATGACTAGAAAAAAAAGCTGTGAGACAACATTAAGACACTTATCTCGAGGTGGGAAAAAATACTATTTGAACGATTAGATTAAGATAAACACAAGTCTTTTCCGTGTTGGGCACGCATTTATATGAGCAAAATCCAATGACCTTGTTATTTAGATGCTGATAACAGTATAACATACCATGATTCGATTATATTTAATTGCCACTAATGAATATACTCCTTTTTAAATCAAAATGAGAGTGAACTTGTGGCAATCTCATTTATCTGTGTCTTAATTGCTCTAATTTGTTAATGTCAATGTTATGAGTCGCTTATGAACTCCTCAATTCACAAACGTAAATCAGGGATAATACAATTTCAGATAGTATCATGTGCAACCATAGAATGCAAAACATTATCTCCGGTAACTCGATTTTGATGCATGACTATAAACGGCCGAATAAGAAAGGACTTTCTCTGATTACAAGTACCCTTATTCGTTAATAAGGCTATTTAAATTTTTTCATGAATAATTTGCCACACTTAATATACATAAAGGATAAATTGATGTCATCAAAACCACTAAACTTACATTTCGATCAATTATTCACAACTCACCAGGTGAACAAGGGCACTCTAGATTGTTGACTTCATTCTATCCAAGATTGTGAGGTTTAATGCAGTTTCTGTGCATGTGCTGATCCTTGCTCTCTCATTACCAATTCACATTCTCTTTATCTATATCCCCAATCGTATCTAATTCGTTTTCGTTGGTTAAAAATATATTAATGGTATCTTGTGCTATTCCTGGAATTCTTTAATATGCAAGAGTCAATTTTCTACTTATTACAATCAGGAACTTCCTCAGATTTGCAAAAAAATATTTTCTAGGACTGTAGAGTTCTACCTTTAACAGATTTATTCTGACCGTTTTAAAAACTACATACAAATAACCAAGAGAGCCCAAACAGAACATATCTGGACCACGTCATATCATGTTATATAATTACTATTGAAACAATTTAGATGGGAGCCGCGATACCTTTGATGACCATTGTGTTCAAAGGGTGCTAGTTATGCGGCTAGACACTAGGCGTCTGGATACCAAGCATTCAAAAACAAGTGACGAAAGAAAGTCATATTTAGGTTGGAGGACTGATAAGGTGTCAAACTCTACCAATAATATGTTCCCACATCCGCTTCAATTTCTTCTACAATTGGGACAAATGCACCGCAGCAATAAAATTTTTATGACCAAGTGAAAACAAATCAAAAACCTCGCAAAATTTACCATGTTTGTAGCTTAACAAACGGATTTACTTTAAATGATAGAAAAGTTCTAACTCCTGCTTTATGTGAATGCATTTTAGTAATTGACTTTCTAAATAACGTTTGTTTTCGCCTTTTTAATAGTGTAGCTTTTAGAGCAGTGTCTCCCTTCCAAGACGTACTTAAATACCTAACTCTTGACCTTAAAATCATGATTTACAATATTTGAATACGGTGGATGCAAAATCGTAACACGGATTGTTGCGCATTTTGTAACTAGAAGACTCTTAAAAAACTGTAGGATAGTCTGCCATTAATATTTCATTTTGCTGGTAGATTTAAAATCTTAAATGAATAAACAAAAAATCATTTAGAATAAGTACATTTAGAGTAGAACATCCTCAAAAGTGAAATAATTAAAAAATTCAACCTTTTATAAAATATGAGTTGGAGATGCTATATTGAAATTCAAATTTCCTATTTATCGATGGGGGGAATGATCAACAAGAAAAGTTAACCTTGGCTGATAATAAGGTGGCAGATATCGAGTTTCTGCCCCAGGAAGACTCCATAATGTTACTCTATCCAAGAGCAATTTTAGAAACATGGTTCCTATAACGCTCTTGAAAATAAGGATTCGTATCTACTTAGAACATTAAACAGAGAGCTATCATCCTTATGGAAATATGTACTTCATACTTTATTTGATCTTCTCCTCTACTTCCCACCTTATTAGACTTAATTGCTTTTCTTCTTATTTGGTGTTTCTTCTATAACTAAAACTTAAATTATCACGAAAACATCATGAAAACACGTTTAAAAAGGAAACAAACACATATAAGATGTGATATTACTTGAAATTATAATTGTAGAAAAGTCTTCCTCTCCGAAACCGCTTGAACACTATTGCAGCAACTGTGGCCTTGGGTTCTACATGATGGATCTTAGCATTTTTTGCATTGTCCTATGTATGAAATTCTGTGATAATATATCGCTATTATTGTAAATAGACAAATGATTCATGCATTTCCAAGTGTGCTGATGGCTTTACATATCCTGGAACATGCGCACTTTTATTTAAAAGAAAGTATTTTTAATCACATTAGATCAATCTTAAGGTGAGCAGCGTCAAATTTTTGCGAAAGTAGTTATCCAATATAATCATATTCCAAGATGTTTCGAGTAATGCCAATATAATAAAATTTTAAAAGGTGAACAAAAATGAATGCAGACCATTTAATGATGCCCTTATGTAATCACAGACAGATTAGGTTTTAGCATATGATGAAATTGTACCTTTAAATCATGCACTGCTCCTTTTATCTTTGTCTCTTGTCCATTTATCTCTCACTCCCAGACAAAGGATATATTTTCAATGTCCCTATTACAGAGCCTATAAGCGTACAAGAAGGAACCATTTAAAATTTTATAAATTTATCTATCTAGGGGAGGGGGCGGGGAGTAATATTATAACGTGTTATCAAATATCGAATTTATTTACAGAGATTAAATTGAACATGGGCTTTCTAAAGCAATGAATGTGAGAAGATTTGCTGTTCGTATTCTGACAAAGATACTAATTATCGTTTACATATAGTGGATATCTTTCTGGGAGAGAATAGCAGTTATTGTAATGACTGTCATAAAGATTACTATATTTCTAGTTTTTCTTGACAATTTGATAAACAACTTTTTCAATTAAAAAATGCTTATTGAAAATCTACCTCGAGAAACTTAGAAAATAAATGACTCAGTTAAATACTTCTAAACAAATAATGTCTGCAAGTGAAGCATTTCTCGCAGCTGCACTTTTTCGTCAATTGTGAAATATTATTATTTTCATTTTAACCAAATCCTGTAACTTTAAAAATTATTACTATTCAAAATCATATAAAACAACTTTAAAATATGTTATTCTGAGAAGTTACTGAAATCGATTAACAGAAAGTTCAACAAATGGTAAGGGGGGAAGAGATCGAAGATTCAGAGATCAGAATGTCAAGTTTTCAAAGAGAGGTAATTTTATTTGATTTTGTATTCGGGTTGAAAATATTTACTAAAAGCGTAGTTCACGTTCCAAAATCGAAATGCCATGATTCGAACCCCGGATTTCCGTAAATACTTATCCACGATCATCATCGCCTATTGACCATTTTTTAATTATGGTGATCGGTCTTGCCAATTCAATTCATTGTTTTCTTCCAATAGTTGAAGAGTCAAAATGATCTTATACGATATTCAGTAGCTTACGGTCTTGACATAGTACAAATCAGATGGTGAAAATTGTATATTAAAAGCGTATGCAATATTATTGAAGCTTCAAAGGTTTTGTGCTTGAAAATGTCCCAGTTTGAACTTTTCGTCTAATTTACAGCTTTGGTGGATGAGAATCGCTTAGAATGATTTTCCAACAAAAACTACATTGTTAATTATAACCAATGAAATGAGTGTTTTTAAAATATACTTGATTTAAAAAAGTTGCTATAACCTTCTCCATATTGACAATTAAAAATGCTAAAATTAAACACAGAATAGGAAACTAATTTCAGAATAACTAACATTAGTAGTAATGTTGTTTAAAAGGGTAAATATCGCATGACATTGTTCAAAAAAGAAACAATATTTTCCCCTAAAATAGCAATCCCATTTAAGATTCCTTACTTTTCAACTTTTAATTTACGCCGGTTTAATTCTTTGTATTTGAATGGGTTTCTTTATATTGTTGTTGTGAAGCGTGAAAAAATTAAACTACCTAATACTATGAGTGTTTGCTACATTCTGATATTTGGGTTTGATCAGTTTGTATTTGGCAATAGCGTAATTACTTAGTAAATACAAGTGCAGGTTGCGTATTAGGAGAACAAATGATAGAATATACTTATTGAAATGTTTAATTTAACAGCAAGCTGCATTTAACTTCCATTTTTTAAATTTATTTTAATTTTTTATACAATAATGAGCTGCGCTAATATAAAGAACTTTTTTGAATATTAGTAGGAAAAACAGAGGTAGAAGAATCAAGTAGTCATTCAATTTATGCATATGGAACATTAAATATTGTGGACTGAGACCTATTCAGAAACTCCTGGGAACTTTGAAATACTAGGAAAGCGCACAATGAATAAGTGTTGGACAATATGATGATTCAAACTTTTAGATGAAGTATATTTCTTGCAAAATCTTACGTGTTAAAATAATCCTACGTGGAAACAAATTACTTTTGTTATGTTATGGATTATTGTTATTTACCAAGTAAGGATAATACCAGAAAAATACTTAAATATGAAAAGTATCACATGTAATTTTGCGATACAAATATATCCGTCTACTAACTCATCAAATACATTCCATTTATCTCTGTAAACTCGTAACTGGATATAATATGCTAAGATGTAGTGTAATCAAGATGTAATGAAATCTTTTAAGGATCTTTGCCTCTAACCAAATGGACTTAATGCTAGACAGTTTGGGAATACGAAGAAGTGATTCAGATAGGATGAAGGTGGACATGACAATTATTTTCTAAATATGTCAGTGCCTCTGCATATGCGACAATTTGTGTAGCCATTTGAGTCATACAATCCTTAATGTACTTTTACAGAGAACGTAATAAGTGCGTTAACCAAGGTCATAGTTAATTATGAAAAAACATTTTGGGCACAGTTCCAAAAGCGCTAAAGTATCTAGTCTGGAGAAAGGTCATATCTGTAGAGAAACTATCAGCGAGAGCAATGGAGGTTTGCTAGAAAATTGAACTGTTAAGAAGTTACGTCGCGTGCGAAAAAGTGTTGAGTTGGAAATACCGATTGACCACAAACGACATAATTTTTTACTAAGGGTCAAAGAATATAAAACTCACATCAATAGAGCTCAAAAATTAATTTTTTCATAAATTTTTACCTTTTCATTTAGAAATTAAGATTAGACTATTACCAACTGCCTAACAACAATTATGATGATTATTTCATATCGGATCAGGCAATATGTAGCACTGGAAGGAATAGATTATGTCTGTGGAACGAGGTTAGGCGCATGCTTCTCAATATCTATGCAACCACATTACTTCCATTCTCAGTTGTTTTAGCATGTTATTTTAAACTTTAGAGTGGAAAAACTGTCGGCAACAACACCAACACACATTGAAATAAAAAAAACACTTTACTTCATGTGATGTCTGGCGCTGTACTTTTTTACACTTATCGATTAATTGACAGCTCTGAATGATGGGAACCGCTTAAACCATTCCCGACATTTATTTTTCTAATGAGTATTCTCAACTACTCAAATAAAGTAAAATTTTCTTCATAAAGGATTTAAATTCTTCAATTTAATCATTAAAATCCATTAGTGAATATTAAAAAAGATAAATTTAATTGACGAACCCATTTTAAAAGAGCTTATGAGTCTAAAAAGCACAAATAATATTTTGTAATTTTAAAGAATTAGAGAGAAAAAATAACACAGAGCAGAGTTCCCTTTATTTGATTTTTCAGATAATAAGTGAAAATGAACTTTTATTCGCTTTGTCAGCAAAGTTGTATCGTCAACACTGCAAATATTATTAAGTTGTATTATACAATCAATAAAATCGTACAGTCTGAAAAGTTAATTACACGTAAATCAAATTTAATTAACAAATTAAGATAAGAGCGGAAGATATGAGTTTGGAGAAAATGAGAGTTAAATTTAATATAACAGTAAACAGGTTTATACAGACTTTATAAAATCCACAAAATATAACTGCAAATAGCCTTAAGGATTCCTTTTTTTGAGTATTTCAAATAACTAAGATAAATTCTAGTTAGTTCTCTTATGTTGAAAGCATGTAAGCTGGTACTAGTTATCAGCTCTCGGTTAAGAGATGAAAAACCGGGTTAAGTTTAGTCAGGTTGCATGACCCAACGCTGAATTTATTCTTTTTAGAAATAAACAATAAATATTCTGAAAATTAACTGGTTAAAATGTAAACTTTTTAATCCACTGAAAATGGCTTTATGAACTTATCTTTTGATGAAAGTAAACAACCCGATAATTTCTCTACCTATACTTGGTCTCTGATACCTTTCCTTTACCTCTTATTGAATTATTGCATAGTAATCGGATTTCGATACTTCCTCATGTTTAATTTTGCATTTTTTCACAAGATGAGTAAAAATACCTAGATGCATCAAGTTATTGTCAAAAAAAATGAGAAAAAGCTGAATAAAAATGTATTTCCAAGTCGTTAATTGAAATTAATTCAAATACTACTGGTAAACTTCTTTTTATTTAGAATCTAACAACTCCTTTGGTACAGAAGATGGAAGTGTGCAAATTTTTAAACTGAAAGAAGTCAAAATATTTACCATAATCGTAGATTTCAGTTGGGATTCCTTGCACTTATAGTATTTGGTATTCAGAGTAAGCTGAATGATAGAAGTATAGGATTTAAAAATATTAGGAATAAGTGCTTTTTTCAAATGTTTTCGTTTCCATTATTTGAAAAAATAATATTTACTAATCAACTATTATTTAGAAACCATTTCGATGAAAGTGGTGTGTCAGACAAGCTATAATAACATAGCTAAATACCTGTCAGAGGAATGAACAAATGACGTTTATTGGAATGGAGGATAGACGAAAGTTTCCCAAAACACTTGTTTACCGCCCTTAATATTATATGGTTTTCACTTGTAGCTGATTTAGTGCAGTGACTTACATTTAAAAGAAACCGAGATCTATTTTTATAAACAAATTGAATATAAGAAAATAAATTCGATGATTGCAGTAAAATACAAAAACAACGATTTCGAACATTTTATTAAGGTGATGTGTTCGATTATAAGTTTGTAATTTGTAATTTTCAAAATTTCGTGTATACTTACTTTTGAAGCAAAGTAAAACAGGGGTCTAGATAAAGTGTAACAGTAATTTTGCCTTTCCTCATAGTGATATAGAGTCAGTTGAAAATGGATAATTGTAATGGATAAAAGCAAAGGCTCACTGAAATAGATCGGTATGTAGTGTTCTAAAGTTTTATTTTACTGCATTGTGGAGCAACAATCTTTTTTCTGGCCACAACAAAACAGCTCAAAATGGCTTTAAATCCACTTCCGTGTATTATGAAAAGAATAGGCATTAAATTTTTACACGGTTACAAATGTCAATCCATGGCGCCAAAGTAGGATCTATATTTCCCATCATTTTCTTACCCCAAAAAATTCAATAACTAGCCTATTTTGATTTTCGTAATGTGGGTATGATGACTCATACTTCTTTGTCAGTCAATGAATTTTTATTGGTCGTTCCTCAACGAACCATGATCCTGGAATTCATTAGCTTCCACACAGCACTGCAATATGTTCTATTTATCACGACCACAGTTGTTCTCGCTCAGTACCAATGCTCTTTTCTTCCCTTCTCTTCCCAATACTTTCTCCCATTCGACTCTTCCTTTCTCTTCTATTCTGCTACCATTACCTAACACACCTTTATTCAATCCAACTCATGCTTTTCTCATTTTGAATGAAGCTGCGATGTCTTGTTAACCCATAAGAAATATTTTTGTCTAATTTGATCTGACTCTTAAATTTATTCATTTAAGAATATGTAAAATTGAATTTTACTGTCCCTTACTTCATATTTATCTATATTAACAGATGCGCTTATTTCCAAAATTATAGAGTTTAATAATCAGAATTTTTTCTTTTTCATTTCAACATTTTTAGCAGAATTTTTATCAAGATAAGGAAAGCAGAGTGGATTTAAGTAATAACTTAGCCGCCAATTGATTGAAAATAAAACTCTTAATGCTTTATTTGGATTAAAAGTACATAAGAATTACATAACACTCTTCTATTCTTTCATTTAAATGATTTTAATGGCTAGTAATTTCAGATTGCTACTACTACATTTAGAGGCGAGTCTTGAATTTAGAATCTGGGAATATCAAACCCCAAAATATCCATTTAGTAAAAGTGTGCAATATGATTTTGAGTTTAAATAGAGTACAAACTTTTGATGCTTTGACCTTGTACTGAATTTCTACTATATCCCCTCCCTTCAACCTTTACTGAATTATTTCCTGTTCACCGCGTTCGAATGCTTTGCCACTTATGGTGTTGGTTTCAGCATATGACGCAATTCTATTTGAGCAGACACAGCTATCTCATGTCTACTACGTACGAACTGTAAAATGTGGAATATCACGCAAGAAAATTGTGCCTTCTCAATCAATGAAAGGAAAAAAACGAAATGAACTGACAAGACCAACCATTATAATTAAAAATCTATGAAGATGTCTTGAATTTCGTAGATAAGCATGCCTTGCAATCCAGGGAGCGAGTCTCGATATTGACTTTTGGAATGTGAGTTACTCATTCAGTAAATATTATAGGCCAAATTCAGAAATTAAATAAAATAGAATTTCTTGTTACCTTGATCTTGCTAAGCATGTTTTCTATTCCCTCCCTCTTATCATTTATTGGACTTTCTGTTAACTGATTTCAGTTGTTTCCCACAATTAAAAAAGTACACATTTTGTATTACCGTGGATAATCATAAGATAAAATGTTATGAAGCATAAGTTGAAGGACTATTTTTATGAAAAATAATAAACTATGAATTAGTCATTCATCTAAAATTACTTATTCAACTTATAATAGGAACTTCCAAAAAAGCTCTGTGTGTACCTATTTTCAATTTATACGGAACAAACACAACTTGTTTGTCTAGTCAGTCAGGATTTGTCTTTTCTCATTGTAATTCTGTCAACTTTATTTGCACAGAACTATGCTCTTTAGGAAATAGCAAAAGCATTTTCTATGTATTTTAATAGCTGAAAAATTTTTTAAATGAATTATTTCGGTTCATTTACTCTTCAGCTCTGATCAAACCCACTTGCCTACGAGGCTTTTCTCAAGCTCAATGAAATCCTCTGGGACAGACAAGTTGGGGGTCTAGCCACGAATTTACACAATTTAGATACAACAAGAATACACATCTCTTTGCTAAATTTGTCATCGAAACATAAGTTTTCCTTTTTACAAAATTTATTTGCTCTAGGCATTGCTGAAATCGACTCGGACTTTGAAGATTTAGCGCTGATTTAGGTAGCAAAACACACGAGATGAAAATTACCCAGAGTAAAAGTAATAAAATTCACTGAACAGAATTCCTTTCTCAGGCGCTAGATTATTGCAGTTTAATTCTTCCTTACTCATATCCGGTAATGAAATCTACCAACTTTTCTATTGCTGTCTGACTAGGGAGTAATCCTACGGCACCGTGGGATAAGAGCTCATACCCACTCTCATTTAATCGCAATTCATAAGACAGAAAGACTCAACCGAAATCTTTCTTGGAGACCATCAGTCTGCACAAAATGAAAATGAGACTAACATAATCATTCAGTAATTTAAATTTGAACAGTTCTAGAGAAACTTTTCCTCCTTCTTTCATACCAATCAAGCATGTGAAACTTGTATTACAGACATCCTAATCGGAAAACACTTCACTGTGTGCACTGTACTTTCTCCGTCATACTGAACTCATTGGCTAATCTCAAATTATTCAACTATATATTTGGTGATCTATAATGAAAAAAACTCCTAAATAATAGTCTCACATTTTCATTTACAGAGTATAGTATTTAATCTCTCATCTGAATTTTTACTTTAGGTACATCGGAGATGGTAGATAATTGGCCCTGAGATATGGTCTCAGTCATTGACAATAATGGGTTAGTACAGTGGATACCTCTGTAGTGGAAAATTCTATCTGTATATTGCAACATAGGTCGTTTTAATTAATAATGATTCGATTGCTTTCAGAATTTTTCACTTGTACAGCCTGAGTTTACTTTTAATTATTTGCCAACGACAAAAAAATCACTCTGCCAAGAAAATAGACCTTATACATTAATAATTTAAATGTAACAATTATATATGCCTTAGGGAATCAAATTGAGTATTCTTATATTCAAACCTGTCTATATTGCATATAGAGATCTAAATGAAAGCTGTTAATATTCATTAACGAAACTGATCTCGACCATACTTGAATCTTTATAATTTTCACTTATTCTACAAAAGACCTTCAATTTTATACGTTATTTATGTCAAAATAATGTCAAAACATTTTTTCAAACCTTCTTATCTATTGTCCGTAGCCCAAGTGATCATATTGATCATTATGAAACGCTTAGACTCAAAGGAACAAATGAAATATTTGCAACAACGAAGACACCTTCATCACCTTATTAGAAAAGGATTATTTTTGCATATAAATTCTTGCCTGATTACCCAGTAACATAAAAATTAATATACATGTTTTATAGTCGGAGGAAACAAAAAATTCTGCGGCCCAGTAAGTGAATTCTATTATACAATTCACATTAATTCTACTTAGAGCATTGAGAATACTCAATATTACCTCGCATTCAATTTAATAACAAGCGGAAGCACAACATAAGCATAATATTATTTTATTCTTAGCATTTATCCTTACCAAGCGTGCCTAACGGAACACTTTCTTCTTTAAGTGCGTAAGGGGAGTCAACGCTGGACTTAATGTATTGCAAAATATACCAGAAAAAAATAGTTTTGATATTGGCGTTAAACTAATTAAATTAAAATGATATTCTAAACAACCATTGAAGTGCATAAAAATCCAACCAAAATTGTGAAAATGTATCATGATTATATTTCAAGTCAAAATACAAAAGAACAATCATTTACTCAATTTAACTAAGTGGATACTCCAATCATCTCTCCTCGATTGATATTATTTTAGTATTTTCTATTATGAACTTATCAAAAATTGATATTAAAAATATAATAAATACTTCTCTGGATTTGATTCTTCTGACTTGAAAACGCTATTCCACAATTGAAAGTCCTCAAAACAGGCTTCATTTAAACTAAAATTGTCTCAAACCCTTGAAATAAGAAGGGAAAAATTATTTCTTGCAAAGTAAAATGAAAAATTGTACATCTCCTAAGTGAAAATTTTGCATTTCACTGATGAATATCTTGCAAGCTTTATTTTATAATGTTTTTTTTAACTACTATTTTATAACTTTGGACAAGGATTTAAACAAGTTCTTCCTTTAAAGTAGTGATAAACATCATTCCATTTTAATGCATCTCTATTGACTTTTTGATTCTTAGTGTCCCATAAACTTGCCTCTGTACCACTGCTCAGTAATTCTTTAAAACAGCACTTCTTCCAAGGTCAACTAAATTTTCCAAGTTAAATCAACTAGACTCCGATTTTCGTCGACTTACCGAAATTAAAAAAAACATATTTATATTACTATATTTAAGTTGTCCCTAATTATCACAAAATTTGCAGGCAGATAGTTGTACTCACTGAGTGAATTTTGTCAAAAAAGATTTTTAAATAACAATGCCTAAAAACGGACGAATTTCAGCAAAAATTTTTTAGACCAATCATGCCTTAAATGAAAAAATGAGCATTTTTGTAGTTAATAGCCATTTTTTGCATCGCAACACTAAGTTGAAGGTCGTTAAAAAATTAGCCTCGACATAATCAGATGTAGCGCGTTTATCCCAGAAAAATTTGCAGATGCTCTCATGGTTCGAAAAAAAATGTTGACCATGATTTAAGCAACTGATTTCATGTAATTTTTCATTCACGAATTTTGAGTTATTTGATGTTTAAAATTAATGCAAATTTTCGTTGATGATGGTAGTTTAAATGCTTACTACCTCTTAAGATGCCTTAAGTAGATAAAAGGATTGAATCTGTTTCAATAAAGATTTCTAATTGATCCTATAATTAAGTTATTCACACTACACCCATGACCTATTGACTTTCAACATTATTCAGGCTAATAATAGTTGTTGATTCCGTTGAAGAGAAGCACTCACCAGTATGGTGTATTGGTGTCAATTTCAAGAGATCTACGCCCCATCTTGTCTCCAAATATTCTACTCAAACGTATTCCTCCTTTTCGCTATTCTCATGACTGACAACAATTTAGTTCTCATAAACTTATCTCTTCCATTTCTAAACAAACTGATCCTTTTGTACGTTTTTAAGTTCCTGAAGTTCGTCTCTTTGCCTTTCCATAGTCAGCTACCAGGGGGTCCGAGGCATAATAAACGGCACTCAAATCGAAACTCTTTTATGATAAGCGTCATTATATCATCCACCTTGTTAACTAATTTTCTATATTAGCTTATTTCTTATCACTCTGTAATGATAATCCGGGATTGATAAACCTATGATGAGGTAATTTAGGTGCATGCTATTTTCATTTGGCTATTAAACTTCCAGTTGTTTCCAGGACTGGACAATTTAGTCGTTCCGGATTATATTTTTTCCTAATCTTCTCGCATTGAAAAACTGGTAAACAGGCTCGAATCCTAGTAAGTTTTCAAGAACGAGTTTAAAAATTTGCAAAGTGAGACTGTTCTGCACTTTGGAATATTTCGTCTATGCTCCTGTAATCCTAGTTCATACTAGATATGACTAGATTATAATTTGTCTAGTTCCGGAGATAGGAATAAGGCAGAACAGCACTTACTGCAAGACATAAAGCTAATTAAACAAAAAACGCTATAGGTACAAAATTTGTCAAAATACCGCTGACAGTTTTGTCTCAACTGTCAGGAGCGGCGTGACAAGGACTAAGAATTAGAGACTACTTTTGGGAATCGTTTGTCTTGAAAGTGTATCTTTGAGTTTTTTGCCAATATCTCGTCAAAAATTATCAAATATCACTCTGGTCACTGTTCCATTATAATATCCACCTAATAGACATATCTCTCCTCTTATATATATTGTACTCGTTGTGAAATTAAGACTAATATTTAATCTGCCTTGAAGGGGAGTTTTGCCACCTCTGATTGAATTTATCAGTAGAAAATTATGATAACGCTAATCAAAACTAAAATTCGGTGATCATGAATGTGGAATCGGATACAACTGTAATTGAAGTGTGAATGAGTGGATAGTTGGACATTAGCTTACCGGATGTTACCTTTCACTCATATGGAAGCAATAGCATAAACTTATTTTAGAATTATATTTTACGAAAAAATTCAACGTTATGTAAAAGCAAATCTTAACTTTGCGACTTTTTATGCACTTGACCTTTCCACACTGAAGTTGTATCTTTCCATTCCTCCCTTTATCTCTTCCGGAAAATTTGAAACTGCAGTGTTATACTGATGACAAGATTGTCAATATCACCCAAAAACGTTAATATTTTAGAGAAAATATTTTCATATAAACAGTGCCTCTCAGCTCTGCTATGTTAAGATAACAAAAGCTGCTTAATATTATATAAGATCCTATCCCATTTCAACAACTGGAAGAAAAATGAATTGTGGCAGCAAGATCGACCTTCACTATTAAAAAGCCAATAAATAAGCACTGAACATCGTCGACAAGTAAGTAATATACAACCGAACCCGAAAATCAGATGAAATGAAATTCTTTGATACCTTTATGATTCGTTGGATTTCTAATAAACCGATTTCAGTTGTTTCCACAATTTAAAATTGAAATTTTTTAATTGCTTCAGTAACGGCGGTAACATTTTCGAATTTGCCTCCCAAAATGATCAATCCAAAACCGATGTGACGACCTTAAAGGATTAATATACAAAAATTGGGAAGCATATATATGCAAACTTCTAATTGGGGTAGAATTTTAGTTTCATTTTTTGTACAGTAAAATTAATTTCATTTATCGCGAGCTGTTTTTTTAAATTATTGTTCTGAATTATATATTGCTGTTGCACATTTTAAGCTGCCTATTAATATGCATTTCGCCTAGCAGAGTATTATATTTTGAGACCGAGATAAATGAAAGGGGCAGTTAATCAAACCTAAAAATCACAGAATTAATTAGATCCGATGTAAGCCATTTGTTCATTACATATATATGCTATGCTATATTCTTATACAGCATATAAAATTACCTCAAATTATAGGTAAGAATTTGGCAAGGGAATTTTTAATGGAGAAGCGGATTAGTAATGACAACTGATTAGTCACTAAAAGGAAAGGTTTGAAGGAAATATCCGACGTTGAAGTTAATCAATCGGGTATTTGCTTCCAGTATGCTCTGTCCTTTTCGGCAATACTCACTAAAAATAATGTAGAAGAAGAGATCTTGTGTGGTATTCTAAACAGATCTTGCCCATTTTAGCTAACGCTTATTAGTGGTGGTAATCGAACGCGTATTAAAAGCTTCTTGTTGGATTCAAAAAGCGTGAAAGGAGGATATTGGGGAAACGACCAGTCGTTTTGTAATTGCTCTGCTGTCTGTGTCCTTGAATAAATTTGATCCATATTCAAGACTGCTCAACAAAATGAAGAGAAAGTTTTCCATAAATATAACCATCAGAACCAAAAATTGAAGCATAAAGATGGATAGGAATGTCAAAGTGCAGAAAAGGAAATCGCAAAGTCTTACAGAACTCTTTATTAACGCACTGGAAGATAAGGGCAAAGCAATTTATATTTTCGGTAAGAACTTTAAATAAATAGATTTATTAGTATTTGAATATAAAAACTAAATAATTTTCAAGTGTAAGAGCTAACCCCCTATCTTTCATTCTAGTGCAGTTCCTATGTCAGTTTTATTTCATTGTCCATATGATATTGGTAAGTTAACTAATACTAATCTTCATAAGTAAAAAAATCTGTATCCGATTCAAAATCCCAATATACAAATATGTTGTCTAATCCCAAACCCGTTCTATTTCTTAAAACGTCTTATGGTAACTAGTATTGCAGGTAAGAATTATGTCCGGTCATTGTTTGTCCAAGGGACTGTAATAATATGTGAGTTGCATTAATTTTCTCATATACGTATCGTCAAATTTTGCGTTCAGTGAAGATTGTCATCATTACGTTTAATCAGAGATTGTGTGGTGGGGATTTTATTGCCCTGTGAAAACTTAAGTTCAATCTTTATTGCAAATGCCATTTAGCATAATGCAACGCACATGTAATTCTAAAATTTTTTGAGTTCACGTAATACTTCATTAGGAATTTAGAGCTCAGTTCACTTTACACCTTTTGACTGAAGTTTCTAGTGCGGGATAATTCCCGATAGCAAAATGTTGGGAACTGGAAAGGCAAATTAAAGACACTTTAATTATTTTGAAAATAGTCATTAATAAGCATAAAATTTCATTCTATTTGTGGTGCTAGTCTACTATTCCCATGCTAAATAATATTGACTATTCTGTATATTGCCAGAAGATATTTTGCAGCCACGGTTTTGAAAATGTATCCTAAATTAATTCAGAATTTATTTCTCATTAAAGGATATAACGTATAGTTAATTATATGAAACGGAAATTATAAACTATTAATATAATGATCAAGAATATAAATGAACGAGATACGTACGTATGAGCGCTATGTAAATTACCGTACTTATGTCAAGCAGGATATTTTTGCTATGGAGTTATAACTATACGGTAATGTAATCTTAAATGAGAGATTTTGTTCAAAATTTTCTCTGACAGAAATTTTTGCCAGTATTTCCTAAATTGTGAATCTGTGAGAGCATGGCACCTTTTACTACATCTCAGATGTAAAAACTCTAATCCAAAGGTAGAAGAGCGGAATATTCATGTGACCGGTATTTTAATAAACTTAATTTCATACAAAGGATTTTTATAGTACGTTCAAAACGCGTAATAATCAATACCTCGTAAGCGAGAAAGTGTTAGAAGCTCACAAAAAGTTAGACAAGGAACGATTGGAAGCAAAGTTACACATAATTGAAAAAGATATCTCCTCAGATCCCTTTGCAAAAACTGCCCATGTACTTTTTAAATCATAGTAAGCTAATTAATTCAAAGTTCATATATTAATTAATTCTTGAAAACATACGGAAACTTGTTTTTGAGAGTTACCTTAGTAAAAATAACTTGATTGTTGATCCAAGGCGGAAATAATATGAAGTCGTTTAATGAAACTATGATTCGGATGTTATTGAAGCATTAGTTACAATTTCTTCGTAGAGGCGAATTACACATATTTTTGTATAAATAATTAACATAAGATGAGATTTTATAAATAACTGTGGCAATAAAAAGAAAAACGTGCCAAATCATGCTCCGTTAAGTATATTTCTGATATATTGAGTCATTTTGATTTTAGTTCTATTTTAGTAAAAATAATTAAATATTTTGTTTTAGCACTAACAACAATGCAAACAATTTATTTGGTAGCATCAAGAATATGATTCGAACGCGACTATGCGTAGATTAGATTGCAGAGGTTTGCTAAAATCGGGAGGGTTTCCGCTAGAAACTTTATATTTTTCTTCAAGATATTCAATAAAACGGAAAGATCTCTTGGAGTCAGAGAAATAACTGACAACAGCAACAACAGTTGGAGACCGGAATACCAAGAGCTGTTTGGGTCAAAATATATTGAATAAACCACTACGAGAATTCAAGCAGATAAAAGATAAGGAGCAAAGACGATGAGAGGGCGGCATAGGCGCAAGTGTATGACAAGCGTGTGTCTTGTCCATGTGTGTGAGTCGGCATACAAAGGCAGCTTGTATGAGTCACTCAGGTAAGGACGCACGTGCGGTATGCGTGCAGATGCATTTTCAAATGAAACGGGACAGTTATAGAAAAAGGAGAATTGATAAATTTGTGTAGATATAACGGATAGGGATTTAAGTCATAGAAACAAGATGCGAAAAACCAAAGTAGTTTCATAAAGAATGTGACCGAAGAAGTAATTTTTGGAAAATGCACAGAGTCATCCTCCCGATCTTAAATACAAATTTTAATAAGTGTTTCTTTATTTTCAACTCTTTCTTCGTTCATACGATATTATTTTTCAAATTACAAATCTATAGTACGATTGCATTTGGAAACGGTCTATTTAGAATGTAGAGAAGCATGCACCTAGAGTTAGGGTCATCATGTGTTGCAGACTATATTACTCGAAGTACAGGGAGAAGAAGATGAGATAGTACAGAGAGTCTTTTGTTAATTAACAAATGATAGACAGATAAAGAGAGTGAAAGGAGAAACGATGATACGAATAAATGATGCGCGCGATGGTACTGAGATTGGAGAACGTCCAATTAAAAAAGGGCGAGGATATTCAAATTGCTATCGGTTTAACTCACCAATCCTATTGAGAAAGGTTAAGAGCAGGACGTGATATGATCTTATCGAGTGTGCTGACCATTCAGAGAGCGAAGTTAACTTCAATATCCCGTTATTACTTGAGAAAGAAAAATAAAAGTTAGAAACTTAATGTTAAAGCTGCAATGAAGTATTATTCACAGATTAATTAAAGGTAAAATTAATAAAGCAGAGGATATAACGTTTCTGCCTGTTCTTCAAATCTCAAGGGTTATTAGTAAGGAATAATTTAGATTGTCAAAATTTCATCACTGGCGGTAAATTAAACTCACCTATTTCCTCCGGTAAGGTATTATCCACACGTGGTTCAGATATCGATTTTATAATTTGAAAGTATGGTACTGTCACTTCATCCATTCTGAAATATTACTGATATCATTTAGGTAAGTTGTATTCCATTAACGGCTATTTCCGTCCTATTTCTATCCTATTTGAAACTAGGTAATAATTCCCAATGCTATACTTTGATATTAGACTGTGTTGTGTTGTTTTTGTATGAATTTTATTCCATAAATGCTCCTGCACACACCTATTGGTATTATTTTTAGCTAATGTCGCAAAATTTAACATTCTACATTCACTTATAATTCGAAACTGTACTATGCTACCAGAATAGAACAGGTTCAACTCAGATACCCAATTTTTCAATTGTCTGGTCAAAATTGAAAAATCAATATTTACAAGGTGAATTTCTAGCCAATATTTTTGATAATACCAAATGATGAGATAGTCAATTGTAGAAGTTTTGACCATATGTCAATCTAGAATATAATTATTCTTAGCGATTGAAGTTTCAATTGTATTTTAATGTCAAATGCCGAATAGCGTTTTGAAGATAATTTCTCACAACGTCCCACTGATCAGAAATAAACAGTTCTGCTGCTCATTTGAAACACTGGTTTGATCGGGAATCGTTAACGTCTGGTTTTACAGTGGCAAACCACTAGCCTCAGCTTATATTAAATACTAAGATAGTAAACGGTCTTACCATATTAGCCTTTAGAATAAATAGGGGAATATTTCTCATCACATCTAATGCAGCAACATTTCAAAACTTGAGCAGTTATCTTAGTAATAATTAATTCACTAATTCATCATGGCAGTCGATCTTAAATCATTCTGGTCCGTTTGTTATATTCAACATAGTGCATATCTATCCAGCCAATTAAAAGCTGCCGTCAAAGCGACGGAGAATGTGCACGTGGATCATATAGAATAAAATCACGCATGATTAATGGCTGCTAAGGCCTAAGGTGTATCTGGTTGACGGCCCCTTTTAAAAAGGCAATATACAAGCATTGCTTGTGTGCTGCAGCAGTGGTTATATTAGTCTCAGTAGGATTAGGGCTACGTTAAAAGATGGCATTTTGATTAAAAGGAGGACAAGTGAAGGAAAGGAAGATGCCAAGGAGCCAGTGTGCATTTCTACCTCTACAATAATTGCAATTGTCTGGCTTGTGTGACTTGTGTATATGTCGGTTTCTTAAACTGCCTATGCTCTGCTACCCAGCTCAACAAGCGTTTTGTCATTTACTAATGACAAATTATTAGAGTTCTTCGTCGCTTATGCTATTGGTATAATAATCATATTTAAAAGCCCATTTTTTAAAAAGAATTGATGGCTATGTAACGCTGAGTGGAATGTAGGACTAAATGTAATCCTTGAGATGTCTTTTTCGAAAGATTTAACTCGTTATTATTTTTTCTGCTAATCAATGCAAGTTTTTGAAAGATATAATGGATATTTCTTTGATTTTTTGGGTCCATTTGACATGAACAGGGGTACAAAAATTTAAAAGTGACATTTACCGCGTGGAAAAGAAAAATGTTTAGGAGATTTCAGTCCATAAAGCGAGATTTCTACATAGCCTCTGATGAGGTTAGGGTTTTTTTGTTGTCAAAACATGATTACTTAATAAAATTGATGAGTATTTACGTAGAGTCGAGCTTTTAAGGCAAGTGGGTGCTATTGAAATAGACGGTTTTGTTTTCATTAAAAATTCCTGAATCTTATTCACTTCGACTCTATCAAATTGTAAGAGAAGAGATACATTCGAATCCATTAAGTTTAAACAATCTCTCACGAAACCCATGAACCGAACTGGAAAGCAAAGGAGGGGAGCAGCCCAAAATTGGGTTAAAAAATTAGCCAAAATTATCATAGCCTAAACCCAATACCAGGGTCTCAAACACCAATCTCGGTAACAAAGAAGTGGCAAAAGGTGTCATAGTTACCAAATCAACATTATTCTATTACTAATTCTCAGATCTTCAAACCGTATCACTACAGACTTTGCGAATTCTTAAACTTCATCATGTCGTCCAAGTTAGAAATAGCCAAGTTTATTTATTTCAAATTTTAGTTATTGACAGATCAGCACAGTCTACACAATGTCAACGTAATGTGTTGAAATCTTTTAACAAACTCAGTTCCAGTAATCTGTAAATCAATTCGACTATACGATCCAAACCAGATCAGGTACCCAAAAATGCAGAACTTGATGCACATTAATAATATACATACTTAATTTAATTTTCAAATCAATTACTATTATCCCATTAAAATAAAAAATTTACTATTTTTAATTGTGTGGAAGTAATTGATATCAAACAACAGTGAGTTCATAAGGGACATAAAATATGTAGAGAGGAACGTCAAGGTATCAAAAAGATCTACTTCATTTGAATTTTGGACAAATATTTGTACAATATTTGGTTAATGGGTAATTCAAGTTTCAAAATTCGAATGTCATGATTTGTTCCCTGGATTACATTAAATACTTCCCTATGATGTTCAGTGCTTGTTGACTGCATTATTTAATCAGAAGAGTCAGTCTTGCTGCCTCGGTTTATTATTTTCTTCCACTGATTTAGAAGGTGAGTAAATCCCTATGATATTCCTCATTTTAGATGATGAATTAATAACGGAAAATTCATAATTTTATATTAATTAACCTTCTGCCATTGCTATTTTTACACAAATCTTTAGTGCTCTGACTCCATCAGTATCCTAATTTAGATGTAATCACCAATCTTTAGCCAATACTTTGGATATGTGGAAGCTTCATGAAACATCTCCAAATCATCGGCCACTAACTCTTTATCCATGCCCTCTTGTTTCATACTTCATCAAGGATTCAGTGCGAACTGCGTCTTCTCCCTTACAACGTCGACATAAAGAGTTCTAGAAAAAATTGATCTCAACGTGCTAGCCGGCTGGAGATCATGGTGAGATATTATGACAGATTGACTCTTGATGGCATCACTGACGAAGTTTGCTCTAATTTGATGACCGTGAGAGAGCTCATAGCCTTCTGAAATCAGTATTTAACATGCTTACGATTTTCGATACATCTGATTTATTCCTTTCTCTAAAAAATATTGCCAGATAACGCCTAGTCATTCTTAAGAGGCCATTCTGCCCTTATAAAATAGCCAGTTCGGATGCACAATATCTCTAACCGAAAAGATCCCTACCCAAGGACGTTATCAAAAATCAGTCTACCACGATACCATCGTCTATCTTATGTTAGCCATCCCGAACTTATATGAAAGGCAGAATGAGAATCAGGGAAACAGCAAATGATTTCAAGTCTGAAGAAATGAAAAACAAGGTCCAGACTTGAAAAAACGCCCAGGAAATCTATAAATCAAACGAAGCTGCAGAGAAAGGCCAGGCAAACTCAAGTTGAAAACCGACCAAAATTACTAGAAAAAATACGCCATTTGATCCCCAAACACCAGCCTCAGCAACATAGAAGTGACAAATATTCCAATTTTACCAATTGCGCTAATCAATTGCTGATTTCCACATCTTTAAACAGTTTTGCTGCAAAGAGTTAATACATACAAAAGTAATGATATTGGAATCTCCAGCAACCCTCTAGCGTCCATGTCAGCTTCATATATGTTACATTAGTCTGCTTCCTTTCGAGTTCGTCTATTTCAAGTTTACAATCGCGGAAGCGATCCTGTCGATAGAAATTTGACACAGATTTCCAAACGTTTTGAGAACAATATTGTCAATTACCATTTCTAAGAACTGAGAAATATTTCTTAATAGGACGCCATAATTAAGCAATTTTCAAGGGCACGGAAATGCGGGATATTTTGCCTATCAATCTAGTAACCTGCCTTCTACCATGGCTGCCAAACCATTTATCCCAACTTTTTTTTGTATCTCCAATTTGATATACTGCTATTAATTTTGAAATCCACACCTTATCGGTTTATTTCACCGCATATACTATTCCATTACACTGACTGTCTTTGTTTGTCTCATCTACCTTCTCATAGTTTTAGGAAAGTACAAGTAAATCAGAGCGGTATAACCAACTCTTTAATAAAATTAACTGGTTAGCAAGCTCTGAATATCAGAAACAAAAACCTTAGAAATTAAATAATGATAATGAGCTTCGAGGCACTTGGTTCCCTAATGAGAATGCATAGAATTCAATGATCTTGACAAACTGACTTCATTATATTTTCCTTTTCAACCCCCGAATTTTTACTTTTTGGTTATTCAAAGGTTAGACGATGATTCTACTTAGAAGAATCGAAGAGAAGACATCTTGACTGTAGCCAAATAGTTTTTAATCTTGAAATGTGACATGGCGTAGGAAATCCAACCATTTGCCGACATCAGAGCCAGGGAAACATCGAAACATTTATTGGGGTCATTGATTAAGGTTACAACAGAAGATATGGAAATTAGGTTGACTCAGCGAGACCTGAAGAGGAACATATGTATAGAGTTCGGCCTTCAATAACCAAATTTTTACGGGATATATATTGAACCAGGCTCGTGTAACTATAACTTTGCGGTATAAAATTAATATTTCTTACAATTTTAAGCACCCAACTTTGGGATTGTAAAACCCACATCCCAGAAGAGCTGCATCATTAGTCTCAATGTATCAAATGAAAGAAGACGGAAGAAGGTCTGAGTACACCTCTATTTGTTTAATAAACACGGCAGTTATATTTTGCTTATACCAATGAGTCAACAAATAGCCGAAGGAGATTAGGGGTCACCAAAGATTCTATAATTAATTACAGAATCAAATGAATTATTAAAGACCATGAAGAAGTTGTGGTTGTCGATTCAAGAGGTCACTGATGGCTTGATAAGCTAAATCATCAATAGAGGAATTAATTAAGATCATAGCCTTGAATAAAACAGTCCAGGAGTCTCCCCTGACATTTACTGAAAAATTATTGAGTTAGTATTTTTATCACTCATGATAATAGTTTCCATTAAAATTGATCGTTTATGCTCTGAATCTGCTGAGTTCTAACCGTTATGGGCTTTCATTAAACATGATGGAATGTAACGACAAACTCTATCTGATGGCCGAATAAACTACAGATTTATTAATTAGACAGTTCGTGATTAAAATGATTAAGACAGAAAGGCGAATATCCATGCGGTCATGAACCTCAATAAAGCATCCCATTGTTGCCCATTTGTTTCGTTCAGTGCTTCAGTTGTGTGGATTAATGCAATCGAATGTGTTGTTATAGAGAAATATTTTTCATCATGATCTCTTGAATAAAACGCAAAATGCATTACCTGAACGCAGGATAAATGTAGCTGTGGAGATTTTCATTAAAAATTGAAACTTTACGCTCTTCCAGTCTAGGCTCTTTGTCCACCAAAACTTAGTTCCTTGATATTTTTTTCGAGCATTTGGTTGGATATTAACTTTTAAGGGAAATTTTTGGCAATTAGGACGGGTAATTTTCAAAAGCAGAGGTTTAGATTTATTCGCAATTTGCTACTCACTATATGACAGCTCGGATCAAATTCGCCTGATTGCAGGTGAAAACTTACCCTAATGTAACGAAGATTGGGTGGTTTTGTCTGTATTACCAATCATTAAACTTTTCCAAAACCTCGTCCTCATATCAGACAACTTTGAATGATTACTGTAATGCCAAACTACAAACACAAGAAAAAAATAATTCTTCGTCTCATAACCGGAGCACAGATTTTTAACTGATTACTCAAATTCTCGGGTTATGTTGGTCTTAAATACATAGCGGGACTAATCGGACCTTAATTTAAATTTGGATCATGGCTTGATTGTCAAGTCTACCATGTCTACCAATCGCTTTTTTCTCTTCAGGAAACATTTCAAGAAATCTGTGTGTCTCTAGTTCAAATCACATTTTTGCCGTGACTGCTTGGTTTGAGTCAATATAAGCTAAATATACAGTGCTCAGGCATTTGATATATGTTTTCGTATATTTTTACGATTTTCTAAATTTGCCCAAAAATTTCCTCATTTTGTTAAATGCACCAAAGTTATGTCCGAAAATGGAGAGCAATAAATATGAAATCTTTCCATCATGAAAAATGGGCAATAAATAAGACAAGTATCTCATTTTACTTTCTATACACAAGATAAAGAGGGACCAACTTCAATTTTATGTCCGATCTTAATGTACAATTTCTCCCTTATGCAGAGAAATTGTAATGGGGCTTTTTAGTCTTCAAGCGTAAAATATTGTTGAATTCATTAAATCCAACTTCGTTCATTTAACAGTAATATAGGAGACCATAGCAAAAGGAATTTAATTAGCAATTCGTTATATATTTGCAAACCCATTTTTAAGGGCATATATTTGGAAGAAGAATACCGATTTTCAATTGAATTTTCCTAAGTTGGCGGATGTTTCTAAGTTTTCATATTAAGAAATCTCTTCTATTTTGGTAATTGATATCAATTGCGTGCATAATTTGTCATATCGAAAATCCTCTTCAAAAGGTTAGTCTTCATAAGACACCAGCATTTCATTTTCAAGAACTCACTTCTGGTTGTCTAGCCAAAGTCTTTGCTATCATCTAATGTTACTACTGGCCTAACTCTCTTTTCCCCCATCCCTAGATTTCCGCCTAGCAGACTGTTAAATGTATGTACTACTTAATTCGTCTCCAACCAACTGAAACACAATCCACTAGTATAAATTTCTCCTAAAGCATGACAATACACATCTTCAATTGAAAACATGCGTCTTGGAAGGACACTTTACTATCGTATTTTAAAAAAATGGTGTAAATTTTACTTCACAGAAAAATCCTGCCACCCAACTCCTAAAGTCGAATCCTCCAACCATCTCTTACATACCTGCAACCCTTCATAGTGGTATCTAGCTACACTTCCTTCCATAATATGCAAATCCTTACGCAAATTAAATCCATATGAAACATTTAGTAAATGTAAACAACTGGATATCATAAGTTCAACTTGAGTGGATGCAAGTTGCGGAGCTCTGCAAACTAGAAATTGTTAGCTTTCTTAACTTTACATTGTTAAAACTGCAAGCTGCTGGATATCATGTAAGATTATTTGCCTTCTCAGTCATTGGAAGAAAAAATGACTTGAAGTTGCAAGACTAACCATTCTTGAATAGAAAAATACCAGTCAGAAAGCGCTGAACATTGTGAACAAGCATTTGCTGCTATCTAGGGAACGAATAATAGAATTTGAATTTTGAAACGTTGGCTACCCATATCTGGCAAATATTGTACAACCCAAATTCAAAAGCCAAATGAAACAGGACCTTAATATTACTCTCAACAGTTATTCGATCCCCACCTCATCATCATTCATTGGACTTTTTGGTAATTTATTTTTTTCTTCTCCAGATAAAAACTGTACATTTTTTATTGCTTGCGGGAGGGGAGGGGGGAGGAATAATAATTATAACAAACGTAAAACTAAACTTGAAAATATGTATAGACATTGTGAAACACGCATTCTTGTTCGTTTTATCAGAAACACTAATGAAGAGCTGTTACCGTCAATTAGCTGCACTTTGTAATTAGAAAATACATATATATTTAAATGGCTTAGCCAATAGCAAAGTGAAATCGATTGGAAAATCTGATCAGACAATCGTCAAAGTAAAGTTTCTTTGTTGTAAATAAATTTAACAATCGCGTATAAAAGTGAATAAAGGACTAACTAATAAATCAGATGAGAAATGATGTCTTGGTACTACTCCTAAGTAAAATTTGCATTCATTTTGACCGTAGCTTATATTGCGTTTGATTATCAGAGAATGAATATGCTTCAATAAACGTGGATACTGTGATATCTAGACTGAAATAAGTGGACGGTGACCCATATGGTGAAATAACTAAATTTTCTATCACCTGATTTTTTATGATCTGTATTTATTATAGATACTAATAGTACTTTATAAGGTTTGGTTTAAAATAAATATATCTATATATGACGACGTATTTCGGTTAATTCCAACCATTAAAAATGAACGCAAAACTAATCAATTCACAATTAATAATAAAACACAACACTCACTACAATTATGCTTTTAAACTCTAGTCTATAATTTTCAATATAAATTAAATACAAAGATGACGATTACAGTCTTCTACCATGCTTTTCGAGGATTGTCATAAATTCTTTAAGAGCTTTGCGCATATCTTCTTCTTTTTTCGCCATCAATCCTTGTCCAACAATATCCAAAGCCTTTTGAAAGTAGATTTTGTAGTTCTCCTCTATTCTCCTTGGTTCTATGTCTTCATCAGAATCAATGTCATCATCCTGTCTATCATGATTGTGTCCCAAATTTCTTCGAATGTGGAAAAGCTCCTTCCCTCTTTCAAGCCCTAAATAATGAGATTTACAGCACCTAAATTAGATAAAAAATGCATTTCAAAGGTGATAGATACTGCAGATCTGAATTTATCATAAAAGTAAAGTTGTATTAATCAGTAGATCATATGACGGCATATCTAATCTGATGCATAGTTTATTCCCGTAACCTGTAATTGACTCACGATAAGGCACATGGGAAAACGTCTTACAGTAACCACCATTGCCATTCTAATTATAACTGTCTCTAAGATAATTGATTCATATGTTATCAGCCCTAAATTAAAGTAGAAAGCCAGCCTCAACATCATCGACTACCATTTTTTGCTTATTATAACTCCTGTATTGAATAAGTTGCGAAAACTAAAACGATCCTTTGTTAAGTTACATTTGTTCTGCAAATTTCGACTCACCAAATACAAGATTTATGTGTGGCCAATTACCAATTTTCAATTAAATATAATACAAAGTTCTATTAAAAACAAATTACTGTGGATAAAATTGCACGCATAAGGACAAAGAAAGGCAATGTGAACATCCTATTTGATCAACTTATCTGATTTATTTCCATTCCGCCAACGAAATATATCCCAACCGTCTATGCACAATGATATAAATAGATAGAATTTAACACGATGTGGACCAGTCAAGAAATATTCACCTCTCAATACGTCGGAATCACTAAATTCGTATGCCAATCAAACCCACTATACTAGAAGTAACGCATGTTAATTTCATTCATCCGAATAGATTATGACTTACTTAACTGGACACCGATCGTAAATTAACTTTCTTCGTGCACTTGGGTAGGCGAATATTTTGCGTACATAACCGTTTTCACAACTATCGCTTTTTCTCGCGGAATCGCGTTTATAGCAGTAAAAATCTTTATTTTTGATCGAGTCGTGATTGTGATAGTCGTCGAATTTGAAGACCTTTAGTACATCCCCATTTCGGCCCAATTCAATGGATGCAGTGCAGCCTTTGAGAATATTTTGATCACATTGTAATGTGAATTTTCTGAACATTAGCGCTTTCTCCCTTTCATTTCTGACCCTTCTAATGACCTTATACTCACCCAATTTGAAACGATGCTCTGTTAACTAGAACAATAAAACATATTTAAACACATTCCATATCAAAAATTCAGTTTGTTAGGTTTTGGACAAGAATAATCTATTGTTTTCACTTCAATAAGATGCTTAAGGTGAATGAAAGCAGATGAATTGAAATAAACTCCCATTCCTAAGAAAAGGAAGTGTTATAATGAATAGTCAGTTCGCCTTCATAAACTACTCTGCAGTTGCTCAGACCCTAAAGGGAGAAAGAAGACATAAATCAAATCACACGAGATTAGTCACTTGATAGGCCAGGTCAGATTTCTTAATGTTATATAGACACTTTATACAATAAAATTAGGGTTTGGTCTGATTGTGATAGTCTGGGGGAGAGCGAACTTATCCTTAGAATTCATACGCGACTCAGTGAAATATGACTTGTCCAACAATGAACCTTTCAATGAGTGAGAGTTGAATTCGTCATGCCGTGACTTGCCATAGTTATGACATGGAAGTAATAATACTGTAGCAAGCCATCGATATTGCACTCCCAGTGCACAGTAAAGCATTGTTTAGCCTACAACTTAGAAGGGATCACACAACTTTAGTGTAGTAAGGGGAGAATTTCCTAAACCATCTCTCAGGAGAAACTCAAATTCTACTACCTCTATTTCCTTGATCAGATTCAACCAGTATAGTTGGTCATGTTTATCGATTTTGTGATCTCTGACTTAATCGAAGTGCGCACTGATCACAACAATGTCGGTGCACAACAATTTCAAATACTTAGAGCTTACCTGTTCTTTAATCTTTAAATAGCCCTCTCAGCAAATTTCATAAGGAAAATCCGCATAAAGGAGTAATTTGATCTAAAACATTTTAAAATATTTACCTAGATCTTTTCAAAGGAAGTTTCCTTCGAGTCAATAGCCACCGATAAGAGCCTTAGAGATCTTTACTAAGATAAATTTAGTAAATCACAACTGATTCCAAAGGAAAATGTCTGAAAAATTAAGTTCCAATTTCTTAAATCATATTACTCAACCGGTAAGTAACTGGTGCCGAGGTTTTTGGTATAATTATTTTGAAAGATGCATTATGTATCTTGATAATTTCATTTATCTCCAGAAATAAAAGATCAAATTTAATAAAAATTTATATATGAATAAATAATTTAGCCTCACTTAAAATGACATATTTTAAAATTTCATTCCCTATGTTGACATTAAGTGCGAGCCTATCTTAGGGGTACTTTTTAGGAAGCACTAAAAGTATAAACAATAAAAGTCAAACCCCGAGCATTAGGTTTCTTCACTTTCTTTCAGAAATTATAGCGTTAAGCCTATGTATCTACCCATATGAAATGTATGACCTATACCAGTGTTATAAAGGAATGAATAGTTGTCCTTATAGATATGCTAATGTATAATACAAACATACCTTTTCGTATCCTTTCAACCGTTCCAGGAATTCATTTAAAGAACAATAATCGGAATACTTCAAAGCTGAAGTGATTCTTTCAATCTCCATTTCCAGTTTCTTATCCATGCGTAGTAATACCAAAAGTAATTAACTAATCAAAGTTAAAATTTAATTTAAATGTGAAAGTAGAAATCAGAATCGCACTCACCAGATAATATCCCGATTTGTTCATTCATATGAAAAATATTTGCCTCTGAGTAAAGATGACAGAAATCGAATTAAAAAATTTTAATTTCACGTTTGTTTTTGTTTTAGATTTGGTTGAATCAATGTAAAAAATTTTTCTCTATAAGTGGTTTTAACATTAAACAGATTGTTTAAAATACAGAAAGCGTCTCGACTAAACCGAACCGATTTAATTTGACCGGGTTGTCATGGCTAAATCACCCAGCAATTTCGATTCCTTTCCACACAAACGCAAAATCTCATTTTAAGAGAGTGTGAGCTGAAATACTTGCCAAAATTTTGGAAATGTTTGTAGGACAGAAAGCCGTACTCTTGCACTATTCATGGGATTACAGTTTATCAAACTCAGCGATCAGTTAGGACTTCCAATATCTAGTTTCCACTTTCTTTAAGTCCTATAAAAGAAAATAACTGACACATTTCAAAAAATTAATCCCGACGTTGAAATCAAATTTCGTCTACGTATCTTCAAGTAGCGGAAGATAGTTTTCGGAGTTGGGCAGCGAAGAAGCTAAATTCCTGAATCCCATGGACCAAATCTCTCCAAACTTTCCCAAATTATTTCTTTACAGCCATAGCTTTACAATCGCTTGTCTGGATGGCATACTGTATTTTATTACTGTTAAACACAACAAGGCAGAACAATTTTACAATTTTTCACTATGGGAAAGAGGCTAAAACCAGTTAGCATGAAGTCCAATAAATGGTAGCAAGAAGGGAGGAAGACTGTGAAATTAAAATACCCTATTCCAAACGATTTTTGGCTTTGGATTGCATAATTGTTAATTAACAGGCAGTTCTACACTTCTAACTTCATGATTCGTCATCTGTAATACTTGGCCTATTCCTGTCCACGACGTTCTTTGATTATTGAATGATTTTCTAAAATTATGATGACCATTTGTGCAAATTCAGTCAATTTTATCTTCCATGACTGAGAAAGTGGAATGATTTTACATGATATTAAGTAGATTAAATGATTTTAACAAAGCAAAGCTGAAACAGACTGATATAATGAATACAGCCTTTATTAATAAAAAGGAAATATTTGCAATTACTAACCGAAATTCATGTGATGCCTGTAAAAATGAACCATATTAGTTTGTGCATTTTCAGGATGATAGACCAGAATCAGCAAGTCACATTCCAAAAGGCATTATTTACGCATGATAACATCATTTGAATAACTGAACAGTGAACCGACAAACTTCAAATGGAAGCCGATTTGAGTTACATTTCGGAAATGTTGATCGAGTATTGAACAAATATCTAAATTTATACTTTAATACAAAATAAGTAGAATTATATATTTGTGAAAGGATAAAGTAATATTGAATACAGCAGGAAATTATATGTTAGCAAATGAATGTTATTTTGAAGCCTTGAGTAAACTCTGCCATGTGATCTCTATTATTTTAATATTGCGTAAACTGCTAAAGATCAAACTATTCGGGTATTTGAACTCAATTGCATTCCACAAATAATAATTACGAAAATCTTTTGCATGACTGTGATTTTCAATAATGTAATTGCAATTAAAATCACTGAAAATTATATAATTCTGAAGATCCATTCTATAAGACATTAGCCAAGTTTTATTCTATGTATTATCCTTTGGCTTTTATTTTCCACTCATTTCGAGCGCAAAAGCGACTACAAACTTTAATCTGATCCGATGGTCCTTCCATTACTCTGACACCACTGCTATTGCTTCCATCAAAGTGGAGGATTTGGTGTTGTGAAGATGCTTATTAACCTCATTTTCAACTATGTCCCTCCCCACCGCACCCCACACATAATAATCCAAAGGATTAGGCTCTGGTGGGTAGTTATGAGGCCTTGAATTTGACATGACAGGATGATGAGAATCCTCGGCCATCCAATCCTGGCTTTTGAGAGCTCTATGAGATGAGGCGGAATCTTGCTGGCAGACAAAGGGTCATCCTCCATTGGCTACCCTTGGTGGTTTAGCAACAACAGTTTGAAGAGTCTCGAATTGGGCACCTACATCTGCATTAACTTTAAGGTTCTATGGAAAAAATGGAGGAGTCATGATGTACCCTTCACAACACTGAAAGTCATCACTGTTGGTGAAAACTTCGTATGCATAACAACTGGAACTCCCACATAGCCATCTATCATTTCTTGGATCAACTTTTTGATCCTGGTGGGAGTTTTTTCTCGGAGAAAGACCAAAAACTCCTGTTGTTCTGGGTGATTCAATTTGTGTAAGAGTCGTTCTATACTCGTTAATCGATTCTCTTGAATTGTTTTTGTCCGCATAAACTGACCTCGCCTAGGAAATTTTTATTTGCATCCAAAGTCTTAAAGAACACTTCGTATTGTTCCTTCAGAAACTGGAAGATCTTTGGCAAGAATTTGCGCATTGATTTCTCAAGATTTTCGTCGATCATACCATGCTATACACTTTTCTGACAAACTCAGGCGTTCTAAATGACTCAGAGTGTTCCCTCTTACTTGTGGCTAATTCATCTTCATTGTTTTCATTCAATAGCTCCTTTCTAACTTTGCAGACGAAAGATCTAACGACTGTTAGAAAGCCTGCAATTTCTAAATTGCTGTGTTCCACACTTATAAACAAGAGTAAAGAGTGTTTTTTTCATTCCATTGGTCATAATAGTATCTGGCAAGAGATCATCTGATATGAAAATACATTAATCATTGTCGGGTTAGTTTAAATTCCAAAAACGTAAGTGTCCTCAGATACTTCATGCATATATATATATATATAGTAGTGGTACTATGAGGCTTTCATCTTATTTTAACCGCTATGGACAGTGCTATATTAGAAATTCATTTTTAGAATCAGATAGATAAATGGAGGTGACATGAAAAACTACAGGACTAACTCAACTGATCAACAAGCACCGAATGTTATGGACATAATCACAATGCTCTCGTAATTCAAACCGCGTAAAATCCTTGAGACTGACATTCTTGCCTTCTTCCTGTCTCTCCCCGCCTTATTCCTTATTATGATCATTTGCAGATCCTCTTATTCTAATGCTTAGTGATAATTAAAACTTGCACAATGTTTCTTGCGTTGTTATGGACAATAATAATTTTAAATGAATCATTGTTAAGCGCATCTACCTGTTTTTGAATAAGATTAGTGCAAATAAATCGATTGATATGATCAATCACAGAAGTAAATTAACCTACGAACAAACTTGAAGTATATTTCATATAATGTTATAATAATTCATGAATCAGGCGGTCAAATAATGAAAACCGAATATTATGATAGGCCCTCGTGGACTCTCCCCAGTTTAAAATATGGCATCTCAATGATCAGGATTTCAGGTAATTCTTATGATACTCGGACTTCACTATTCGCTTACTGTTGAAGACCTCCGCATTTTATACCTTATTTGACCTAATTGTTATTCCTCTAATTAAAATGCTTACCCATGATTAAATCTTATAGGTGTTTCTCTGTGCCATGGACAGTCGTATTAATCTCATCTTTCTAACGAAATATCAATTAAAAGACGTTAATAGTGTCATTACTGAAACGATCAAATTTGCTCTATAAAAGAATTAACTGTTTTTACTGTTCACTGTTAAGATGATAAAGATCTTTCCATTCTCAAACCGATTGCCGATGGTTTATTATTTTAGTGTCTGAATGCAACCACGCCCATAAAAATAACACCCGAATGGTGCAAGATGCATAATTATGCCCTTCAGAACATAGTCAGTGCAAGTAATATTATTCAGATTTGCGCATACACAGGGAAATATGATAGACACAGAAAAGGAATATCATTATTGAAATCTTGAGTTTTCCTAATTCACAAATAACGTTTTATAACTTTTGTACTATTTAAATGCACTTATAGAAAGGGTATGACGTGGTAGATTGTTATCATGGGGATTAATTAAGCCATTAACATTTTTGCTTCTTTCACTTCTCGTCACATAAAAAGGTGAAGAAGAGAGAGACTGTTATTTAGAGAGCTGTGTTTAGTACAAGGAAAGAGAGAGAAATAGACATGCAGATGCAGTTGACACAGCGGTGTACAAGATTGTTTAAAGGAAATTGGTATCAGCGTGACCGATAATTGGGAAGCGATTCTGCGGACAGGCAGTTTATGCAGACGTTTGCGTTATGGTGTCTCTGATGTACTTTTGAAGAATAGAATAGGGAAAAAATAGCTATAAGGAATAGGGAACTACTACAAACTAAGCTTTTATCAGAAATATATATCACTAGAATATTCAAGGGGTTTCGATTTCATTTGCTTTGAATTGAAAGTAGCCATTCAGTTATCACGAATTATATTATATCACGTTATATCATCATGTAATCTGCGGCAAAATGTAAATATTTCGTAGCTTTTCAAACCCCAAAAACTGTGTAGTAGTAAACCACAATGAGGAATTATGGAGGGCAGATAAAAATATATTCGGATTAAAGTCAGGGTTTCGAAAGAATCATAGTTAATCTGTTTTTGCATTTGGGTTGGACAGCATTCATCTAATGGATAATTCAAATTTCAAAATTCGAATATCATTCCTGAATTTTTCAATAAATGCATATCCACTAAGTTCAGTGGTAGATGACTAATTGATTTGGTGGATTTGGCCTTACCTCTTCAGATCAACTTTTCGTTTAAAGGGCAACGAAAGCTAGATAATATTAAATAACTTGATGTTGACATATTCTTACATGTCTAGAGTCTTGTGCCGATAGGTGAGTCGAAAAAATATATCTTAAATGTTCATAATTACATTTATTCTAATAATAACCACTATCGTAAACAATTCAGGAAATATGACATTGAAAATACATTTTGCACACGATATTCGAAAACTCAACAGAGACGTTTTAGACTTAGGAATAAACGTTAGATTAACTCATGAAAGTTTGGATTTAAATGTAATTGAATTAAAATAAAATTCAGAATAAACTCAACTTTCGAGTGGTAAATATTTAGAAATAGTCGTCATCTCAGTAAAGCCCTCCAGGCTTAGAATTTGCAATTTTCTTTAATCATTCCAATAATCACCTTTGACACTTAAAACACATTACTTGGGTAATATTTTAACAGTTACCCTAAATAAGTTTAACTCAATTCGCTAAAATATTTGATCTTTTTCGATAATTTTTAATACTAGACGCACTGTATAGCATAAAATGCAGAATTTATACAAAAATTTGATTTGATGATTTGAAATATAGTAAATAACTAAACTAAGCCGTTTTTAGTTGAAGGAAATTTATTTTGGCCAGTTGAGAAAAGTTTGTAAAAATAAGCCAATCACCTCATTTATTCAGTCTATTTAAACGAAATTTGTATCTAAAACATGATTTGGATAGGGAATGAATTGCATTATATATAATATGAGGGAGATAAATCGGATAATTTTGATCTTGAAATCAAGACTTCTAGAAGACTCAAAAAAATAAAACTGCCTTTATTTCTTAGAATTTTTAAGAGAGATTGATATGTAATTAACCTACAAGCCAAGTAAGTGAAACTCGTTTTACATATTCGCTTTTAAGAAAGCAGTTTTGAACTTTTCGTATTTAATTTTTAGTTTAAAATTGTCCGATTATAGCATAAAAGCAGACTTACTCAAGGAAAACAAAATTCAAGTGATAAAAATTGAACAATGAAACAGAATCAAATGTACCTATATTAAAAAGCCATGCCTCGTAACGCTTTGGGAGCTACGTACAAAATATTTGAAAACCCCAGAGAGAACACGTGTAGTCTAGATCACGAAGCTTTATATTGTGCCCATTACAACTGACTAGATAAATAAACTAGGCACACATGAGGAAAGAAAAGGTCAGTCATACTCAAGTCGATGTGTTTCAAAGGGACTGATAGGCCGGATAGCACATCCCTGCTTTCAAATGATGTAAGATTTTTTATTTCCTGGGCTTATTATATACTCCTATTCGAAACATTCTTTCATAGTCGTACGCTCAAATTCTAGCCCATGATTAAAAATTGACGAAGTTATTTTCTACTGCCGTAAGTTAACACTCTTTGTTAATCGTTACCCACGGTAAGACAAAAATGAAATTTTCATCCCCATAAAGCAGGAGTAGAAAATAAAGTCAGGGCCTTAAAACAGTCTTGTAAGACTTGAATTTTAAATCAGATTTTAAGCTATTACCTTACTGTATTGGATTCACTGGTCTATTTTTTTAATTTCAGAACTAATTCATGCTTGGAGTGTCTAGAGCTTACAGAGTAGTCATTTAATTTAGATGCTTGACTAACCACTTCAGAAACACATTTTCAATAGGTAGAATGCTAGTGATTGGAATGACTTAGCATAATTTGGTACGGCATTGTCGGGGATAGCAATTAGAATAATAGTGACCTTAATTATAAGTAGAAAATGAGGGAAACATTAATTGCAGACAATTTGTGCTTAGACTGATCGATATTTTTTCAAAAAATTGAAATAAATCTTGGGGTATTGGTGATACTATTTACATTGAATATCGATTTCACTTTTTAAGAAATTCGGACACAAGTAATAATTGTAAGCAAGGCATAAAAGTATTTTATGGATATATTAATAAAACATTTTGTTAGAAAAAAATAACTCTAAGCAGATCATTTAAAAAATGCAATAACAGGATCATTTTCACATAATATATTTTTTCGAAAATATTATTGGCGCGTCAATTTGGAGTTCATATCATCTGCGAAAAGCCGCCTTTACCGCCAGTTGGCGACGTTTTCGAAAAAATCTACTTTCAGGTAGAGTCATCAACTCGAATACTTGCAGCTTTGTGTTTCTTCTCTCAACATATATGCCTACTTTTATTCTAAATTTAAATTCAAATGTCATGAAAAGTTGAAATACACTATTGGTCCCTGGATTGTGAAGAATAGTTGGCAAAAATTTGTTGGGTGACGTTTACAAATTATACCACCTAATACGAATAGTAACAAGTTTTTCCGTATATTTTACGTTTTTATTTTCTTTCAGGTGACTAGGTGACTTTTAAAATACAGTTATATTTAGAAGCACTTCTCAATAAATATCACTCTTAACGTTGACGTTGGATTCAGTGCGAGCCTTTTCAAAAGGTCGTTTGAAAAGGAAGCAGTGTGTGTTCTTCGGACTGGAACGAGATGAAGTAAATATTATGTATTCCAAGGATCAACTCTTTCTTCTTTTTCCATAATCCTTTTCTTCTATGCTTCAGCTATATATCAGCCTTTCCGAATAGAATAATACATGCTACCTTTAGTTATAAATGTATATATATTCATGTAATAGGCTTAAAGACGATTACGCAACGATGAACGTGTTTGTTTGTGAGATCCAAAGTCATAGACTCAGTATTTATTGGTTTACACCCAGTGAGTAGAGATGCAAATCACAATAGTAAAGTCTGTCGACAAAAGCAGTTTAAAGTTTAGAATTTCTCACCGGTTTCTTTTCCATCAATCCAAGTTGGATGTTGGAAGTGAGCTTTGAAGTTTTCTGTTGTATGTTTTTTTAATGAAAGGTCATAAAAATGAAATATTTGTACGGATGCTGATTATTTCCAATTCCTTTATCATAATTTTACGGATTTTCTGTCGTAATAAATTCATGTGTGGCACCTATACTAAGCTGGGTTATGAAGTTTAAAAACCTTCAAGGAAAAGGAGTATATATAACAATGCGCAGAATGATTGATCACCTTAATCCCTGAACTATGCATAAGACGTGAGGCATCGAAGTTCTCTACTCATGTCATTTAAGTAATCTTAATATTTTCGATTTTGCAGAATTTTTTTCATTTAAAATATAATCCAAATTCCATACTACCAATAAAATGTTTGCATAATGCTAAAAATTAACGAAGGAACTTCTTTCAAAATATGTGAAATGCGAAAAATTAAGCAATATATATTAATCTTAAATAATTTTCTTATTATTTATTTCATGGTTATACGTTGAAGAAAAACAGTGATAAAGTAGTGAAAATTAAATTACGCCATGAGACTTAACATGATGATAACTCTGATTGGTTTAAAATGTCTTTTTTAGGCTCGTCTAACTGCTTATTGCTGTAAGAAGTTACAAATGGATACAAATGGCGTGAATTAACCACTTCAACCCGCTACAAGTTGTGAATATCAAGAATATGAATTCAGCCCAAAACTTGAGACCCAAATTATGGAAAACGCCTTTTGGAACATTAGAAAATTTACCTATAATAATCGAGCACCTAAGAGAAAGTGAATAATTCGATGTGTCCAAAATACAAGTGAAACAAGATTCTTTACACACTGAAATCATTATATACCCCTCTTTGGTCCACTGTCTCTCATTACTAACTTGATACTTTGTTATTTAGCTTAGTTCAGGTGTGTTACATTAGTAAAAAATGTAAAAATATTTCCATTGTCATGGCCAATACTTATAAGCTCCAACTATGCAATAATAGGCAAATTTGGGATCTATCAAATGGAGGAGTTTTCGTGATTTATTTATTAGTTTAAACAAATGAATTCTTATGTTAAACAATGTCTCCAAGTTGGTTCTTGTCCTACCATAAATGAGGGTTTTAATTCAAGGCGGATCCTATTAGTATATCTCATTTAACAATTTTTTAGTAGTTAGGGCAGATACAGTTAAAATTCAAACAGATATCAATTGAAATATTTGATAAAGCGGACAAAACATTTGAATAGTTTCGGAGTCGTTCTTTTTCAATGAAAACATGAAGAATATTACATTATTAATAGGCAGGATTTACCCATAAATAAAAATATAACGGACATTCTATACATTTTGTTTCTTTTCTGAGAACAACTTTGTTGTCTAGGTAGAGGCTTACTCAAGTTTAGTGTTTCATACCTCTCTAGCAAGAGAGAGGTTAAAGCAACACTACTCTTGAGCTGATGTCGATCGGTTAGAAGCATATACTCATATAAATGCCAACAAACGCTAATCCTACCTAGAACTAACGCTTAGCACTTCCTTTTTGAAAAATTATCGAAGAATCTGAGCCATTTTTACTTTAGGAACATTTACTTATTCACATTATTTTAGTGGAATATAAATCAGCATGTAAGGTTCAAATCCAGAGTTTTATAATTTGATCGCAGGTTTTCTCCGCGTTAGTCTGTGGCCATGACAATGAATGCTTGTACACCGGTGTGATTTACTTTAAATGGTTAGTCATGCCCTTTGAAAACATTTTAAATAGAGTTCGTTTAAGTCGAAATATAATCTTCGAATTCATTAATTATATCACGTTTCAAGCCTGCAGAATGAAATTTTCACAATAAGTTTCAATCAGTACTGATGGCGTGCTTTGGTAATTCATCATATAAGTATTCGTGTTCTTGTGGATTTTAATAGATGCCCTTTAATCCCTTCCCAGTGTTTTATGCTTTAGAGCCTACGTATGAATGGTAAATAAAAAAAATGAATTTTGTAGGTGAATACTGGAAATTAATCAGTGTCATAAGAATAGTCAATAGAAAATGGGATGCACGAAAATTTAAAACAAAATGATTGTTTAAAAGTTATGAAGCGCAGGTAATTAAGAGTGAGTGAGAAATACGAATGTGAAGGGAAAGCACAGTAGATTACCTTGTTTATGTTCTGTAACGATCTGGGAAACGTACATACCTTAACCGGCATTGGTTTATCTGTTTCCTTGATTTGAGAAAACATTGACGTAACGTTCTTAGTTACAAGCTTGTCAAGATAGAAAGGTTTTACGCGATCCATAGAAACAACGGATTCTTTACCACTTTGAAGGATAGTAAAAATCTTTTCCTCTTTGAAGGGCCAGAAAAGGGTCACCATAAATGAGCTAGAGGCGTTTTTGGACAGCATCATGGTAAAGAAAAATGTGGGAACAAGATTTTAAATCAGGAAGAGTGAAACTGGGGTTAAAGACAGGGCGGGTGGGTAGGGCTTGTAGATTTTGTATGTGAGAAGGTGGACGATTAACATGATTTACAGGGTTCAGCCAAAGAGAATCGTTAGAAAGGGATAAAAATTGGTCCGGGAGTTTGAAGGGGCTCCAAAAATCATTACTGCGGCGGAAAAATTAAGTCGCTCCTCAATAGTTCTTCAAATACCAAGGAGATCTAAAGGAAAGGCCTCTGCCCATCCTTCTGGGGTAAAATGTGTAGGAAAACTGTTTTCAATTGACGATGGAAACGCTCGATCAAAGCATTAACTTGTAAATGATATGCAGTTGTGCGGACCCGATTTGTGTCAAGTAGATTAGTTAGTTCAGAAAAGAGCTGAGACTCAAATCGTGTTCCATGATCAGCAATTGTGGTAGAAGGCATATTAAATGTAGCGATCCATCTCTCTATGAAGGTCCTGACGACGATCTCGGCAGTCAAGTAACGCATAGGAAAAGCGTCTTGTCGTCAAGAGAAACGGCCGACATAGGTTAGGAGATAGGGAAAATCATTAAAAGGGAAAGAGGACCAATTACATCAATATGGACGTGGTCAAATGTGAAAGCTGATAGTGGAAATATTCCAAGGGGGACTTTAGTGTGTTTATCAACTTTCGATCGCTAGCACGCTTGACAATTTTTCGTCCAGTTCGCGATACCCTTTTGACGAGATGACCGGACGAAACGATCAGTGATGAGCTTTGTTGTTGCCCGTTTGCCGGGGTGTGAGATTGTGAAGGGTTTTGGAAACCTGGCATCTGAAAGTGTTTGGGACAAATGGTCTTGTTAAATCTGTTAAAACATCACATGTTATCAAACTCGGAGTTGCCAGTAATGGAGCATTTTTTAACTGAAGAGAAATAGGGCGATTTCGGAACTCTTGAAACTCGGAGTGGATTTTTTGAGCTTTAGATTTGGAACGAAAATCAACGGTCTTTATTACTGCTTCAACATCGGTTCGAGAAAGAAAATCAGCAACAATATTGTCCGTGCCTTTAACATAGCTGATGTCGTTGGTGAACTGTAGAATGTAATCAAAGTGTCGGGTGTTAATTTGACAGAGAAAAAGACAAAGAGCCATACCATATCTCCTTTCTTTTATTTCAGTACTGTGCCAACAGCAACCTGTGAAGAATCTATGGATAGTGCTAGGATCGCTTCTGGTTCTTGATATGCGAGCATTGAACAATCTGGTAACAGGGTTTTAGTTTCTTCGAAGACTGTTACAGCTTTGGGAGGGGCGGAAAAGGAGAAATTGGCCTTATGTGAGCGAAAAACCATTGATGCAGAACTGGGAAGAAAACGGGGGTAAAAATTCATCATGACTGAGTTGATTAAGAGGGTTTGAAGATGGGAACTCGAATTTCCTTTAATTTTTTGTCAGTTGGTCAGAAACCTTTTACAGATAGAGTACGACCAAGATAGGGTATTTTGCCCAATTTCAGCTTTGGAGCGACTTATGATAGTCCATGAAAATTCAGTCATTCAAAAACAATCTCCAGATATTTCTTGTGTTTCTTTTTATTTTCGATAGCCACTAGGATGTCATCGATATGGGCAACAACAAAGTCGAGACCATTCAACACTTCATTATTAAAACGTTGGAAGGTTTGGGCTGCGTTGAGTAAACCAAATGTCATTCGAAGGAATTCAAAAAGACCAAATGCGGTTGCATTGACGGTTTTGAAAATATCCGCTTCGGCCACAGAAATATGGTCATTAGAACAAACAAGACCGATTTTGGAGAAGATTTTCTTATTCTGGGGAGTGGATGGGAAGTTTGTATACCGGATATGGGGTAACTGTCTGGGACTGTGATAGAATTGAGTGTGCGGTAGTCGCCACAAGGACGCAAGGGGGTCAAGTAACTTTTTTCTGCTGAGATCAAGAAGGAGCTTGAAGTGACAGGGGGAATCAACGCCAATAATTCGTTTGGAGACGTCAGTAATGATGAAAATCCAGTGAAAGATTCTGCAGGTCCAAGGTCAGAGTGACAGATGTCTGGTCATATACCTTGATAGGAGAACCGTTGGCAGCAGCTATTATAAAGGGGTGATCTGAGAAAGTTTGGTCAGTAGGAGTAGAGGGAAGTACGAAGATCCTCATTCTGGAATAGATAATAAGAGATGTGCTGGAGCTTCGATCTTGTAGGAAAAGGTGATTATCTGAATATCCGCTAACAGGTTTCACGGCTACTGCCGGGCTTCTTTGTTTTCCGACTGAATGTGGAATTGACTGTGGAGTGGTAAACAGTGGCATGCTGAAGTACCGTACCTGCGGCGATATTGAGAAATATAACTTTTTTCTGCTTACAATCAAATGGATTTTGAAATATGTCTGGATTGTGGACACTTACGCCTATTGAATGGGCTACTCCATAATTAATTCACCTATAGAGTTAGGGCATCAGTTTTTGCTTCCAGTCTTAGCAAGCGCTACTCCCACGCTGCCGTTATTTCAGTTTTGGTTGAGGTACAGTGAGGGGTATGGGGAGTCTTCGGAATTCAGCATTTTCGGTTATATTGTCTGCCATTTCTGCTAGTGATTCTATCGGTTTAGTTTTGAGTGCATTTACTAAGATAGGCTGTATATATGCTTTTTAAAATATATTATCTTCCAAAGTTATGCATCAAACGATTCCTTAGGTGCGAGCTGCTTCACCGTATTAAACAACACAATTCATCTCACATCTCCAGCACACTCCTGTTACTGCGGGTTGTTGGATATTTTGTAAGATAGCAGCTTTAAGGTCATCATAGGGATTTGGGGAGAGATTTTGGAAGAAATTTGCGAACTGAACAATGTGGGACGGCGGCAAGATTTCGATAAGGACATGAAATTTGTTAACTTTTCTCCTTATACTATTACATTAAAAATGGGATTCTAAGACCACGAATAAACCTGAGGCATGTTCTGGTAAAAATTCACGCAAGCATGCAGGGTTGATCTGACTGACCTGAAGGAGAGGAATATGGGTTTCCTCAGACATCGTTTTCTGATTATTCAGACTGGTCGTGTCCTTTAATTTTACACCAATTCGTTAGGCTTAAGGTAACAACTAACATCTGGTAGCTAACACCCGACAACAGCGGAAATAGTCACCAATTTTTACCTGCTTGAGTAAGAGCTAACAACAGTTGAGGAGCAGAACACCAAGAGTTGAACAGAACAAATGTATTAAGTGAACCGTAATAAAAGGATCGAGAGGGTGAGGGGGAACTGGGAGACGAAGGCAATCAGATTGCAGGGCAGGAAGGTGTTTGATGACGAGCGTATGTCTGTGTGTGCGGGGGTATTGAAAAGTAGCTAATATGAGTCACTTGGATAAGGACGCGTGAGAGGACAGGTGCAGGTGTACTTTCATTGAAACGGAACGGTTATAGAAAAGGGGGATATCATGAAAAGATAGAATAGTTCCGGACATCGCCGTAGGGAATCTGAGTCACCCCAACAGTCATTCAGGGATCACTTAATTGGCTTATTCCGATAATTAAAATAGACCTCTCGAGGACACATCATGTTTTTTCGTAAGGAATTTGAGGTTACAGTAGGTTCAACCATTTCAAAGACCCTTGGAGGACTGAAATAATTAGGTCTCATGTATTAGTCATGACATAGATTAAACATTTCGGAAACATGTAGGGATTCATCCTTCAGTGGTTAGTTGTAATGGCCGATGTAAAATTTTACCATTTTGAGGATCATCGTCGGTATATGTCCTGGGTGTTGTGTCAAATCAAAGGTTTTACAATAATATTTCAAATTTGAGTTTCGTTTATAAAGCATAATTTTTGTACTTGAACGTGGCATTAAGTTTCATAAGAATTACATAACCGAGCTCTCATGAGTATTGTAGCCATTCTATTAAATGATTATTAAATAAATCTGAGATTTTTCGGGTCATTGCTTCCACTTACAACTTGAACATTGTTGTCAAGACCTAGGTCTGAATTCACTTGTAGACATTAAATTAACGGAAGTTAATATAATTTAAAGCTCATTTTCAAACATTTCACTGGTTATTTTTAACTATGTAGGGCACTTTCGAAATTATAGATTTTGAATCCTTAACGGAGGTTCCTTTCATATGATTAAGGTAATTCTTAAAGAAAATTCTCTAATATTTTACTTATAAATGTGTCATTCGTTTGTATATGCCGTAAATTACAAATTATTTAACATGGGGACGTGCTGTAATTTTCCACTTTTTTAAAATAAAATTTACCTTTTTTTTTGAAATCACAGCAAAATGCATTAAAATTAAACAGTTTTATTTTAAAAATAAAGAAAGTCTGTATTTTTTCATAATTCCTAAGAATTAATAATTTAAGGATAATAGAAATGTTATGGAAAATTTATTTTTTAAGGGCGTTTTCTCTAAAATTATTAGAACATTTAATTATACATTAAAAACAAATACGACATACTCCCCTTTCAGCTTTGGTCTTTTGATTGTAATAAGAAATCAATGAATTAAGGTGGTGTGAACGAACCCAATATTTTGTCAGTTTGTGAACAAGCTCAGTATACTCAAAATTCATGAACCTGAGAGGCAAACCATAAAATTTAAACAGAACCTCACATGACCAATTATTTCCCTTCATCACGTACAGTGTTTATTATATTCACCGCTTATTTATGTTAAAACTCATCTTGTTTTGACTTCATTATCAGTTCCCATTTTACTTTTCCTTATTTCAAGTTCACGGGACTTGTCTGCAGTTTTATCAATTCTGATAATTTTCCATGATTCAAACTCGCTAAGTCTTTTCCGGATATTCATATATACCATAAACTTTATGAAATGAGAGTTTTTTTTTTAATTCTCAAATCATGTTAGTATGTCTGATACAAATTAGGTAGCTAAAAAATTCTACTAAATTCGCCCCCAACCATTGCAATAATCAAACACTAAGTAAACAAAGTATAATGAGCTGTTTTCTAAACTGCTAATCAATGCAAATACATTTGATTAACAAGCGAGGCAGAAAGGAGCACTCTTCAGCCGTATGTCTTGCTAATGATGATGGGCGTAGTTCTGAATGTGTAAACAGTGTTAGCAGCTGGAACTCGGACGAAGATTTTTACTCTGGCAAAATCTGAATGATAAACAGGTGGTGGGCGATGAGTTTTCCTCAAGTAGTCTGATTAAAGTAACACAATATGTTGTAACTGGAAAAAGAACGACTGGGATGAGGGAAGGGAAATCGAGTAAATAGTGAACTTCTGTTACATAATTCCTGATGGCAGAACAGATGGGTTGTTATATAAAAAATTCAGTGTTTTATTACAACTTCGTCAGTATTTACATAAATATAGTTGGGATGCTTGTTAATATTTCAATTGTCCTTTAATATACAGGATATAATTTGTCTTAAATTTCGGATAGTTAATAAATTTTAAATGTATTATAAATTGATTTCATCGAATCACACTTTAACCAGAAAATTGGGTAATCAAAATCAGCCTAGTAATGCGCTATTATTAAATATTCTCCTTTGACGAATTAAATATTCCGCTTTTTGTTCGCCTCCCATTATTATTGAAATAATAGATGATCTTTGTATTATTAGTGTGGCCTTGCATGAATCACGCTTTAATTTACGTAGTTTGAGACGAATTGTGGTAAGTTTTTGCTATAACAACAGTAACCTGCGTTTTTTCTTCTTCTTTGGTTGGGATATCAGCTTGTAGATTGTAAAAGTTATCAATGATAGGCTAAAAACAACTCAAAAGTTGAATATTTGTAAAATAGCATTGAATGTTGATAAATTTGAGCTCTTCTGAAGAAACAGCATAAAATTTTATGATGCCGCAAGAACGATTTTCTAAATTGATAAATGTAAAAACTGAAACATTGGATATTTCTCTACTCAAACCATCTGCTGATTCTCTGATTCAACAGATTAATGAATTTCTCTGTGATCCAGAAGCAGATCAATTTTTTGTAAGAAAAATTTTTAAAAAGTTCTCGCTCGAAGTGAGATATGAACCGGAATGAAAATCCACAAAAGAATCTTTGCGTGCGTGTTACAAAAACGGACAGAAAGAGGGATAATAAAAAGGAGCAGCAAGCTGAACTACTTCCTTTGATAGCCATCTAATCGAAATCAGTATTGAAAATAAAGGATGTCAAGAGGATAAGTAATGGAGATCTTTCTTTGAAACCAAAGACAAATGCAATGTTCTGCTCCAGACATCTAAAGTAAACGTCCCTAGCCAAGAGAAAGGAAAAGGGCGGGTTTTAGAAAAAGGTGAGAGAGCAATGCTAAGAAAGCTGTAGACTGAACTCAACTATGGATGGCTGTTCATTCACTACTTGATTTGAAATCTGCAATGTAAATGCTAGTGGGAAGAAGAAACAGACCGAAGCTGTATCAATCATCCAATACGCTCCCGAAAAATACAGAATAAATTGCCGAAAAGGAATATGGAACCAATAGAAGCACTTCAAACGACTCCGAAGAGGAATTTCTAAGAGGAAGGCACAGCTTAAAAAGGGAAGATATCAAGGTGAAAATATAAATGTGAGTAATTATTAAATATTTTCTCTTGACAAAATTAATATTTTATTTTTGTTTATTTCCCATTATTATTAAAAATGAAACTTATTCTTCAGACTGTTTATATGAACTATTATGAATTACGCTATACTTTGCATAGTTCAAGCTGAACTATGAAAAGTTTTCGCTATAACAAAGAGGACTTGTGCTCTTTCTTCTTCATTGGTTGGTATCAGCGTGTAGATCTTAAAACGAAAGTAAGTGAAATGGTTTCTGAAATATAGAGTTATTGACGTCAAACGGTGAAGCAGAGAACATTATTCCCTTTATTTTGATCAATTAAAGGTTAATGTTGTTAAATTCCCATTATATGAGCCTCATATTTTTCAAGTCCTAACTTACAGAGACGGAATTTAACGATTAAGCTACTAAACGAATTCCTCTACTGGCAAGCATAGCAAAAATTAACAAAATAGCATGAATGATAAATAAAACTACGCACAAATTGTAGATTTAGCATTACGATATGAATGAAATAACTTTTAATACGCACTTTAAATGAAAGTGCTCGTCCAGTCAGGTTTCAATATTTCTCAGACCAATTAACAATTTTCTTCCAATTTTACTAAAACTGTATTGCACAGTTACTCACTTTTGACTCAATATATTAAACTTTGTAGACACTACTGTGAAACGTGATAGTTTATTTCTCATCTCCTTTAAAATTTTTTAAAAAATTAGTAAATAATATTATTGCATTTTAATGGGCACAGGTCTTTCCAAAACGCTTCAAAGTATTGGGATTAAGATAACGACTGACGGTCGGCGACTAACAGCAACAGCAATAGCAGTCACCAATTCGCAGGCGTTTGAGTATGAGCTAACAACAATTGTGGACCAGAACAGTGAGAGTTGATAGACCAAATGTATTCAAGGAAGCCAGTAAGAGAGGGAGAGGGAAAGGGGAGAGTGCTGAGGAAGAGAGGAAACGAGAGGGAAGCGTAGGAGCCGGTAACTGATAAGCGTGGGTTATGTATTGGATGGAAAAACAAGGACAGTTTTATATGAGTCACTTGAGAAAGGCCGCGTAAAAACATGAGCGCAGATGTATTTTTAAGTGAAACGAGGCGTTTAGAGTAAGGCAAAGGAATCAATAGGTGCCTTTAGACATGACAGATAAGAGTTCTGCGTCATGGGCACATAAAAGACATCACTGCGATGATAAACCAAAGTATTGTCCCAGGGAATGCGAATAAACAGTAATTTCGAAAATATATGAAGAGTCATCCTTCAAGAGTATGTGTCTTATTCATAACTATTTAGATCGGATATCTTTACCGTAAGATTATTTGATGTCTACGGAAATTCTAATAAGTCGTGACCTTTTTGATTTATTTATCGTTCACAGCCTTTGAGAAAGAGGGCGAGAGAGAGGGAGAGTGGGATTTATGTTTACTTATTTTCTCCTAAACTGAACTTGATACAATACGCAGATTGGCTCTACTTGTCAGTAATTATTGATGATAAAAATGTATTGGTTAATATGAATGATGTTTTAGATCTAAACTTAGAATTCCTTTTTTAATTCATTAGTGAAATATCTATTCTACGTTTAAATATTTATTTTAATATCTGAAAGGTGACATTTGAATATAAACAAACAGGATTTAGCAATGATAATTAATCATGATATATCAATATATGCTTAAATGGACGCCTTCTTTAGCAACCAACTCAGTTACATATTATATGTGATTTAATCAAATACTAAATGCTTTTTCTTTGTTATAATGTGTACAAAATTATTGTTTAAATTCAACCTGAGTGAACACAAGTGAGCTGTTCTGTCCTGAAATCGTACTATTTCTATCACTTACTACTACCTTATCTGTTGCGCAAAAATTGTATCTTAATTGACTGACTAAATATCAGCACTTATCAACTGGACAATACGAAGCAAACTTAAATTTATTCAGGAAATAAAGAAAGGATCTTAAGATTTGGACATTGTTATCATTAGAAACCGTGAACTAACATGTCCAGTAAAAGTGGTTTCAGCAAGGACTAAAAAATCAACTTCAGGAAGATTCTTTGATGTTTTAATTTTATTCCCCACTTATATTTGTGATTGTTTAACTAAACTGTATCAGACTGTGTTTTGATGCCAAATTTAATAGAATATGCCCAGCTCATTTTTTATCCTCACTCCAGTCAGAATGAATGTCCTCACAGGTTCCAGACTATCAAAACTATGTATTGACATATGCAATAAAAAAAAATGACACACATCCTTCTCCTCGCTTATTAGCAAATATATTTTAAATTTTTTTCAAATTTAATCATGTACATGTTTATACGACATTAAATTATTTTGATAGAGTATCATAATAATAAACAAACTAATTTTTTATCATTTATAATTTGGCCTTTTTATTCAGTAATTTATATGACTGAATTATTTTAAGTTTCCCTTGTTTTAATTATAAAGGATTTTAATTTATAAATATATATATATATATATTCAGTTAGTTGAAACAGATATATGGTAAGCTATTTATGGTTAATATAAAATATTTATTTTTAATTATATACTTGCTAAGAACTATCCCAAAGTAAAGCTATTTTTGAGGCACACCAAATTAGGCTTAGAAATCTCATTGCAAAACTAGTAACCATCTAAAATTTAACGGGTTACAGGAGTCTTTTAGAGTGTGCATTGGAAAAATGGAAAGAATTAAGACATGAATGAAGGATGGAGTAGGAAGTGGAGTTGCAAGAAAACAAGCAAGGATAAGAAAAAAGCTATGTACTTTTTGAAAATTTGTGAGATGAGAAGACACTTGCAAACTGACCGTCACAAACTCGTAGTCGATCTAGAAACGGCTAGACTTCCTTCCTTAAAATGGGATGGCCGTTTTAAGACCTATGTGAAAGGAGAGTGGATGCAGAACCGTATGAAATTAGCCTGTATTTAATTCCAATTTAATTAGAATAAAGCATACTTAAATGTATTATAAGCAAGAAAAATTATAATCTGCTGACAAACCGATAAGCTCGGCGCCCCAAAACAGTTGAGCTCTTGATTCTTAGGTTTATTCTCCATTAATTCTTCAGACTTTCCTTGAACGACGTCTATCTATTTCTCATAATTATTCTAATATCTAGAAAATTATTTGCAATTACATTTATTCGTTTGTTTTGTATCGTATTAAACCTTTTTGGTGGAAAAATATGGTTTATGAAATAATATTACCAATTGTTTTAATAACAGCAAAGCATCCAAAGGAGACCCAATATCCTCACTTCTAAATAGAGATTTCCTTGAGTCAAACTGTAACGTTATTTATGCTCAAATTTTAACTCAAATTACTCATTTGTAGTCGAACTCTTTATTTAATGTAATTTATACGACTACGTATCTCTACTGGATCAATATACCCTTGATCTTTACTCCAAATCAAGGCTCAAAACGTAGGTGGACAAGAAATCTATTTTATATAAGATCTATAAAAAAAGGTTTAATTTCAAAATTATGAATTAGCTTCATTTTGTCTAAAACAAAGTTACACTTGTATATTTACCATTCGCACAACATGACCAATAAAATATATTTATAAATAAAAGTTTTCTAATTGGTTAGATTACCTTTATTCTGCAAACAGGAAACTGTATAAAAGCTGTAGAGGTTGACCGAACAGGAATGTCCGATTTCAAATAAATCAAATTAAATATTACAATGCGCCCACTTTTTAGTCTTCTCTTTTGCATTCTTTCAGTAAGTTTATCGATCTCTTCCCTCCCGTATTAAAATTCAAATTGAAGTAATATTAAATCAAAGGGTTTGCCTAACTTTGCTTAATAACAACAAAAAAACTATATTTTACTTAATTTTCTTAGAATTTTGAACATTATTTAAAATTTTATTTTTAGATCATCGTGTTTGTATCCATTGCCCACCCAGTGTCCGACGAAGATGACAATGAATTTTTCAAACATTACTTTGATCCGATCTCTTTCACAAACCGTAAGATAACTGGTGCCTTATTGTCATTGTCTAACACAGGTCAAATACTTTTGCATCGCAAATAACATATACATTAAAAGTTAAATGTCAAGTAAGGAAGCTTTAATCGTAAGTAAATGTAAACAAGTGCGTTTTAGTTCAAATTGTCAAGAGGCTGCGTGTAAGATAGGCTTTTGACAGATAACTATAATTTTACCAGCAAAATATTAACCTTATTATAAATTCAGGGATTTACATATTGACTGGGTTTTAAATAGCACTTCTTGAATACTTTTTGAAATTTGGCATTTTATTGCCCCTCTTTTGGGTAACGCTTCAACTTGGAATTGATATCATCTGATATCGTCTTCAAGATTACAGATTTTGTATATTTATTAATTTTGCCTTATTTCCTATAAAATAAAATTGATTAATTCATTCTCATACAAAACTCTTAAAATTTGGTTAAAACATTTTATTTGTAAGCCAATAGATAAAGAAGTGTATTCAGTGTTTAGAATTGCCTGAAAACATTATTGTTATGCTTATCTCTTTTATTTTTTATTTCAGCAACTCCCGGACCCTATGCGAAGTGGTACCTTGACCCAGTTTAGTTTCACCATCGCCAAATTACTAATGCCACTCATTGCACTTTTATTAAAATCTAAATACATGAGTTCTGATGACTGGTATAAATTAAAATATTTACGCATATTATATTTCTTGTAAATTGATAATATTTAATCAAAAAAATCAAATAAATATTAAAAAATTTTCCATAAAGATTTTTTCTTGTTATACGTATTCATTTAAATTAAAACTTTTGTTTAAATTTTGTTCTTTGCTTATAATTTATCGTATGTTGTTATTTTTATTAAACCTAAAACTGACATTCGACTATAAAAATTTATTTTATTGTTTAGAACAACATAATAATGCCATAGCAAAAATATTGCGCCAATGTCGAAGGGAATTTTAAAATGCCTAGGAATATTTTTGAGTGATCACCTCTACAGCAATAAAAATATAAAGAGATTTTAATGGGAACAAAGAGATTAAGAAAATGTTCAATGACCTATAAAGGAAGAGATTAAGTAGCAGGTGGGACTAACGTAAGATAACTAAAAATTTCTCATTATTTGTTTTGTAAACCAGAATTTATCTTAACAACCTTAATAATTCTCTTTTGAAGCTTCAAGTTCTATTGTTCCCTAATAAAATGTTATAATATTCATTATCTGGATTTTCCATGGTCGTTCTATAGCAAAATTAGGTCTAATTTTGCAGAAATCTGTGTAGGATTAATAAAACTATCTTCCCTTTCGCCCCTCACATTTTATGAACTCCAATGTTATGTGAGAGGGAAAAAGAAATGTCAACATAAGTATTTTTATTTGAAGAGAAAAAGAAAAAATGAAAGCTTCGTAGCATTTATCAGTACCATTCTTCTATTTGAGCACTGCATTGCTGCATATAAAACTTTTCTTGTCGTCTATTTACCTAACACACTGCCTTCTATCATGACTCGGATCTGACTTTGGAAGTTTTGCTAATAGGTAAATATAAATACTTTAATGCTAAAAATGGAGGCCTTACTGGAATGAAATCTGAGATAATGAGGTGCTTAGAAATGAGTTTGAACACGCATTAATTTAACGTGCTTAATGACCGATTTCACACAAATAAAAAGACCTTGAATTAACATTGTTATATCTAAGTAGCTATGGGACGATAGTTGTTTTTAATATTATCAGAACACTTCGTGCCTCAGCTGTCGATTAAGAAATTTCACTTATCTGGTCACAAAATAACTTAACAAATGAATTGGAAACAGATAATACTTCTTATCACAAGTATTCTATTAATCCGATCTTCCTAGATCTAAAAGACGTGTTTTATTTTTGTCCTGTCTGAGCAATAATATAGTGTTTGGTTTATTATAAACAGTGCTCTTGGAAACTTTAGCACATCCTTAAAGACCAACTCTCCAAACAGAGGGAAAGAATCTAAGGATCAAGGTATCGAAATAGAACTTATTTTATTTTGCCTTAAACGGAAGAGGCGAATAAAAGAATGTTTGACCCTTGCACGTAACAAGTATAATGATGATCTATATTTGAAGCCCAATAATTATACAATTATTAAATAGCTGTAAGATGTAAACTTGCCGATTTATGTTAAGTATCATATGTGAAATGCTATAAAAGTGGTGGATAAATCAATAGAAACAGATTCAAAAGCAAATTTAGGTCTGAAATTAATGCTGAAACTCACAAAATCTGTAGGATTAATTAGCTAATTATTAGTATCTTTTGGCATATTTTAAAATGTCAGTAGTGTAACTCAACATAACTCAATGTGAAAGCAGTTAATCCCTTATAAAGTCCGCTTCATAAAAGTTTTATTGATGTCTTATAGTGTAATAAATTAAATTTTACCATAAATTATAAATATAAATATTGAAATAGGTATTAGTGTTTCATTATTTTATTCTTTTAAATGATATATTTTAAGAATACATAGAGGGCAAAGAGGTCGCGATGATTACAATGTTGGATTGGTGTAAAGAATTGGATCAAAGTATTTCTTCATGATGCGAGGATCTGAAACGGATGAAAAGAGAAAAGCAGTGGAAGAGGTTAACAGATATTTTAAAGTGGATATTCGATGAGCATGAGTTATATTTAATCTCACAGTCCAAATTATGTAGAGTAAGAGGTTAAAATAAATTTTTTTCTTAGGTTCCAGCAAACTTTGGGGAGCTTGATAAAACATTACAAATATTATAATAATAATAATAATAATTGCTGTACTTAAATAGAATTAAGATCATGGATTTCAAATTACCTCCCATGAACTTAATTGGATCGAAGTACTTTTTATCTACGTACGGAGCTAAAATACAAATAAAAATTTCAAAATAGAGCATAAACAAAATCATTTAAATATTCGAGTAAGCAAAGAAAATATACCTCAAATAAACCCAACTAAACTTGTAAAATATAGAAATTCTATATTTGTAAAGATGATGAAAATAATATTAAAATAAAAAACGAACAAGTGTTTCCTATTAAGACTAATTTGATGCATAACAACGTACCTCCCATGAATTTGATTGGGTCAAAGTACTTTTTCGAGAAGCGGGGATCTAAATTAAAAATAATTTAATTGGTTCAAAAAAATTAGGCATATTTAAAAGGTAATATACTCATTAAAAAATTTAATTTCAGTCACTATCCTTATTTATTTTATTAGTCTTAATTTTAGGGAAATTATGATTATTTCAAATGTAATATACAACCTTTAAAGTAATTATTCCAAGCTAAGATCTAAATATAATTAAAAAGAGATGATTGATTTCAAATGAGTCCAGAGACCACATCATACCCCATTCTCCATGAAGTTAAGTGGATGAAAAAATATATTGCAAGTAAATAATGAATTTTTTAAAAATTTATATGAAAGAAAACCGCAAGATTATCGGAATAAAGTTCATGCAGAAAAGAGCAATAAAAATGCCGATTTAACGACACCAAATTAAATTTTCATTAATAAGACCTCGAAACATATTAAAAATATTAAACACAAAATACACCTAAATTCCTCAAAAATGGAAAAATGGGGCATTTTTATTCAAGAATGAATCTCCGGGTGGAAACGTACCTCCCATGAACTTGATTGGGTCAAAATATTTTTTCAACATACGAGGATCTATATTAAAATGCAGAAATGATCAGTAATATTTCAATCCACAAATTAAAAAACTTAGTAGTTACAGAGAAATATTGATTTTTTGACCTAAATCCTTGGTAAATATTTCTATTTTTGGAGAACGTTGAGTAGTGCAATTTAACTACACATGATTTAAACCATTGTCAATTAGTCTTAATAGTAGAAATGAAGTAGGGGTTGCTTGTTTGGAGTAAAGTGAAAACATCATACCTCCCATGAATTTGATTGGGTCGAAGTAGCGTTTCATGTATTCGGATTCGTGTTCTTCAGGTAGGGGAGTGGCAATGGACACGAACACAAAGACCTAGTGAAATATAACAAGACGTTTTAAATCACTTTTAATGCACTCCAATCTGAAGAACTGTTGTATTCATTTATTTAAAGTTATCTATAAAATCATATGGGAAGCTGCTTAATATAAGACGTTTAAAAAGCACAGTTTTCCATCATTCAAACCAGTACGAAGTTTTGTATTTACGGAGAAAATACAGAAGAGGACACTGAGAAGAGAGCTCATTTTGCTGATACTTTGAATTGCTCGGACCAAAATGACTGTCAAATGATAGTCTTTATATATTTTTCAGGCAATGCTCATTAGATTCAACAGATGGTCAAATCAGCCCAAATTTAACTGGTATTGGTTCGACTATTTAAGCATATTTTTCATTAGGTATAAAAATAGCATTAATGTGGAGACATAAAATTATTTTTCCATCAAGTCACCCTAAAAATAAAGCAAACATTTTAGAGCTCTTACATCGTCAAGCAAATATATAATGTAAAATATAATAGATTTTAAAAAATTTCTATCATTACTTTCACTTTAGACATGACTAAATGGGGTTAGGAATTGGTCATTTGAACGCAACTGAACGAAGAGAAAATCCAGTATTAGCTGGAAGGATATATTTAAAAATAAACAAAGAAAAATGAGAATGATTAAAAATTCATGCAATGTTTTATTTTGGTTCTGGCCTTACACTTTTCAGGTAATAGGCGTCATTTTCCGCCCCGTTTCCTAAATATCACTTTTTAACATTCGTGTCGTGGTTAACCGAGCAGATTCAAAAATTTCCAGAATCTATTGCTTAGATAATCAGTTCTAATATTCACGTTTTAATTTCTTCTGTTACAAGATGCTAGCTTTTATGAAATTAACGTGGCTGAGCTCACTACAGATAATCAGAGTCTAACATTGATAAAACTAAGAACTTGTTTAATACAATAGACATAAAAATCACAGAATATGTGCCGATATAATTAGGTAAAATAGTAGCATATTTTTAACAAAAATCCACTGTAAAGCTCCATATGTCTAAGAAAATAAGATTAGCTTTTAAGTCCTTGAAATATAAAAGTTGCGCTATTACAAACACATGATTCTGCAGGTAAAAGTAATGCCAACTAGTTAGTTAACTCTGGTCACTCAGAATGTACATTCTTTCCGCAAATAGACGAATTCGAACCCATTTGAAATGATACATTGTGAATGTGAAAAGTAGTGCAGAACGTGACTCTAAAGAATCGAAATTAATTGCGATATTTACGTACTTTTGTGAACTGCAAGCTCCAATCGCATGTTCAGAAATTCACGCGGAACAAATTTTATAGTTGTCTATAGGCCGTAATAACAGTTGATGCCTTGTGTAAATGTTCAAATACCTTAATATTTCATTTCATCAATTCCTCGTAATAGAACATAGAAAATTATGTCCTCTCCGTCAAAGTGATATCAGTTAAAGGGAGTTTATTTTAAATCATCAATAACAGTTATACCAAAAGTGAGGTAATACTTGTTCGAGCGCTTATATTTGAAGCTAACGTTTTTCATTTTGAAACCAAAGTATAAAATATTTAAAAAATTACAAAATTTACTTAATCTGATGTATAATACTGATAAATGAATCGGGGAAAACATTTTACTACTTTTAAAGCAGCCATAAGTGTTGATTTATGCTGAGGCCAAATGAAGTATGTATTGTTTTTAATCAAAAGCGTCTAAAACTTTGGTTTGCAAATATTTATCTATTGCGCACAATAATGAATTATTTTGCCATATTTTAATAAAATATATTATATTTGAAAGATATTAATCATCCCAATTTATATAATCTCAGTTACTAATTATCTATATTTGGATTGCATTGCAATGGAAAAGGTTTTAAAATGAATGCAAAATTAAAAGTAAGTGATTAAATAACTGTAAAATGAAACTCCTACATTGTTTTCATTTGGGTAAAAATGAAAGATTTTTTGCATAAATATTTATTTGACAAGAGATATATGCGGAAGGAAGTGAGGAAAATTTGGTTCACTTACCTCGTTTTCTAGTAAAAGATCCTTAATAACACTAATATTCATTCTTATTATCTTAGTGAAAGGGAGATAAAGAGAATTTTGATACGTTTAAAGAGCAAGAAAGAGTGACAAATTTCATTATTACAAAAAATTTCCCACGAAACTTGTCCTTCATATATGATTAATAGAAAGAAATGACCGCTTAAAAATAGAAAGAATATTTTGCAAGATGCCAATCCATTCTTTAGCCAAGGATAGTATAAAAAAATTTTGAATGAATATTATTGATTACATTTTTATCTAAAGTAAAATCTAGACTGCATAACTACGATATTAGAAGTTCCATATATAAGCGGATTATAAAATCACTATTTATTAAATTAGTACCATTCTCACTAGAGCAAATTTGAAGTGAATTATTCAGTTGTTTATTATGTTTAAACCTTCTGCAAGTATCAAAAAAAATATAGGAAAGAGGCATTGCAATAATAGGACTGAATATTTGTTGTGTAGGACAACCCCCTTAGTTTACCTCGAGTAAGCTGTGGAAAGGTGCTCTTGGTTGACAAAAATAAACCTGGGTGACACGACCTGCCACAGAAATAAATCACTGGGTTTTCGCGTTCTAACAATAGTGGGCACAATCTTAAATGAATTTGGGAATCAAAAGGGGGAGATTGAACATTACGATATCTCAAAGTGAACCTTCCCGTTCTGGAAATATATTCAGCTCAGTGCTCCTAAATTCAAGTAAATTAAGACTAGAGAAACCTGATTTCACTGCCTGCTTATTATGGATCCCCATATCATTTCATTACCTTACTGGACTTGTTTGTTAATTCTACTAAAACTTGCAAGGTTTTTTTCGATATGTCAAGGGCAATAATAATATGAGTTGACCAACTGAGCTCTGAACATTATAGACATGAATTTGCTCAGAAACGAAATAAAGAAAGTTAGGACGCTAGAACATGAAATGGAAAACAATTAAAAACAAAAGAAAGCAGGAAATTTTCAACACATCATTACTAATAAAATGTAGTATATTGAGAACTTCCCAGATTGACCCAAGAAGACCCGGTGATAAGACGCGACTGTTCAGGAACTCTGTATATTGTTTGCTGACAAACGACAATCATACATACAGACGTATAACCCTGAAGGCCACAGGTGGCGATGGTAAGGCGACTAGAGCATGTCCAAAATCCGGGTATCTGGGCCGTACATAAGACAGCTCTGCTTGACCATGTGTTAAACCGCTTTCTACCATTAAAAAAATATTTTTTTAATATTTCAATGAAAATTGATGAAAAAATTTTTTTGAACACTATTTATGTTTCACTTAAATAAAAATTCAATATTTTATTAGGCACTTTTAAAATATTGTAGAACTTCTTCACCGATAATTCTACCATATTAATATTACTAAGATTATTAGCTATTTCATTTCTGCCCCGTTAAACCTGTAAGCCGTTGGATATCATATAAGGTCATTTGATGTTCAAACAACTCGAAAAATAAATGAAATGGGGTGTCAAGATCAACCATTCTTGAATAAAACTGCAAATCAATAAGCGCTGAACATCTTGGATAAACATTTTTTACAATTCTGAGGACGAAAAGATGAACTTGAATTTTTGAAAGTGAATTATTTATTTAGTAAATATTACACAACCCGATACCAAAAATCAAATGAAGTAAAACTCTGACACCATGACGCTGATCACTGGTTCTTCTTGGTTCCTGCCTTTTTACGAATTATTGAATTCTCTGTTATTCGATGCATGCCGTTTCCCACATTTAAAAACGTAAATTTTGTGTATTAATGTGGGTAATAATAATAGAACGTTGATAATTTCATTAATTCACAAGTCAACATTAATATTCATCTATATCAAACTAAACATGTATGTAAATATTTGAGCTAATAAAGATATTATTGGTCCTATTTGACCATCTGTTGGTTCAAATAAGTCTTTCATGAAAACTATATAAGGAGTGTTGATGGACAGTCAAGTCACACTTTGATTCGAACTAGTCAAAGAATCACCAAAATGCGCTCTCTCCTCAGTGCGCTCTTCTGTATTTTCTCGGTAAATTACTTCTGGCATGTTGTACATTTTTTGAATTGTTAAAACTATACAGTTTAAAGTGCACTAGTAATTTTAAGTTGGCTTACCTAGGTTTCTGTAAATACATATATTTTAAAGTTTATTCAGATTGGAGTGCATTAAAAGTGATTTAAAACGTCTTGTTATATTTCACTAGGTCTTTGTGTTCGTGTCCATTGCCACTCCCCTACCTGAAGAACACGAATCCGAATACATGAAACGCTACTTCGACCCAATCAAATTCATGGGAGGTATGATGTTTTCACTTTACTCCAAACAAGCAACCCCTACTTCATTTCTACTATTAAGACTAATTGACAATGGTTTAAATCATGTGTAGTTAAATTGCACTACTCAACGTTCTCCAAAAATAGAAATATTTACCAAGGATTTAGGTCAAAAAATCAATATTTCTCTGTAACTACTAAGTTTTTTAATTTGTGGATTGAAATATTACTGATCATTTCTGCATTTTAATATAGATCCTCGTATGTTGAAAAAATATTTTGACCCAATCAAGTTCATGGGAGGTACGTTTCCACCCGGAGATTCATTCTTGAATAAAAATGCCCCATTTTTCCATTTTTGAGGAATTTAGGTGTATTTTGTGTTTAATATTTTTAATATGTTTCGAGGTCTTATTAATGAAAATTTAATTTGGTGTCGTTAAATCGGCATTTTTATTGCTCTTTTCTGCATGAACTTTATTCCGATAATCTTGCGGTTTTCTTTCATATAAATTTTTAAAAAATTCATTATTTACTTGCAATATATTTTTTCATCCACTTAACTTCATGGAGAATGGGGTATGATGTGGTCTCTGGACTCATTTGAAATCAATCATCTCTTTTTAATTATATTTAGATCTTAGCTTGGAATAATTACTTTAAAGGTTGTATATTACATTTGAAATAATCATAATTTCCCTAAAATTAAGACTAATAAAATAAATAAGGATAGTGACTGAAATTAAATTTTTTAATGAGTATATTACCTTTTAAATATGCCTAATTTTTTTGAACCAATTAAATTATTTTTAATTTAGATCCCCGCTTCTCGAAAAAGTACTTTGACCCAATCAAATTCATGGGAGGTACGTTGTTATGCATCAAATTAGTCTTAATAGGAAACACTTGTTCGTTTTTTATTTTAATATTATTTTCATCATCTTTACAAATATAGAATTTCTATATTTTACAAGTTTAGTTGGGTTTATTTGAGGTATATTTTCTTTGCTTACTCGAATATTTAAATGATTTTGTTTATGCTCTATTTTGAAATTTTTATTTGTATTTTAGCTCCGTACGTAGATAAAAAGTACTTCGATCCAATTAAGTTCATGGGAGGTAATTTGAAATCCATGATCTTAATTCTATTTAAGTACAGCAATTATTATTATTATTATTATAATATTTGTAATGTTTTATCAAGCTCCCCAAAGTTTGCTGGAACCTAAGAAAAAAATTTATTTTAACCTCTTACTCTACATAATTTGGACTGTGAGATTAAATATAACTCATGCTCATCGAATATCCACTTTAAAATATCTGTTAACCTCTTCCACTGCTTTTCTCTTTTCATCCGTTTCAGATCCTCGCATCATGAAGAAATACTTTGATCCAATTCTTTACACCAATCCAACATTGTAATCATCGCGACCTCTTTGCCCTCTATGTATTCTTAAAATATATCATTTAAAAGAATAAAATAATGAAACACTAATACCTATTTCAATATTTATATTTATAATTTATGGTAAAATTTAATTTATTACACTATAAGACATCAATAAAACTTTTATGAAGCGGACTTTATAAGGGATTAACTGCTTTCACATTGAGTTATGTTGAGTTACACTACTGACATTTTAAAATATGCCAAAAGATACTAATAATTAGCTAATTAATCCTACAGATTTTGTGAGTTTCAGCATTAATTTCAGACCTAAATTTGCTTTTGAATCTGTTTCTATTGATTTATCCACCACTTTTATAGCATTTCACATATGATACTTAACATAAATCGGCAAGTTTACATCTTACAGCTATTTAATAATTGTATAATTATTGGGCTTCAAATATAGATCATCATTATACTTGTTACGTGCAAGGGTCAAACATTCTTTTATTCGCCTCTTCCGTTTAAGGCAAAATAAAATAAGTTCTATTTCGATACCTTGATCCTTAGATTCTTTCCCTCTGTTTGGAGAGTTGGTCTTTAAGGATGTGCTAAAGTTTCCAAGAGCACTGTTTATAATAAACCAAACACTATATTATTGCTCAGACAGGACAAAAATAAAACACGTCTTTTAGATCTAGGAAGATCGGATTAATAGAATACTTGTGATAAGAAGTATTATCTGTTTCCAATTCATTTGTTAAGTTATTTTGTGACCAGATAAGTGAAATTTCTTAATCGACAGCTGAGGCACGAAGTGTTCTGATAATATTAAAAACAACTATCGTCCCATAGCTACTTAGATATAACAATGTTAATTCAAGGTCTTTTTATTTGTGTGAAATCGGTCATTAAGCACGTTAAATTAATGCGTGTTCAAACTCATTTCTAAGCACCTCATTATCTCAGATTTCATTCCAGTAAGGCCTCCATTTTTAGCATTAAAGTATTTATATTTACCTATTAGCAAAACTTCCAAAGTCAGATCCGAGTCATGATAGAAGGCAGTGTGTTAGGTAAATAGACGACAAGAAAAGTTTTATATGCAGCAATGCAGTGCTCAAATAGAAGAATGGTACTGATAAATGCTACGAAGCTTTCATTTTTTCTTTTTCTCTTCAAATAAAAATACTTATGTTGACATTTCTTTTTCCCTCTCACATAACATTGGAGTTCATAAAATGTGAGGGGCGAAAGGGAAGATAGTTTTATTAATCCTACACAGATTTCTGCAAAATTAGACCTAATTTTGCTATAGAACGACCATGGAAAATCCAGATAATGAATATTATAACATTTTATTAGGGAACAATAGAACTTGAAGCTTCAAAAGAGAATTATTAAGGTTGTTAAGATAAATTCTGGTTTACAAAACAAATAATGAGAAATTTTTAGTTATCTTACGTTAGTCCCACCTGCTACTTAATCTCTTCCTTTATAGGTCATTGAACATTTTCTTAATCTCTTTGTTCCCATTAAAATCTCTTTATATTTTTATTGCTGTAGAGGTGATCACTCAAAAATATTCCTAGGCATTTTAAAATTCCCTTCGACATTGGCGCAATATTTTTGCTATGGCATTATTATGTTGTTCTAAACAATAAAATAAATTTTTATAGTCGAATGTCAGTTTTAGGTTTAATAAAAATAACAACATACGATAAATTATAAGCAAAGAACAAAATTTAAACAAAAGTTTTAATTTAAATGAATACGTATAACAAGAAAAAATCTTTATGGAAAATTTTTTAATATTTATTTGATTTTTTTGATTAAATATTATCAATTTACAAGAAATATAATATGCGTAAATATTTTAATTTATACCAGTCATCAGAACTCATGTATTTAGATTTTAATAAAAGTGCAATGAGTGGCATTAGTAATTTGGCGATGGTGAAACTAAACTGGGTCAAGGTACCACTTCGCATAGGGTCCGGGAGTTGCTGAAATAAAAAATAAAAGAGATAAGCATAACAATAATGTTTTCAGGCAATTCTAAACACTGAATACACTTCTTTATCTATTGGCTTACAAATAAAATGTTTTAACCAAATTTTAAGAGTTTTGTATGAGAATGAATTAATCAATTTTATTTTATAGGAAATAAGGCAAAATTAATAAATATACAAAATCTGTAATCTTGAAGACGATATCAGATGATATCAATTCCAAGTTGAAGCGTTACCCAAAAGAGGGGCAATAAAATGCCAAATTTCAAAAAGTATTCAAGAAGTGCTATTTAAAACCCAGTCAATATGTAAATCCCTGAATTTATAATAAGGTTAATATTTTGCTGGTAAAATTATAGTTATCTGTCAAAAGCCTATCTTACACGCAGCCTCTTGACAATTTGAACTAAAACGCACTTGTTTACATTTACTTACGATTAAAGCTTCCTTACTTGACATTTAACTTTTAATGTATATGTTATTTGCGATGCAAAAGTATTTGACCTGTGTTAGACAATGACAATAAGGCACCAGTTATCTTACGGTTTGTGAAAGAGATCGGATCAAAGTAATGTTTGAAAAATTCATTGTCATCTTCGTCGGACACTGGGTGGGCAATGGATACAAACACGATGATCTAAAAATAAAATTTTAAATAATGTTCAAAATTCTAAGAAAATTAAGTAAAATATAGTTTTTTTGTTGTTATTAAGCAAAGTTAGGCAAACCCTTTGATTTAATATTACTTCAATTTGAATTTTAATACGGGAGGGAAGAGATCGATAAACTTACTGAAAGAATGCAAAAGAGAAGACTAAAAAGTGGGCGCATTGTAATATTTAATTTGATTTATTTGAAATCGGACATTCCTGTTCGGTCAACCTCTACAGCTTTTATACAGTTTCCTGTTTGCAGAATAAAGGTAATCTAACCAATTAGAAAACTTTTATTTATAAATATATTTTATTGGTCATGTTGTGCGAATGGTAAATATACAAGTGTAACTTTGTTTTAGACAAAATGAAGCTAATTCATAATTTTGAAATTAAACCTTTTTTTATAGATCTTATATAAAATAGATTTCTTGTCCACCTACGTTTTGAGCCTTGATTTGGAGTAAAGATCAAGGGTATATTGATCCAGTAGAGATACGTAGTCGTATAAATTACATTAAATAAAGAGTTCGACTACAAATGAGTAATTTGAGTTAAAATTTGAGCATAAATAACGTTACAGTTTGACTCAAGGAAATCTCTATTTAGAAGTGAGGATATTGGGTCTCCTTTGGATGCTTTGCTGTTATTAAAACAATTGGTAATATTATTTCATAAACCATATTTTTCCACCAAAAAGGTTTAATACGATACAAAACAAACGAATAAATGTAATTGCAAATAATTTTCTAGATATTAGAATAATTATGAGAAATAGATAGACGTCGTTCAAGGAAAGTCTGAAGAATTAATGGAGAATAAACCTAAGAATCAAGAGCTCAACTGTTTTGGGGCGCCGAGCTTATCGGTTTGTCAGCAGATTATAATTTTTCTTGCTTATAATACATTTAAGTATGCTTTATTCTAATTAAATTGGAATTAAATACAGGCTAATTTCATACGGTTCTGCATCCACTCTCCTTTCACATAGGTCTTAAAACGGCCATCCCATTTTAAGGAAGGAAGTCTAGCCGTTTCTAGATCGACTACGAGTTTGTGACGGTCAGTTTGCAAGTGTCTTCTCATCTCACAAATTTTCAAAAAGTACATAGCTTTTTTCTTATCCTTGCTTGTTTTCTTGCAACTCCACTTCCTACTCCATCCTTCATTCATGTCTTAATTCTTTCCATTTTTCCAATGCACACTCTAAAAGACTCCTGTAACCCGTTAAATTTTAGATGGTTACTAGTTTTGCAATGAGATTTCTAAGCCTAATTTGGTGTGCCTCAAAAATAGCTTTACTTTGGGATAGTTCTTAGCAAGTATATAATTAAAAATAAATATTTTATATTAACCATAAATAGCTTACCATATATCTGTTTCAACTAACTGAATATATATATATATATATTTATAAATTAAAATCCTTTATAATTAAAACAAGGGAAACTTAAAATAATTCAGTCATATAAATTACTGAATAAAAAGGCCAAATTATAAATGATAAAAAATTAGTTTGTTTATTATTATGATACTCTATCAAAATAATTTAATGTCGTATAAACATGTACATGATTAAATTTGAAAAAAATTTAAAATATATTTGCTAATAAGCGAGGAGAAGGATGTGTGTCATTTTTTTTTATTGCATATGTCAATACATAGTTTTGATAGTCTGGAACCTGTGAGGACATTCATTCTGACTGGAGTGAGGATAAAAAATGAGCTGGGCATATTCTATTAAATTTGGCATCAAAACACAGTCTGATACAGTTTAGTTAAACAATCACAAATATAAGTGGGGAATAAAATTAAAACATCAAAGAATCTTCCTGAAGTTGATTTTTTAGTCCTTGCTGAAACCACTTTTACTGGACATGTTAGTTCACGGTTTCTAATGATAACAATGTCCAAATCTTAAGATCCTTTCTTTATTTCCTGAATAAATTTAAGTTTGCTTCGTATTGTCCAGTTGATAAGTGCTGATATTTAGTCAGTCAATTAAGATACAATTTTTGCGCAACAGATAAGGTAGTAGTAAGTGATAGAAATAGTACGATTTCAGGACAGAACAGCTCACTTGTGTTCACTCAGGTTGAATTTAAACAATAATTTTGTACACATTATAACAAAGAAAAAGCATTTAGTATTTGATTAAATCACATATAATATGTAACTGAGTTGGTTGCTAAAGAAGGCGTCCATTTAAGCATATATTGATATATCATGATTAATTATCATTGCTAAATCCTGTTTGTTTATATTCAAATGTCACCTTTCAGATATTAAAATAAATATTTAAACGTAGAATAGATATTTCACTAATGAATTAAAAAAGGAATTCTAAGTTTAGATCTAAAACATCATTCATATTAACCAATACATTTTTATCATCAATAATTACTGACAAGTAGAGCCAATCTGCGTATTGTATCAAGTTCAGTTTAGGAGAAAATAAGTAAACATAAATCCCACTCTCCCTCTCTCTCGCCCTCTTTCTCAAAGGCTGTGAACGATAAATAAATCAAAAAGGTCACGACTTATTAGAATTTCCGTAGACATCAAATAATCTTACGGTAAAGATATCCGATCTAAATAGTTATGAATAAGACACATACTCTTGAAGGATGACTCTTCATATATTTTCGAAATTACTGTTTATTCGCATTCCCTGGGACAATACTTTGGTTTATCATCGCAGTGATGTCTTTTATGTGCCCATGACGCAGAACTCTTATCTGTCATGTCTAAAGGCACCTATTGATTCCTTTGCCTTACTCTAAACGCCTCGTTTCACTTAAAAATACATCTGCGCTCATGTTTTTACGCGGCCTTTCTCAAGTGACTCATATAAAACTGTCCTTGTTTTTCCATCCAATACATAACCCACGCTTATCAGTTACCGGCTCCTACGCTTCCCTCTCGTTTCCTCTCTTCCTCAGCACTCTCCCCTTTCCCTCTCCCTCTCTTACTGGCTTCCTTGAATACATTTGGTCTATCAACTCTCACTGTTCTGGTCCACAATTGTTGTTAGCTCATACTCAAACGCCTGCGAATTGGTGACTGCTATTGCTGTTGCTGTTAGTCGCCGACCGTCAGTCGTTATCTTAATCCCAATACTTTGAAGCGTTTTGGAAAGACCTGTGCCCATTAAAATGCAATAATATTATTTACTAATTTTTTAAAAAATTTTAAAGGAGATGAGAAATAAACTATCACGTTTCACAGTAGTGTCTACAAAGTTTAATATATTGAGTCAAAAGTGAGTAACTGTGCAATACAGTTTTAGTAAAATTGGAAGAAAATTGTTAATTGGTCTGAGAAATATTGAAACCTGACTGGACGAGCACTTTCATTTAAAGTGCGTATTAAAAGTTATTTCATTCATATCGTAATGCTAAATCTACAATTTGTGCGTAGTTTTATTTATCATTCATGCTATTTTGTTAATTTTTGCTATGCTTGCCAGTAGAGGAATTCGTTTAGTAGCTTAATCGTTAAATTCCGTCTCTGTAAGTTAGGACTTGAAAAATATGAGGCTCATATAATGGGAATTTAACAACATTAACCTTTAATTGATCAAAATAAAGGGAATAATGTTCTCTGCTTCACCGTTTGACGTCAATAACTCTATATTTCAGAAACCATTTCACTTACTTTCGTTTTAAGATCTACACGCTGATACCAACCAATGAAGAAGAAAGAGCACAAGTCCTCTTTGTTATAGCGAAAACTTTTCATAGTTCAGCTTGAACTATGCAAAGTATAGCGTAATTCATAATAGTTCATATAAACAGTCTGAAGAATAAGTTTCATTTTTAATAATAATGGGAAATAAACAAAAATAAAATATTAATTTTGTCAAGAGAAAATATTTAATAATTACTCACATTTATATTTTCACCTTGATATCTTCCCTTTTTAAGCTGTGCCTTCCTCTTAGAAATTCCTCTTCGGAGTCGTTTGAAGTGCTTCTATTGGTTCCATATTCCTTTTCGGCAATTTATTCTGTATTTTTCGGGAGCGTATTGGATGATTGATACAGCTTCGGTCTGTTTCTTCTTCCCACTAGCATTTACATTGCAGATTTCAAATCAAGTAGTGAATGAACAGCCATCCATAGTTGAGTTCAGTCTACAGCTTTCTTAGCATTGCTCTCTCACCTTTTTCTAAAACCCGCCCTTTTCCTTTCTCTTGGCTAGGGACGTTTACTTTAGATGTCTGGAGCAGAACATTGCATTTGTCTTTGGTTTCAAAGAAAGATCTCCATTACTTATCCTCTTGACATCCTTTATTTTCAATACTGATTTCGATTAGATGGCTATCAAAGGAAGTAGTTCAGCTTGCTGCTCCTTTTTATTATCCCTCTTTCTGTCCGTTTTTGTAACACGCACGCAAAGATTCTTTTGTGGATTTTCATTCCGGTTCATATCTCACTTCGAGCGAGAACTTTTTAAAAATTTTTCTTACAAAAAATTGATCTGCTTCTGGATCACAGAGAAATTCATTAATCTGTTGAATCAGAGAATCAGCAGATGGTTTGAGTAGAGAAATATCCAATGTTTCAGTTTTTACATTTATCAATTTAGAAAATCGTTCTTGCGGCATCATAAAATTTTATGCTGTTTCTTCAGAAGAGCTCAAATTTATCAACATTCAATGCTATTTTACAAATATTCAACTTTTGAGTTGTTTTTAGCCTATCATTGATAACTTTTACAATCTACAAGCTGATATCCCAACCAAAGAAGAAGAAAAAACGCAGGTTACTGTTGTTATAGCAAAAACTTACCACAATTCGTCTCAAACTACGTAAATTAAAGCGTGATTCATGCAAGGCCACACTAATAATACAAAGATCATCTATTATTTCAATAATAATGGGAGGCGAACAAAAAGCGGAATATTTAATTCGTCAAAGGAGAATATTTAATAATAGCGCATTACTAGGCTGATTTTGATTACCCAATTTTCTGGTTAAAGTGTGATTCGATGAAATCAATTTATAATACATTTAAAATTTATTAACTATCCGAAATTTAAGACAAATTATATCCTGTATATTAAAGGACAATTGAAATATTAACAAGCATCCCAACTATATTTATGTAAATACTGACGAAGTTGTAATAAAACACTGAATTTTTTATATAACAACCCATCTGTTCTGCCATCAGGAATTATGTAACAGAAGTTCACTATTTACTCGATTTCCCTTCCCTCATCCCAGTCGTTCTTTTTCCAGTTACAACATATTGTGTTACTTTAATCAGACTACTTGAGGAAAACTCATCGCCCACCACCTGTTTATCATTCAGATTTTGCCAGAGTAAAAATCTTCGTCCGAGTTCCAGCTGCTAACACTGTTTACACATTCAGAACTACGCCCATCATCATTAGCAAGACATACGGCTGAAGAGTGCTCCTTTCTGCCTCGCTTGTTAATCAAATGTATTTGCATTGATTAGCAGTTTAGAAAACAGCTCATTATACTTTGTTTACTTAGTGTTTGATTATTGCAATGGTTGGGGGCGAATTTAGTAGAATTTTTTAGCTACCTAATTTGTATCAGACATACTAACATGATTTGAGAATTAAAAAAAAAACTCTCATTTCATAAAGTTTATGGTATATATGAATATCCGGAAAAGACTTAGCGAGTTTGAATCATGGAAAATTATCAGAATTGATAAAACTGCAGACAAGTCCCGTGAACTTGAAATAAGGAAAAGTAAAATGGGAACTGATAATGAAGTCAAAACAAGATGAGTTTTAACATAAATAAGCGGTGAATATAATAAACACTGTACGTGATGAAGGGAAATAATTGGTCATGTGAGGTTCTGTTTAAATTTTATGGTTTGCCTCTCAGGTTCATGAATTTTGAGTATACTGAGCTTGTTCACAAACTGACAAAATATTGGGTTCGTTCACACCACCTTAATTCATTGATTTCTTATTACAATCAAAAGACCAAAGCTGAAAGGGGAGTATGTCGTATTTGTTTTTAATGTATAATTAAATGTTCTAATAATTTTAGAGAAAACGCCCTTAAAAAATAAATTTTCCATAACATTTCTATTATCCTTAAATTATTAATTCTTAGGAATTATGAAAAAATACAGACTTTCTTTATTTTTAAAATAAAACTGTTTAATTTTAATGCATTTTGCTGTGATTTCAAAAAAAAAGGTAAATTTTATTTTAAAAAAGTGGAAAATTACAGCACGTCCCCATGTTAAATAATTTGTAATTTACGGCATATACAAACGAATGACACATTTATAAGTAAAATATTAGAGAATTTTCTTTAAGAATTACCTTAATCATATGAAAGGAACCTCCGTTAAGGATTCAAAATCTATAATTTCGAAAGTGCCCTACATAGTTAAAAATAACCAGTGAAATGTTTGAAAATGAGCTTTAAATTATATTAACTTCCGTTAATTTAATGTCTACAAGTGAATTCAGACCTAGGTCTTGACAACAATGTTCAAGTTGTAAGTGGAAGCAATGACCCGAAAAATCTCAGATTTATTTAATAATCATTTAATAGAATGGCTACAATACTCATGAGAGCTCGGTTATGTAATTCTTATGAAACTTAATGCCACGTTCAAGTACAAAAATTATGCTTTATAAACGAAACTCAAATTTGAAATATTATTGTAAAACCTTTGATTTGACACAACACCCAGGACATATACCGACGATGATCCTCAAAATGGTAAAATTTTACATCGGCCATTACAACTAACCACTGAAGGATGAATCCCTACATGTTTCCGAAATGTTTAATCTATGTCATGACTAATACATGAGACCTAATTATTTCAGTCCTCCAAGGGTCTTTGAAATGGTTGAACCTACTGTAACCTCAAATTCCTTACGAAAAAACATGATGTGTCCTCGAGAGGTCTATTTTAATTATCGGAATAAGCCAATTAAGTGATCCCTGAATGACTGTTGGGGTGACTCAGATTCCCTACGGCGATGTCCGGAACTATTCTATCTTTTCATGATATCCCCCTTTTCTATAACCGTTCCGTTTCAATGAAAGTACACCTGCACCTGTCCTCTCACGCGTCCTTATCCAAGTGACTCATATTAGCTACTTTTCAATACCCCCGCACACACAGACATACGCTCGTCATCAAACACCTTCCTGCCCTGCAATCTGATTGCCTTCGTCTCCCAGTTCCCCCTCACCCTCTCGATCCTTTTATTACGGTTCACTTAATACATTTGTTCTGTTCAACTCTTGGTGTTCTGCTCCTCAACTGTTGTTAGCTCTTACTCAAGCAGGTAAAAATTGGTGACTATTTCCGCTGTTGTCGGGTGTTAGCTACCAGATGTTAGTTGTTACCTTAAGCCTAACGAATTGGTGTAAAATTAAAGGACACGACCAGTCTGAATAATCAGAAAACGATGTCTGAGGAAACCCATATTCCTCTCCTTCAGGTCAGTCAGATCAACCCTGCATGCTTGCGTGAATTTTTACCAGAACATGCCTCAGGTTTATTCGTGGTCTTAGAATCCCATTTTTAATGTAATAGTATAAGGAGAAAAGTTAACAAATTTCATGTCCTTATCGAAATCTTGCCGCCGTCCCACATTGTTCAGTTCGCAAATTTCTTCCAAAATCTCTCCCCAAATCCCTATGATGACCTTAAAGCTGCTATCTTACAAAATATCCAACAACCCGCAGTAACAGGAGTGTGCTGGAGATGTGAGATGAATTGTGTTGTTTAATACGGTGAAGCAGCTCGCACCTAAGGAATCGTTTGATGCATAACTTTGGAAGATAATATATTTTAAAAAGCATATATACAGCCTATCTTAGTAAATGCACTCAAAACTAAACCGATAGAATCACTAGCAGAAATGGCAGACAATATAACCGAAAATGCTGAATTCCGAAGACTCCCCATACCCCTCACTGTACCTCAACCAAAACTGAAATAACGGCAGCGTGGGAGTAGCGCTTGCTAAGACTGGAAGCAAAAACTGATGCCCTAACTCTATAGGTGAATTAATTATGGAGTAGCCCATTCAATAGGCGTAAGTGTCCACAATCCAGACATATTTCAAAATCCATTTGATTGTAAGCAGAAAAAAGTTATATTTCTCAATATCGCCGCAGGTACGGTACTTCAGCATGCCACTGTTTACCACTCCACAGTCAATTCCACATTCAGTCGGAAAACAAAGAAGCCCGGCAGTAGCCGTGAAACCTGTTAGCGGATATTCAGATAATCACCTTTTCCTACAAGATCGAAGCTCCAGCACATCTCTTATTATCTATTCCAGAATGAGGATCTTCGTACTTCCCTCTACTCCTACTGACCAAACTTTCTCAGATCACCCCTTTATAATAGCTGCTGCCAACGGTTCTCCTATCAAGGTATATGACCAGACATCTGTCACTCTGACCTTGGACCTGCAGAATCTTTCACTGGATTTTCATCATTACTGACGTCTCCAAACGAATTATTGGCGTTGATTCCCCCTGTCACTTCAAGCTCCTTCTTGATCTCAGCAGAAAAAAGTTACTTGACCCCCTTGCGTCCTTGTGGCGACTACCGCACACTCAATTCTATCACAGTCCCAGACAGTTACCCCATATCCGGTATACAAACTTCCCATCCACTCCCCAGAATAAGAAAATCTTCTCCAAAATCGGTCTTGTTTGTTCTAATGACCATATTTCTGTGGCCGAAGCGGATATTTTCAAAACCGTCAATGCAACCGCATTTGGTCTTTTTGAATTCCTTCGAATGACATTTGGTTTACTCAACGCAGCCCAAACCTTCCAACGTTTTAATAATGAAGTGTTGAATGGTCTCGACTTTGTTGTTGCCCATATCGATGACATCCTAGTGGCTATCGAAAATAAAAAGAAACACAAGAAATATCTGGAGATTGTTTTTGAATGACTGAATTTTCATGGACTATCATAAGTCGCTCCAAAGCTGAAATTGGGCAAAATACCCTATCTTGGTCGTACTCTATCTGTAAAAGGTTTCTGACCAACTGACAAAAAATTAAAGGAAATTCGAGTTCCCATCTTCAAACCCTCTTAATCAACTCAGTCATGATGAATTTTTACCCCCGTTTTCTTCCCAGTTCTGCATCAATGGTTTTTCGCTCACATAAGGCCAATTTCTCCTTTTCCGCCCCTCCCAAAGCTGTAACAGTCTTCGAAGAAACTAAAACCCTGTTACCAGATTGTTCAATGCTCGCATATCAAGAACCAGAAGCGATCCTAGCACTATCCATAGATTCTTCACAGGTTGCTGTTGGCACAGTACTGAAATAAAAGAAAGGAGATATGGTATGGCTCTTTGTCTTTTTCTCTGTCAAATTAACACCCGACACTTTGATTACATTCTACAGTTCACCAACGACATCAGCTATGTTAAAGGCACGGACAATATTGTTGCTGATTTTCTTTCTCGAACCGATGTTGAAGCAGTAATAAAGACCGTTGATTTTCGTTCCAAATCTAAAGCTCAAAAAATCCACTCCGAGTTTCAAGAGTTCCGAAATCGCCCTATTTCTCTTCAGTTAAAAAATGCTCCATTACTGGCAACTCCGAGTTTGATAACATGTGATGTTTTAACAGATTTAACAAGACCATTTGTCCCAAACACTTTCAGATGCCAGGTTTCCAAAACCCTTCACAATCTCACACCCCGGCAAACGGGCAACAACAAAGCTCATCACTGATCGTTTCGTCCGGTCATCTCGTCAAAAGGGTATCGCGAACTGGACGAAAAATTGTCAAGCGTGCTAGCGATCGAAAGTTGATAAACACACTAAAGTCCCCCTTGGAATATTTCCACTATCAGCTTTCACATTTGACCACGTCCATATTGATGTAATTGGTCCTCTTTCCCTTTTAATGATTTTCCCTATCTCCTAACCTATGTCGGCCGTTTCTCTTGACGACAAGACGCTTTTCCTATGCGTTACTTGACTGCCGAGATCGTCGTCAGGACCTTCATAGAGAGATGGATCGCTACATTTAATATGCCTTCTACCACAATTGCTGATCATGGAACACGATTTGAGTCTCAGCTCTTTTCTGAACTAACTAATCTACTTGACACAAATCGGGTCCGCACAACTGCATATCATTTACAAGTTAATGCTTTGATCGAGCGTTTCCATCGTCAATTGAAAACAGTTTTCCTACACATTTTACCCCAGAAGGATGGGCAGAGGCCTTTCCTTTAGATCTCCTTGGTATTTGAAGAACTATTGAGGAGCGACTTAATTTTTCCGCCGCAGTAATGATTTTTGGAGCCCCTTCAAACTCCCGGACCAATTTTTATCCCTTTCTAACGATTCTCTTTGGCTGAACCCTGTAAATCATGTTAATCGTCCACCTTCTCACATACAAAATCTACAAGCCCTACCCACCCGCCCTGTCTTTAACCCCAGTTTCACTCTTCCTGATTTAAAATCTTGTTCCCACATTTTTCTTTACCATGATGCTGTCCAAAAACGCCTCTAGCTCATTTATGGTGACCCTTTTCTGGCCCTTCAAAGAGGAAAAGATTTTTACTATCCTTCAAAGTGGTAAAGAATCCGTTGTTTCTATGGATCGCGTAAAACCTTTCTATCTTGACAAGCTTGTAACTAAGAACGTTACGTCAATGTTTTCTCAAATCAAGGAAACAGATAAACCAATGCCGGTTAAGGTATGTACGTTTCCCAGATCGTTACAGAACATAAACAAGGTAATCTACTGTGCTTTCCCTTCACATTCGTATTTCTCACTCACTCTTAATTACCTGCGCTTCATAACTTTTAAACAATCATTTTGTTTTAAATTTTCGTGCATCCCATTTTCTATTGACTATTCTTATGACACTGATTAATTTCCAGTATTCACCTACAAAATTCATTTTTTTTATTTACCATTCATACGTAGGCTCTAAAGCATAAAACACTGGGAAGGGATTAAAGGGCATCTATTAAAATCCACAAGAACACGAATACTTATATGATGAATTACCAAAGCACGCCATCAGTACTGATTGAAACTTATTGTGAAAATTTCATTCTGCAGGCTTGAAACGTGATATAATTAATGAATTCGAAGATTATATTTCGACTTAAACGAACTCTATTTAAAATGTTTTCAAAGGGCATGACTAACCATTTAAAGTAAATCACACCGGTGTACAAGCATTCATTGTCATGGCCACAGACTAACGCGGAGAAAACCTGCGATCAAATTATAAAACTCTGGATTTGAACCTTACATGCTGATTTATATTCCACTAAAATAATGTGAATAAGTAAATGTTCCTAAAGTAAAAATGGCTCAGATTCTTCGATAATTTTTCAAAAAGGAAGTGCTAAGCGTTAGTTCTAGGTAGGATTAGCGTTTGTTGGCATTTATATGAGTATATGCTTCTAACCGATCGACATCAGCTCAAGAGTAGTGTTGCTTTAACCTCTCTCTTGCTAGAGAGGTATGAAACACTAAACTTGAGTAAGCCTCTACCTAGACAACAAAGTTGTTCTCAGAAAAGAAACAAAATGTATAGAATGTCCGTTATATTTTTATTTATGGGTAAATCCTGCCTATTAATAATGTAATATTCTTCATGTTTTCATTGAAAAAGAACGACTCCGAAACTATTCAAATGTTTTGTCCGCTTTATCAAATATTTCAATTGATATCTGTTTGAATTTTAACTGTATCTGCCCTAACTACTAAAAAATTGTTAAATGAGATATACTAATAGGATCCGCCTTGAATTAAAACCCTCATTTATGGTAGGACAAGAACCAACTTGGAGACATTGTTTAACATAAGAATTCATTTGTTTAAACTAATAAATAAATCACGAAAACTCCTCCATTTGATAGATCCCAAATTTGCCTATTATTGCATAGTTGGAGCTTATAAGTATTGGCCATGACAATGGAAATATTTTTACATTTTTTACTAATGTAACACACCTGAACTAAGCTAAATAACAAAGTATCAAGTTAGTAATGAGAGACAGTGGACCAAAGAGGGGTATATAATGATTTCAGTGTGTAAAGAATCTTGTTTCACTTGTATTTTGGACACATCGAATTATTCACTTTCTCTTAGGTGCTCGATTATTATAGGTAAATTTTCTAATGTTCCAAAAGGCGTTTTCCATAATTTGGGTCTCAAGTTTTGGGCTGAATTCATATTCTTGATATTCACAACTTGTAGCGGGTTGAAGTGGTTAATTCACGCCATTTGTATCCATTTGTAACTTCTTACAGCAATAAGCAGTTAGACGAGCCTAAAAAAGACATTTTAAACCAATCAGAGTTATCATCATGTTAAGTCTCATGGCGTAATTTAATTTTCACTACTTTATCACTGTTTTTCTTCAACGTATAACCATGAAATAAATAATAAGAAAATTATTTAAGATTAATATATATTGCTTAATTTTTCGCATTTCACATATTTTGAAAGAAGTTCCTTCGTTAATTTTTAGCATTATGCAAACATTTTATTGGTAGTATGGAATTTGGATTATATTTTAAATGAAAAAAATTCTGCAAAATCGAAAATATTAAGATTACTTAAATGACATGAGTAGAGAACTTCGATGCCTCACGTCTTATGCATAGTTCAGGGATTAAGGTGATCAATCATTCTGCGCATTGTTATATATACTCCTTTTCCTTGAAGGTTTTTAAACTTCATAACCCAGCTTAGTATAGGTGCCACACATGAATTTATTACGACAGAAAATCCGTAAAATTATGATAAAGGAATTGGAAATAATCAGCATCCGTACAAATATTTCATTTTTATGACCTTTCATTAAAAAAACATACAACAGAAAACTTCAAAGCTCACTTCCAACATCCAACTTGGATTGATGGAAAAGAAACCGGTGAGAAATTCTAAACTTTAAACTGCTTTTGTCGACAGACTTTACTATTGTGATTTGCATCTCTACTCACTGGGTGTAAACCAATAAATACTGAGTCTATGACTTTGGATCTCACAAACAAACACGTTCATCGTTGCGTAATCGTCTTTAAGCCTATTACATGAATATATATACATTTATAACTAAAGGTAGCATGTATTATTCTATTCGGAAAGGCTGATATATAGCTGAAGCATAGAAGAAAAGGATTATGGAAAAAGAAGAAAGAGTTGATCCTTGGAATACATAATATTTACTTCATCTCGTTCCAGTCCGAAGAACACACACTGCTTCCTTTTCAAACGACCTTTTGAAAAGGCTCGCACTGAATCCAACGTCAACGTTAAGAGTGATATTTATTGAGAAGTGCTTCTAAATATAACTGTATTTTAAAAGTCACCTAGTCACCTGAAAGAAAATAAAAACGTAAAATATACGGAAAAACTTGTTACTATTCGTATTAGGTGGTATAATTTGTAAACGTCACCCAACAAATTTTTGCCAACTATTCTTCACAATCCAGGGACCAATAGTGTATTTCAACTTTTCATGACATTTGAATTTAAATTTAGAATAAAAGTAGGCATATATGTTGAGAGAAGAAACACAAAGCTGCAAGTATTCGAGTTGATGACTCTACCTGAAAGTAGATTTTTTCGAAAACGTCGCCAACTGGCGGTAAAGGCGGCTTTTCGCAGATGATATGAACTCCAAATTGACGCGCCAATAATATTTTCGAAAAAATATATTATGTGAAAATGATCCTGTTATTGCATTTTTTAAATGATCTGCTTAGAGTTATTTTTTTCTAACAAAATGTTTTATTAATATATCCATAAAATACTTTTATGCCTTGCTTACAATTATTACTTGTGTCCGAATTTCTTAAAAAGTGAAATCGATATTCAATGTAAATAGTATCACCAATACCCCAAGATTTATTTCAATTTTTTGAAAAAATATCGATCAGTCTAAGCACAAATTGTCTGCAATTAATGTTTCCCTCATTTTCTACTTATAATTAAGGTCACTATTATTCTAATTGCTATCCCCGACAATGCCGTACCAAATTATGCTAAGTCATTCCAATCACTAGCATTCTACCTATTGAAAATGTGTTTCTGAAGTGGTTAGTCAAGCATCTAAATTAAATGACTACTCTGTAAGCTCTAGACACTCCAAGCATGAATTAGTTCTGAAATTAAAAAAATAGACCAGTGAATCCAATACAGTAAGGTAATAGCTTAAAATCTGATTTAAAATTCAAGTCTTACAAGACTGTTTTAAGGCCCTGACTTTATTTTCTACTCCTGCTTTATGGGGATGAAAATTTCATTTTTGTCTTACCGTGGGTAACGATTAACAAAGAGTGTTAACTTACGGCAGTAGAAAATAACTTCGTCAATTTTTAATCATGGGCTAGAATTTGAGCGTACGACTATGAAAGAATGTTTCGAATAGGAGTATATAATAAGCCCAGGAAATAAAAAATCTTACATCATTTGAAAGCAGGGATGTGCTATCCGGCCTATCAGTCCCTTTGAAACACATCGACTTGAGTATGACTGACCTTTTCTTTCCTCATGTGTGCCTAGTTTATTTATCTAGTCAGTTGTAATGGGCACAATATAAAGCTTCGTGATCTAGACTACACGTGTTCTCTCTGGGGTTTTCAAATATTTTGTACGTAGCTCCCAAAGCGTTACGAGGCATGGCTTTTTAATATAGGTACATTTGATTCTGTTTCATTGTTCAATTTTTATCACTTGAATTTTGTTTTCCTTGAGTAAGTCTGCTTTTATGCTATAATCGGACAATTTTAAACTAAAAATTAAATACGAAAAGTTCAAAACTGCTTTCTTAAAAGCGAATATGTAAAACGAGTTTCACTTACTTGGCTTGTAGGTTAATTACATATCAATCTCTCTTAAAAATTCTAAGAAATAAAGGCAGTTTTATTTTTTTGAGTCTTCTAGAAGTCTTGATTTCAAGATCAAAATTATCCGATTTATCTCCCTCATATTATATATAATGCAATTCATTCCCTATCCAAATCATGTTTTAGATACAAATTTCGTTTAAATAGACTGAATAAATGAGGTGATTGGCTTATTTTTACAAACTTTTCTCAACTGGCCAAAATAAATTTCCTTCAACTAAAAACGGCTTAGTTTAGTTATTTACTATATTTCAAATCATCAAATCAAATTTTTGTATAAATTCTGCATTTTATGCTATACAGTGCGTCTAGTATTAAAAATTATCGAAAAAGATCAAATATTTTAGCGAATTGAGTTAAACTTATTTAGGGTAACTGTTAAAATATTACCCAAGTAATGTGTTTTAAGTGTCAAAGGTGATTATTGGAATGATTAAAGAAAATTGCAAATTCTAAGCCTGGAGGGCTTTACTGAGATGACGACTATTTCTAAATATTTACCACTCGAAAGTTGAGTTTATTCTGAATTTTATTTTAATTCAATTACATTTAAATCCAAACTTTCATGAGTTAATCTAACGTTTATTCCTAAGTCTAAAACGTCTCTGTTGAGTTTTCGAATATCGTGTGCAAAATGTATTTTCAATGTCATATTTCCTGAATTGTTTACGATAGTGGTTATTATTAGAATAAATGTAATTATGAACATTTAAGATATATTTTTTCGACTCACCTATCGGCACAAGACTCTAGACATGTAAGAATATGTCAACATCAAGTTATTTAATATTATCTAGCTTTCGTTGCCCTTTAAACGAAAAGTTGATCTGAAGAGGTAAGGCCAAATCCACCAAATCAATTAGTCATCTACCACTGAACTTAGTGGATATGCATTTATTGAAAAATTCAGGAATGATATTCGAATTTTGAAATTTGAATTATCCATTAGATGAATGCTGTCCAACCCAAATGCAAAAACAGATTAACTATGATTCTTTCGAAACCCTGACTTTAATCCGAATATATTTTTATCTGCCCTCCATAATTCCTCATTGTGGTTTACTACTACACAGTTTTTGGGGTTTGAAAAGCTACGAAATATTTACATTTTGCCGCAGATTACATGATGATATAACGTGATATAATATAATTCGTGATAACTGAATGGCTACTTTCAATTCAAAGCAAATGAAATCGAAACCCCTTGAATATTCTAGTGATATATATTTCTGATAAAAGCTTAGTTTGTAGTAGTTCCCTATTCCTTATAGCTATTTTTTCCCTATTCTATTCTTCAAAAGTACATCAGAGACACCATAACGCAAACGTCTGCATAAACTGCCTGTCCGCAGAATCGCTTCCCAATTATCGGTCACGCTGATACCAATTTCCTTTAAACAATCTTGTACACCGCTGTGTCAACTGCATCTGCATGTCTATTTCTCTCTCTTTCCTTGTACTAAACACAGCTCTCTAAATAACAGTCTCTCTCTTCTTCACCTTTTTATGTGACGAGAAGTGAAAGAAGCAAAAATGTTAATGGCTTAATTAATCCCCATGATAACAATCTACCACGTCATACCCTTTCTATAAGTGCATTTAAATAGTACAAAAGTTATAAAACGTTATTTGTGAATTAGGAAAACTCAAGATTTCAATAATGATATTCCTTTTCTGTGTCTATCATATTTCCCTGTGTATGCGCAAATCTGAATAATATTACTTGCACTGACTATGTTCTGAAGGGCATAATTATGCATCTTGCACCATTCGGGTGTTATTTTTATGGGCGTGGTTGCATTCAGACACTAAAATAATAAACCATCGGCAATCGGTTTGAGAATGGAAAGATCTTTATCATCTTAACAGTGAACAGTAAAAACAGTTAATTCTTTTATAGAGCAAATTTGATCGTTTCAGTAATGACACTATTAACGTCTTTTAATTGATATTTCGTTAGAAAGATGAGATTAATACGACTGTCCATGGCACAGAGAAACACCTATAAGATTTAATCATGGGTAAGCATTTTAATTAGAGGAATAACAATTAGGTCAAATAAGGTATAAAATGCGGAGGTCTTCAACAGTAAGCGAATAGTGAAGTCCGAGTATCATAAGAATTACCTGAAATCCTGATCATTGAGATGCCATATTTTAAACTGGGGAGAGTCCACGAGGGCCTATCATAATATTCGGTTTTCATTATTTGACCGCCTGATTCATGAATTATTATAACATTATATGAAATATACTTCAAGTTTGTTCGTAGGTTAATTTACTTCTGTGATTGATCATATCAATCGATTTATTTGCACTAATCTTATTCAAAAACAGGTAGATGCGCTTAACAATGATTCATTTAAAATTATTATTGTCCATAACAACGCAAGAAACATTGTGCAAGTTTTAATTATCACTAAGCATTAGAATAAGAGGATCTGCAAATGATCATAATAAGGAATAAGGCGGGGAGAGACAGGAAGAAGGCAAGAATGTCAGTCTCAAGGATTTTACGCGGTTTGAATTACGAGAGCATTGTGATTATGTCCATAACATTCGGTGCTTGTTGATCAGTTGAGTTAGTCCTGTAGTTTTTCATGTCACCTCCATTTATCTATCTGATTCTAAAAATGAATTTCTAATATAGCACTGTCCATAGCGGTTAAAATAAGATGAAAGCCTCATAGTACCACTACTATATATATATATATATGCATGAAGTATCTGAGGACACTTACGTTTTTGGAATTTAAACTAACCCGACAATGATTAATGTATTTTCATATCAGATGATCTCTTGCCAGATACTATTATGACCAATGGAATGAAAAAAACACTCTTTACTCTTGTTTATAAGTGTGGAACACAGCAATTTAGAAATTGCAGGCTTTCTAACAGTCGTTAGATCTTTCGTCTGCAAAGTTAGAAAGGAGCTATTGAATGAAAACAATGAAGATGAATTAGCCACAAGTAAGAGGGAACACTCTGAGTCATTTAGAACGCCTGAGTTTGTCAGAAAAGTGTATAGCATGGTATGATCGACGAAAATCTTGAGAAATCAATGCGCAAATTCTTGCCAAAGATCTTCCAGTTTCTGAAGGAACAATACGAAGTGTTCTTTAAGACTTTGGATGCAAATAAAAATTTCCTAGGCGAGGTCAGTTTATGCGGACAAAAACAATTCAAGAGAATCGATTAACGAGTATAGAACGACTCTTACACAAATTGAATCACCCAGAACAACAGGAGTTTTTGGTCTTTCTCCGAGAAAAAACTCCCACCAGGATCAAAAAGTTGATCCAAGAAATGATAGATGGCTATGTGGGAGTTCCAGTTGTTATGCATACGAAGTTTTCACCAACAGTGATGACTTTCAGTGTTGTGAAGGGTACATCATGACTCCTCCATTTTTTCCATAGAACCTTAAAGTTAATGCAGATGTAGGTGCCCAATTCGAGACTCTTCAAACTGTTGTTGCTAAACCACCAAGGGTAGCCAATGGAGGATGACCCTTTGTCTGCCAGCAAGATTCCGCCTCATCTCATAGAGCTCTCAAAAGCCAGGATTGGATGGCCGAGGATTCTCATCATCCTGTCATGTCAAATTCAAGGCCTCATAACTACCCACCAGAGCCTAATCCTTTGGATTATTATGTGTGGGGTGCGGTGGGGAGGGACATAGTTGAAAATGAGGTTAATAAGCATCTTCACAACACCAAATCCTCCACTTTGATGGAAGCAATAGCAGTGGTGTCAGAGTAATGGAAGGACCATCGGATCAGATTAAAGTTTGTAGTCGCTTTTGCGCTCGAAATGAGTGGAAAATAAAAGCCAAAGGATAATACATAGAATAAAACTTGGCTAATGTCTTATAGAATGGATCTTCAGAATTATATAATTTTCAGTGATTTTAATTGCAATTACATTATTGAAAATCACAGTCATGCAAAAGATTTTCGTAATTATTATTTGTGGAATGCAATTGAGTTCAAATACCCGAATAGTTTGATCTTTAGCAGTTTACGCAATATTAAAATAATAGAGATCACATGGCAGAGTTTACTCAAGGCTTCAAAATAACATTCATTTGCTAACATATAATTTCCTGCTGTATTCAATATTACTTTATCCTTTCACAAATATATAATTCTACTTATTTTGTATTAAAGTATAAATTTAGATATTTGTTCAATACTCGATCAACATTTCCGAAATGTAACTCAAATCGGCTTCCATTTGAAGTTTGTCGGTTCACTGTTCAGTTATTCAAATGATGTTATCATGCGTAAATAATGCCTTTTGGAATGTGACTTGCTGATTCTGGTCTATCATCCTGAAAATGCACAAACTAATATGGTTCATTTTTACAGGCATCACATGAATTTCGGTTAGTAATTGCAAATATTTCCTTTTTATTAATAAAGGCTGTATTCATTATATCAGTCTGTTTCAGCTTTGCTTTGTTAAAATCATTTAATCTACTTAATATCATGTAAAATCATTCCACTTTCTCAGTCATGGAAGATAAAATTGACTGAATTTGCACAAATGGTCATCATAATTTTAGAAAATCATTCAATAATCAAAGAACGTCGTGGACAGGAATAGGCCAAGTATTACAGATGACGAATCATGAAGTTAGAAGTGTAGAACTGCCTGTTAATTAACAATTATGCAATCCAAAGCCAAAAATCGTTTGGAATAGGGTATTTTAATTTCACAGTCTTCCTCCCTTCTTGCTACCATTTATTGGACTTCATGCTAACTGGTTTTAGCCTCTTTCCCATAGTGAAAAATTGTAAAATTGTTCTGCCTTGTTGTGTTTAACAGTAATAAAATACAGTATGCCATCCAGACAAGCGATTGTAAAGCTATGGCTGTAAAGAAATAATTTGGGAAAGTTTGGAGAGATTTGGTCCATGGGATTCAGGAATTTAGCTTCTTCGCTGCCCAACTCCGAAAACTATCTTCCGCTACTTGAAGATACGTAGACGAAATTTGATTTCAACGTCGGGATTAATTTTTTGAAATGTGTCAGTTATTTTCTTTTATAGGACTTAAAGAAAGTGGAAACTAGATATTGGAAGTCCTAACTGATCGCTGAGTTTGATAAACTGTAATCCCATGAATAGTGCAAGAGTACGGCTTTCTGTCCTACAAACATTTCCAAAATTTTGGCAAGTATTTCAGCTCACACTCTCTTAAAATGAGATTTTGCGTTTGTGTGGAAAGGAATCGAAATTGCTGGGTGATTTAGCCATGACAACCCGGTCAAATTAAATCGGTTCGGTTTAGTCGAGACGCTTTCTGTATTTTAAACAATCTGTTTAATGTTAAAACCACTTATAGAGAAAAATTTTTTACATTGATTCAACCAAATCTAAAACAAAAACAAACGTGAAATTAAAATTTTTTAATTCGATTTCTGTCATCTTTACTCAGAGGCAAATATTTTTCATATGAATGAACAAATCGGGATATTATCTGGTGAGTGCGATTCTGATTTCTACTTTCACATTTAAATTAAATTTTAACTTTGATTAGTTAATTACTTTTGGTATTACTACGCATGGATAAGAAACTGGAAATGGAGATTGAAAGAATCACTTCAGCTTTGAAGTATTCCGATTATTGTTCTTTAAATGAATTCCTGGAACGGTTGAAAGGATACGAAAAGGTATGTTTGTATTATACATTAGCATATCTATAAGGACAACTATTCATTCCTTTATAACACTGGTATAGGTCATACATTTCATATGGGTAGATACATAGGCTTAACGCTATAATTTCTGAAAGAAAGTGAAGAAACCTAATGCTCGGGGTTTGACTTTTATTGTTTATACTTTTAGTGCTTCCTAAAAAGTACCCCTAAGATAGGCTCGCACTTAATGTCAACATAGGGAATGAAATTTTAAAATATGTCATTTTAAGTGAGGCTAAATTATTTATTCATATATAAATTTTTATTAAATTTGATCTTTTATTTCTGGAGATAAATGAAATTATCAAGATACATAATGCATCTTTCAAAATAATTATACCAAAAACCTCGGCACCAGTTACTTACCGGTTGAGTAATATGATTTAAGAAATTGGAACTTAATTTTTCAGACATTTTCCTTTGGAATCAGTTGTGATTTACTAAATTTATCTTAGTAAAGATCTCTAAGGCTCTTATCGGTGGCTATTGACTCGAAGGAAACTTCCTTTGAAAAGATCTAGGTAAATATTTTAAAATGTTTTAGATCAAATTACTCCTTTATGCGGATTTTCCTTATGAAATTTGCTGAGAGGGCTATTTAAAGATTAAAGAACAGGTAAGCTCTAAGTATTTGAAATTGTTGTGCACCGACATTGTTGTGATCAGTGCGCACTTCGATTAAGTCAGAGATCACAAAATCGATAAACATGACCAACTATACTGGTTGAATCTGATCAAGGAAATAGAGGTAGTAGAATTTGAGTTTCTCCTGAGAGATGGTTTAGGAAATTCTCCCCTTACTACACTAAAGTTGTGTGATCCCTTCTAAGTTGTAGGCTAAACAATGCTTTACTGTGCACTGGGAGTGCAATATCGATGGCTTGCTACAGTATTATTACTTCCATGTCATAACTATGGCAAGTCACGGCATGACGAATTCAACTCTCACTCATTGAAAGGTTCATTGTTGGACAAGTCATATTTCACTGAGTCGCGTATGAATTCTAAGGATAAGTTCGCTCTCCCCCAGACTATCACAATCAGACCAAACCCTAATTTTATTGTATAAAGTGTCTATATAACATTAAGAAATCTGACCTGGCCTATCAAGTGACTAATCTCGTGTGATTTGATTTATGTCTTCTTTCTCCCTTTAGGGTCTGAGCAACTGCAGAGTAGTTTATGAAGGCGAACTGACTATTCATTATAACACTTCCTTTTCTTAGGAATGGGAGTTTATTTCAATTCATCTGCTTTCATTCACCTTAAGCATCTTATTGAAGTGAAAACAATAGATTATTCTTGTCCAAAACCTAACAAACTGAATTTTTGATATGGAATGTGTTTAAATATGTTTTATTGTTCTAGTTAACAGAGCATCGTTTCAAATTGGGTGAGTATAAGGTCATTAGAAGGGTCAGAAATGAAAGGGAGAAAGCGCTAATGTTCAGAAAATTCACATTACAATGTGATCAAAATATTCTCAAAGGCTGCACTGCATCCATTGAATTGGGCCGAAATGGGGATGTACTAAAGGTCTTCAAATTCGACGACTATCACAATCACGACTCGATCAAAAATAAAGATTTTTACTGCTATAAACGCGATTCCGCGAGAAAAAGCGATAGTTGTGAAAACGGTTATGTACGCAAAATATTCGCCTACCCAAGTGCACGAAGAAAGTTAATTTACGATCGGTGTCCAGTTAAGTAAGTCATAATCTATTCGGATGAATGAAATTAACATGCGTTACTTCTAGTATAGTGGGTTTGATTGGCATACGAATTTAGTGATTCCGACGTATTGAGAGGTGAATATTTCTTGACTGGTCCACATCGTGTTAAATTCTATCTATTTATATCATTGTGCATAGACGGTTGGGATATATTTCGTTGGCGGAATGGAAATAAATCAGATAAGTTGATCAAATAGGATGTTCACATTGCCTTTCTTTGTCCTTATGCGTGCAATTTTATCCACAGTAATTTGTTTTTAATAGAACTTTGTATTATATTTAATTGAAAATTGGTAATTGGCCACACATAAATCTTGTATTTGGTGAGTCGAAATTTGCAGAACAAATGTAACTTAACAAAGGATCGTTTTAGTTTTCGCAACTTATTCAATACAGGAGTTATAATAAGCAAAAAATGGTAGTCGATGATGTTGAGGCTGGCTTTCTACTTTAATTTAGGGCTGATAACATATGAATCAATTATCTTAGAGACAGTTATAATTAGAATGGCAATGGTGGTTACTGTAAGACGTTTTCCCATGTGCCTTATCGTGAGTCAATTACAGGTTACGGGAATAAACTATGCATCAGATTAGATATGCCGTCATATGATCTACTGATTAATACAACTTTACTTTTATGATAAATTCAGATCTGCAGTATCTATCACCTTTGAAATGCATTTTTTATCTAATTTAGGTGCTGTAAATCTCATTATTTAGGGCTTGAAAGAGGGAAGGAGCTTTTCCACATTCGAAGAAATTTGGGACACAATCATGATAGACAGGATGATGACATTGATTCTGATGAAGACATAGAACCAAGGAGAATAGAGGAGAACTACAAAATCTACTTTCAAAAGGCTTTGGATATTGTTGGACAAGGATTGATGGCGAAAAAAGAAGAAGATATGCGCAAAGCTCTTAAAGAATTTATGACAATCCTCGAAAAGCATGGTAGAAGACTGTAATCGTCATCTTTGTATTTAATTTATATTGAAAATTATAGACTAGAGTTTAAAAGCATAATTGTAGTGAGTGTTGTGTTTTATTATTAATTGTGAATTGATTAGTTTTGCGTTCATTTTTAATGGTTGGAATTAACCGAAATACGTCGTCATATATAGATATATTTATTTTAAACCAAACCTTATAAAGTACTATTAGTATCTATAATAAATACAGATCATAAAAAATCAGGTGATAGAAAATTTAGTTATTTCACCATATGGGTCACCGTCCACTTATTTCAGTCTAGATATCACAGTATCCACGTTTATTGAAGCATATTCATTCTCTGATAATCAAACGCAATATAAGCTACGGTCAAAATGAATGCAAATTTTACTTAGGAGTAGTACCAAGACATCATTTCTCATCTGATTTATTAGTTAGTCCTTTATTCACTTTTATACGCGATTGTTAAATTTATTTACAACAAAGAAACTTTACTTTGACGATTGTCTGATCAGATTTTCCAATCGATTTCACTTTGCTATTGGCTAAGCCATTTAAATATATATGTATTTTCTAATTACAAAGTGCAGCTAATTGACGGTAACAGCTCTTCATTAGTGTTTCTGATAAAACGAACAAGAATGCGTGTTTCACAATGTCTATACATATTTTCAAGTTTAGTTTTACGTTTGTTATAATTATTATTCCTCCCCCCTCCCCTCCCGCAAGCAATAAAAAATGTACAGTTTTTATCTGGAGAAGAAAAAAATAAATTACCAAAAAGTCCAATGAATGATGATGAGGTGGGGATCGAATAACTGTTGAGAGTAATATTAAGGTCCTGTTTCATTTGGCTTTTGAATTTGGGTTGTACAATATTTGCCAGATATGGGTAGCCAACGTTTCAAAATTCAAATTCTATTATTCGTTCCCTAGATAGCAGCAAATGCTTGTTCACAATGTTCAGCGCTTTCTGACTGGTATTTTTCTATTCAAGAATGGTTAGTCTTGCAACTTCAAGTCATTTTTTCTTCCAATGACTGAGAAGGCAAATAATCTTACATGATATCCAGCAGCTTGCAGTTTTAACAATGTAAAGTTAAGAAAGCTAACAATTTCTAGTTTGCAGAGCTCCGCAACTTGCATCCACTCAAGTTGAACTTATGATATCCAGTTGTTTACATTTACTAAATGTTTCATATGGATTTAATTTGCGTAAGGATTTGCATATTATGGAAGGAAGTGTAGCTAGATACCACTATGAAGGGTTGCAGGTATGTAAGAGATGGTTGGAGGATTCGACTTTAGGAGTTGGGTGGCAGGATTTTTCTGTGAAGTAAAATTTACACCATTTTTTTAAAATACGATAGTAAAGTGTCCTTCCAAGACGCATGTTTTCAATTGAAGATGTGTATTGTCATGCTTTAGGAGAAATTTATACTAGTGGATTGTGTTTCAGTTGGTTGGAGACGAATTAAGTAGTACATACATTTAACAGTCTGCTAGGCGGAAATCTAGGGATGGGGGAAAAGAGAGTTAGGCCAGTAGTAACATTAGATGATAGCAAAGACTTTGGCTAGACAACCAGAAGTGAGTTCTTGAAAATGAAATGCTGGTGTCTTATGAAGACTAACCTTTTGAAGAGGATTTTCGATATGACAAATTATGCACGCAATTGATATCAATTACCAAAATAGAAGAGATTTCTTAATATGAAAACTTAGAAACATCCGCCAACTTAGGAAAATTCAATTGAAAATCGGTATTCTTCTTCCAAATATATGCCCTTAAAAATGGGTTTGCAAATATATAACGAATTGCTAATTAAATTCCTTTTGCTATGGTCTCCTATATTACTGTTAAATGAACGAAGTTGGATTTAATGAATTCAACAATATTTTACGCTTGAAGACTAAAAAGCCCCATTACAATTTCTCTGCATAAGGGAGAAATTGTACATTAAGATCGGACATAAAATTGAAGTTGGTCCCTCTTTATCTTGTGTATAGAAAGTAAAATGAGATACTTGTCTTATTTATTGCCCATTTTTCATGATGGAAAGATTTCATATTTATTGCTCTCCATTTTCGGACATAACTTTGGTGCATTTAACAAAATGAGGAAATTTTTGGGCAAATTTAGAAAATCGTAAAAATATACGAAAACATATATCAAATGCCTGAGCACTGTATATTTAGCTTATATTGACTCAAACCAAGCAGTCACGGCAAAAATGTGATTTGAACTAGAGACACACAGATTTCTTGAAATGTTTCCTGAAGAGAAAAAAGCGATTGGTAGACATGGTAGACTTGACAATCAAGCCATGATCCAAATTTAAATTAAGGTCCGATTAGTCCCGCTATGTATTTAAGACCAACATAACCCGAGAATTTGAGTAATCAGTTAAAAATCTGTGCTCCGGTTATGAGACGAAGAATTATTTTTTTCTTGTGTTTGTAGTTTGGCATTACAGTAATCATTCAAAGTTGTCTGATATGAGGACGAGGTTTTGGAAAAGTTTAATGATTGGTAATACAGACAAAACCACCCAATCTTCGTTACATTAGGGTAAGTTTTCACCTGCAATCAGGCGAATTTGATCCGAGCTGTCATATAGTGAGTAGCAAATTGCGAATAAATCTAAACCTCTGCTTTTGAAAATTACCCGTCCTAATTGCCAAAAATTTCCCTTAAAAGTTAATATCCAACCAAATGCTCGAAAAAAATATCAAGGAACTAAGTTTTGGTGGACAAAGAGCCTAGACTGGAAGAGCGTAAAGTTTCAATTTTTAATGAAAATCTCCACAGCTACATTTATCCTGCGTTCAGGTAATGCATTTTGCGTTTTATTCAAGAGATCATGATGAAAAATATTTCTCTATAACAACACATTCGATTGCATTAATCCACACAACTGAAGCACTGAACGAAACAAATGGGCAACAATGGGATGCTTTATTGAGGTTCATGACCGCATGGATATTCGCCTTTCTGTCTTAATCATTTTAATCACGAACTGTCTAATTAATAAATCTGTAGTTTATTCGGCCATCAGATAGAGTTTGTCGTTACATTCCATCATGTTTAATGAAAGCCCATAACGGTTAGAACTCAGCAGATTCAGAGCATAAACGATCAATTTTAATGGAAACTATTATCATGAGTGATAAAAATACTAACTCAATAATTTTTCAGTAAATGTCAGGGGAGACTCCTGGACTGTTTTATTCAAGGCTATGATCTTAATTAATTCCTCTATTGATGATTTAGCTTATCAAGCCATCAGTGACCTCTTGAATCGACAACCACAACTTCTTCATGGTCTTTAATAATTCATTTGATTCTGTAATTAATTATAGAATCTTTGGTGACCCCTAATCTCCTTCGGCTATTTGTTGACTCATTGGTATAAGCAAAATATAACTGCCGTGTTTATTAAACAAATAGAGGTGTACTCAGACCTTCTTCCGTCTTCTTTCATTTGATACATTGAGACTAATGATGCAGCTCTTCTGGGATGTGGGTTTTACAATCCCAAAGTTGGGTGCTTAAAATTGTAAGAAATATTAATTTTATACCGCAAAGTTATAGTTACACGAGCCTGGTTCAATATATATCCCGTAAAAATTTGGTTATTGAAGGCCGAACTCTATACATATGTTCCTCTTCAGGTCTCGCTGAGTCAACCTAATTTCCATATCTTCTGTTGTAACCTTAATCAATGACCCCAATAAATGTTTCGATGTTTCCCTGGCTCTGATGTCGGCAAATGGTTGGATTTCCTACGCCATGTCACATTTCAAGATTAAAAACTATTTGGCTACAGTCAAGATGTCTTCTCTTCGATTCTTCTAAGTAGAATCATCGTCTAACCTTTGAATAACCAAAAAGTAAAAATTCGGGGGTTGAAAAGGAAAATATAATGAAGTCAGTTTGTCAAGATCATTGAATTCTATGCATTCTCATTAGGGAACCAAGTGCCTCGAAGCTCATTATCATTATTTAATTTCTAAGGTTTTTGTTTCTGATATTCAGAGCTTGCTAACCAGTTAATTTTATTAAAGAGTTGGTTATACCGCTCTGATTTACTTGTACTTTCCTAAAACTATGAGAAGGTAGATGAGACAAACAAAGACAGTCAGTGTAATGGAATAGTATATGCGGTGAAATAAACCGATAAGGTGTGGATTTCAAAATTAATAGCAGTATATCAAATTGGAGATACAAAAAAAAGTTGGGATAAATGGTTTGGCAGCCATGGTAGAAGGCAGGTTACTAGATTGATAGGCAAAATATCCCGCATTTCCGTGCCCTTGAAAATTGCTTAATTATGGCGTCCTATTAAGAAATATTTCTCAGTTCTTAGAAATGGTAATTGACAATATTGTTCTCAAAACGTTTGGAAATCTGTGTCAAATTTCTATCGACAGGATCGCTTCCGCGATTGTAAACTTGAAATAGACGAACTCGAAAGGAAGCAGACTAATGTAACATATATGAAGCTGACATGGACGCTAGAGGGTTGCTGGAGATTCCAATATCATTACTTTTGTATGTATTAACTCTTTGCAGCAAAACTGTTTAAAGATGTGGAAATCAGCAATTGATTAGCGCAATTGGTAAAATTGGAATATTTGTCACTTCTATGTTGCTGAGGCTGGTGTTTGGGGATCAAATGGCGTATTTTTTCTAGTAATTTTGGTCGGTTTTCAACTTGAGTTTGCCTGGCCTTTCTCTGCAGCTTCGTTTGATTTATAGATTTCCTGGGCGTTTTTTCAAGTCTGGACCTTGTTTTTCATTTCTTCAGACTTGAAATCATTTGCTGTTTCCCTGATTCTCATTCTGCCTTTCATATAAGTTCGGGATGGCTAACATAAGATAGACGATGGTATCGTGGTAGACTGATTTTTGATAACGTCCTTGGGTAGGGATCTTTTCGGTTAGAGATATTGTGCATCCGAACTGGCTATTTTATAAGGGCAGAATGGCCTCTTAAGAATGACTAGGCGTTATCTGGCAATATTTTTTAGAGAAAGGAATAAATCAGATGTATCGAAAATCGTAAGCATGTTAAATACTGATTTCAGAAGGCTATGAGCTCTCTCACGGTCATCAAATTAGAGCAAACTTCGTCAGTGATGCCATCAAGAGTCAATCTGTCATAATATCTCACCATGATCTCCAGCCGGCTAGCACGTTGAGATCAATTTTTTCTAGAACTCTTTATGTCGACGTTGTAAGGGAGAAGACGCAGTTCGCACTGAATCCTTGATGAAGTATGAAACAAGAGGGCATGGATAAAGAGTTAGTGGCCGATGATTTGGAGATGTTTCATGAAGCTTCCACATATCCAAAGTATTGGCTAAAGATTGGTGATTACATCTAAATTAGGATACTGATGGAGTCAGAGCACTAAAGATTTGTGTAAAAATAGCAATGGCAGAAGGTTAATTAATATAAAATTATGAATTTTCCGTTATTAATTCATCATCTAAAATGAGGAATATCATAGGGATTTACTCACCTTCTAAATCAGTGGAAGAAAATAATAAACCGAGGCAGCAAGACTGACTCTTCTGATTAAATAATGCAGTCAACAAGCACTGAACATCATAGGGAAGTATTTAATGTAATCCAGGGAACAAATCATGACATTCGAATTTTGAAACTTGAATTACCCATTAACCAAATATTGTACAAATATTTGTCCAAAATTCAAATGAAGTAGATCTTTTTGATACCTTGACGTTCCTCTCTACATATTTTATGTCCCTTATGAACTCACTGTTGTTTGATATCAATTACTTCCACACAATTAAAAATAGTAAATTTTTTATTTTAATGGGATAATAGTAATTGATTTGAAAATTAAATTAAGTATGTATATTATTAATGTGCATCAAGTTCTGCATTTTTGGGTACCTGATCTGGTTTGGATCGTATAGTCGAATTGATTTACAGATTACTGGAACTGAGTTTGTTAAAAGATTTCAACACATTACGTTGACATTGTGTAGACTGTGCTGATCTGTCAATAACTAAAATTTGAAATAAATAAACTTGGCTATTTCTAACTTGGACGACATGATGAAGTTTAAGAATTCGCAAAGTCTGTAGTGATACGGTTTGAAGATCTGAGAATTAGTAATAGAATAATGTTGATTTGGTAACTATGACACCTTTTGCCACTTCTTTGTTACCGAGATTGGTGTTTGAGACCCTGGTATTGGGTTTAGGCTATGATAATTTTGGCTAATTTTTTAACCCAATTTTGGGCTGCTCCCCTCCTTTGCTTTCCAGTTCGGTTCATGGGTTTCGTGAGAGATTGTTTAAACTTAATGGATTCGAATGTATCTCTTCTCTTACAATTTGATAGAGTCGAAGTGAATAAGATTCAGGAATTTTTAATGAAAACAAAACCGTCTATTTCAATAGCACCCACTTGCCTTAAAAGCTCGACTCTACGTAAATACTCATCAATTTTATTAAGTAATCATGTTTTGACAACAAAAAAACCCTAACCTCATCAGAGGCTATGTAGAAATCTCGCTTTATGGACTGAAATCTCCTAAACATTTTTCTTTTCCACGCGGTAAATGTCACTTTTAAATTTTTGTACCCCTGTTCATGTCAAATGGACCCAAAAAATCAAAGAAATATCCATTATATCTTTCAAAAACTTGCATTGATTAGCAGAAAAAATAATAACGAGTTAAATCTTTCGAAAAAGACATCTCAAGGATTACATTTAGTCCTACATTCCACTCAGCGTTACATAGCCATCAATTCTTTTTAAAAAATGGGCTTTTAAATATGATTATTATACCAATAGCATAAGCGACGAAGAACTCTAATAATTTGTCATTAGTAAATGACAAAACGCTTGTTGAGCTGGGTAGCAGAGCATAGGCAGTTTAAGAAACCGACATATACACAAGTCACACAAGCCAGACAATTGCAATTATTGTAGAGGTAGAAATGCACACTGGCTCCTTGGCATCTTCCTTTCCTTCACTTGTCCTCCTTTTAATCAAAATGCCATCTTTTAACGTAGCCCTAATCCTACTGAGACTAATATAACCACTGCTGCAGCACACAAGCAATGCTTGTATATTGCCTTTTTAAAAGGGGCCGTCAACCAGATACACCTTAGGCCTTAGCAGCCATTAATCATGCGTGATTTTATTCTATATGATCCACGTGCACATTCTCCGTCGCTTTGACGGCAGCTTTTAATTGGCTGGATAGATATGCACTATGTTGAATATAACAAACGGACCAGAATGATTTAAGATCGACTGCCATGATGAATTAGTGAATTAATTATTACTAAGATAACTGCTCAAGTTTTGAAATGTTGCTGCATTAGATGTGATGAGAAATATTCCCCTATTTATTCTAAAGGCTAATATGGTAAGACCGTTTACTATCTTAGTATTTAATATAAGCTGAGGCTAGTGGTTTGCCACTGTAAAACCAGACGTTAACGATTCCCGATCAAACCAGTGTTTCAAATGAGCAGCAGAACTGTTTATTTCTGATCAGTGGGACGTTGTGAGAAATTATCTTCAAAACGCTATTCGGCATTTGACATTAAAATACAATTGAAACTTCAATCGCTAAGAATAATTATATTCTAGATTGACATATGGTCAAAACTTCTACAATTGACTATCTCATCATTTGGTATTATCAAAAATATTGGCTAGAAATTCACCTTGTAAATATTGATTTTTCAATTTTGACCAGACAATTGAAAAATTGGGTATCTGAGTTGAACCTGTTCTATTCTGGTAGCATAGTACAGTTTCGAATTATAAGTGAATGTAGAATGTTAAATTTTGCGACATTAGCTAAAAATAATACCAATAGGTGTGTGCAGGAGCATTTATGGAATAAAATTCATACAAAAACAACACAACACAGTCTAATATCAAAGTATAGCATTGGGAATTATTACCTAGTTTCAAATAGGATAGAAATAGGACGGAAATAGCCGTTAATGGAATACAACTTACCTAAATGATATCAGTAATATTTCAGAATGGATGAAGTGACAGTACCATACTTTCAAATTATAAAATCGATATCTGAACCACGTGTGGATAATACCTTACCGGAGGAAATAGGTGAGTTTAATTTACCGCCAGTGATGAAATTTTGACAATCTAAATTATTCCTTACTAATAACCCTTGAGATTTGAAGAACAGGCAGAAACGTTATATCCTCTGCTTTATTAATTTTACCTTTAATTAATCTGTGAATAATACTTCATTGCAGCTTTAACATTAAGTTTCTAACTTTTATTTTTCTTTCTCAAGTAATAACGGGATATTGAAGTTAACTTCGCTCTCTGAATGGTCAGCACACTCGATAAGATCATATCACGTCCTGCTCTTAACCTTTCTCAATAGGATTGGTGAGTTAAACCGATAGCAATTTGAATATCCTCGCCCTTTTTTAATTGGACGTTCTCCAATCTCAGTACCATCGCGCGCATCATTTATTCGTATCATCGTTTCTCCTTTCACTCTCTTTATCTGTCTATCATTTGTTAATTAACAAAAGACTCTCTGTACTATCTCATCTTCTTCTCCCTGTACTTCGAGTAATATAGTCTGCAACACATGATGACCCTAACTCTAGGTGCATGCTTCTCTACATTCTAAATAGACCGTTTCCAAATGCAATCGTACTATAGATTTGTAATTTGAAAAATAATATCGTATGAACGAAGAAAGAGTTGAAAATAAAGAAACACTTATTAAAATTTGTATTTAAGATCGGGAGGATGACTCTGTGCATTTTCCAAAAATTACTTCTTCGGTCACATTCTTTATGAAACTACTTTGGTTTTTCGCATCTTGTTTCTATGACTTAAATCCCTATCCGTTATATCTACACAAATTTATCAATTCTCCTTTTTCTATAACTGTCCCGTTTCATTTGAAAATGCATCTGCACGCATACCGCACGTGCGTCCTTACCTGAGTGACTCATACAAGCTGCCTTTGTATGCCGACTCACACACATGGACAAGACACACGCTTGTCATACACTTGCGCCTATGCCGCCCTCTCATCGTCTTTGCTCCTTATCTTTTATCTGCTTGAATTCTCGTAGTGGTTTATTCAATATATTTTGACCCAAACAGCTCTTGGTATTCCGGTCTCCAACTGTTGTTGCTGTTGTCAGTTATTTCTCTGACTCCAAGAGATCTTTCCGTTTTATTGAATATCTTGAAGAAAAATATAAAGTTTCTAGCGGAAACCCTCCCGATTTTAGCAAACCTCTGCAATCTAATCTACGCATAGTCGCGTTCGAATCATATTCTTGATGCTACCAAATAAATTGTTTGCATTGTTGTTAGTGCTAAAACAAAATATTTAATTATTTTTACTAAAATAGAACTAAAATCAAAATGACTCAATATATCAGAAATATACTTAACGGAGCATGATTTGGCACGTTTTTCTTTTTATTGCCACAGTTATTTATAAAATCTCATCTTATGTTAATTATTTATACAAAAATATGTGTAATTCGCCTCTACGAAGAAATTGTAACTAATGCTTCAATAACATCCGAATCATAGTTTCATTAAACGACTTCATATTATTTCCGCCTTGGATCAACAATCAAGTTATTTTTACTAAGGTAACTCTCAAAAACAAGTTTCCGTATGTTTTCAAGAATTAATTAATATATGAACTTTGAATTAATTAGCTTACTATGATTTAAAAAGTACATGGGCAGTTTTTGCAAAGGGATCTGAGGAGATATCTTTTTCAATTATGTGTAACTTTGCTTCCAATCGTTCCTTGTCTAACTTTTTGTGAGCTTCTAACACTTTCTCGCTTACGAGGTATTGATTATTACGCGTTTTGAACGTACTATAAAAATCCTTTGTATGAAATTAAGTTTATTAAAATACCGGTCACATGAATATTCCGCTCTTCTACCTTTGGATTAGAGTTTTTACATCTGAGATGTAGTAAAAGGTGCCATGCTCTCACAGATTCACAATTTAGGAAATACTGGCAAAAATTTCTGTCAGAGAAAATTTTGAACAAAATCTCTCATTTAAGATTACATTACCGTATAGTTATAACTCCATAGCAAAAATATCCTGCTTGACATAAGTACGGTAATTTACATAGCGCTCATACGTACGTATCTCGTTCATTTATATTCTTGATCATTATATTAATAGTTTATAATTTCCGTTTCATATAATTAACTATACGTTATATCCTTTAATGAGAAATAAATTCTGAATTAATTTAGGATACATTTTCAAAACCGTGGCTGCAAAATATCTTCTGGCAATATACAGAATAGTCAATATTATTTAGCATGGGAATAGTAGACTAGCACCACAAATAGAATGAAATTTTATGCTTATTAATGACTATTTTCAAAATAATTAAAGTGTCTTTAATTTGCCTTTCCAGTTCCCAACATTTTGCTATCGGGAATTATCCCGCACTAGAAACTTCAGTCAAAAGGTGTAAAGTGAACTGAGCTCTAAATTCCTAATGAAGTATTACGTGAACTCAAAAAATTTTAGAATTACATGTGCGTTGCATTATGCTAAATGGCATTTGCAATAAAGATTGAACTTAAGTTTTCACAGGGCAATAAAATCCCCACCACACAATCTCTGATTAAACGTAATGATGACAATCTTCACTGAACGCAAAATTTGACGATACGTATATGAGAAAATTAATGCAACTCACATATTATTACAGTCCCTTGGACAAACAATGACCGGACATAATTCTTACCTGCAATACTAGTTACCATAAGACGTTTTAAGAAATAGAACGGGTTTGGGATTAGACAACATATTTGTATATTGGGATTTTGAATCGGATACAGATTTTTTTACTTATGAAGATTAGTATTAGTTAACTTACCAATATCATATGGACAATGAAATAAAACTGACATAGGAACTGCACTAGAATGAAAGATAGGGGGTTAGCTCTTACACTTGAAAATTATTTAGTTTTTATATTCAAATACTAATAAATCTATTTATTTAAAGTTCTTACCGAAAATATAAATTGCTTTGCCCTTATCTTCCAGTGCGTTAATAAAGAGTTCTGTAAGACTTTGCGATTTCCTTTTCTGCACTTTGACATTCCTATCCATCTTTATGCTTCAATTTTTGGTTCTGATGGTTATATTTATGGAAAACTTTCTCTTCATTTTGTTGAGCAGTCTTGAATATGGATCAAATTTATTCAAGGACACAGACAGCAGAGCAATTACAAAACGACTGGTCGTTTCCCCAATATCCTCCTTTCACGCTTTTTGAATCCAACAAGAAGCTTTTAATACGCGTTCGATTACCACCACTAATAAGCGTTAGCTAAAATGGGCAAGATCTGTTTAGAATACCACACAAGATCTCTTCTTCTACATTATTTTTAGTGAGTATTGCCGAAAAGGACAGAGCATACTGGAAGCAAATACCCGATTGATTAACTTCAACGTCGGATATTTCCTTCAAACCTTTCCTTTTAGTGACTAATCAGTTGTCATTACTAATCCGCTTCTCCATTAAAAATTCCCTTGCCAAATTCTTACCTATAATTTGAGGTAATTTTATATGCTGTATAAGAATATAGCATAGCATATATATGTAATGAACAAATGGCTTACATCGGATCTAATTAATTCTGTGATTTTTAGGTTTGATTAACTGCCCCTTTCATTTATCTCGGTCTCAAAATATAATACTCTGCTAGGCGAAATGCATATTAATAGGCAGCTTAAAATGTGCAACAGCAATATATAATTCAGAACAATAATTTAAAAAAACAGCTCGCGATAAATGAAATTAATTTTACTGTACAAAAAATGAAACTAAAATTCTACCCCAATTAGAAGTTTGCATATATATGCTTCCCAATTTTTGTATATTAATCCTTTAAGGTCGTCACATCGGTTTTGGATTGATCATTTTGGGAGGCAAATTCGAAAATGTTACCGCCGTTACTGAAGCAATTAAAAAATTTCAATTTTAAATTGTGGAAACAACTGAAATCGGTTTATTAGAAATCCAACGAATCATAAAGGTATCAAAGAATTTCATTTCATCTGATTTTCGGGTTCGGTTGTATATTACTTACTTGTCGACGATGTTCAGTGCTTATTTATTGGCTTTTTAATAGTGAAGGTCGATCTTGCTGCCACAATTCATTTTTCTTCCAGTTGTTGAAATGGGATAGGATCTTATATAATATTAAGCAGCTTTTGTTATCTTAACATAGCAGAGCTGAGAGGCACTGTTTATATGAAAATATTTTCTCTAAAATATTAACGTTTTTGGGTGATATTGACAATCTTGTCATCAGTATAACACTGCAGTTTCAAATTTTCCGGAAGAGATAAAGGGAGGAATGGAAAGATACAACTTCAGTGTGGAAAGGTCAAGTGCATAAAAAGTCGCAAAGTTAAGATTTGCTTTTACATAACGTTGAATTTTTTCGTAAAATATAATTCTAAAATAAGTTTATGCTATTGCTTCCATATGAGTGAAAGGTAACATCCGGTAAGCTAATGTCCAACTATCCACTCATTCACACTTCAATTACAGTTGTATCCGATTCCACATTCATGATCACCGAATTTTAGTTTTGATTAGCGTTATCATAATTTTCTACTGATAAATTCAATCAGAGGTGGCAAAACTCCCCTTCAAGGCAGATTAAATATTAGTCTTAATTTCACAACGAGTACAATATATATAAGAGGAGAGATATGTCTATTAGGTGGATATTATAATGGAACAGTGACCAGAGTGATATTTGATAATTTTTGACGAGATATTGGCAAAAAACTCAAAGATACACTTTCAAGACAAACGATTCCCAAAAGTAGTCTCTAATTCTTAGTCCTTGTCACGCCGCTCCTGACAGTTGAGACAAAACTGTCAGCGGTATTTTGACAAATTTTGTACCTATAGCGTTTTTTGTTTAATTAGCTTTATGTCTTGCAGTAAGTGCTGTTCTGCCTTATTCCTATCTCCGGAACTAGACAAATTATAATCTAGTCATATCTAGTATGAACTAGGATTACAGGAGCATAGACGAAATATTCCAAAGTGCAGAACAGTCTCACTTTGCAAATTTTTAAACTCGTTCTTGAAAACTTACTAGGATTCGAGCCTGTTTACCAGTTTTTCAATGCGAGAAGATTAGGAAAAAATATAATCCGGAACGACTAAATTGTCCAGTCCTGGAAACAACTGGAAGTTTAATAGCCAAATGAAAATAGCATGCACCTAAATTACCTCATCATAGGTTTATCAATCCCGGATTATCATTACAGAGTGATAAGAAATAAGCTAATATAGAAAATTAGTTAACAAGGTGGATGATATAATGACGCTTATCATAAAAGAGTTTCGATTTGAGTGCCGTTTATTATGCCTCGGACCCCCTGGTAGCTGACTATGGAAAGGCAAAGAGACGAACTTCAGGAACTTAAAAACGTACAAAAGGATCAGTTTGTTTAGAAATGGAAGAGATAAGTTTATGAGAACTAAATTGTTGTCAGTCATGAGAATAGCGAAAAGGAGGAATACGTTTGAGTAGAATATTTGGAGACAAGATGGGGCGTAGATCTCTTGAAATTGACACCAATACACCATACTGGTGAGTGCTTCTCTTCAACGGAATCAACAACTATTATTAGCCTGAATAATGTTGAAAGTCAATAGGTCATGGGTGTAGTGTGAATAACTTAATTATAGGATCAATTAGAAATCTTTATTGAAACAGATTCAATCCTTTTATCTACTTAAGGCATCTTAAGAGGTAGTAAGCATTTAAACTACCATCATCAACGAAAATTTGCATTAATTTTAAACATCAAATAACTCAAAATTCGTGAATGAAAAATTACATGAAATCAGTTGCTTAAATCATGGTCAACATTTTTTTTCGAACCATGAGAGCATCTGCAAATTTTTCTGGGATAAACGCGCTACATCTGATTATGTCGAGGCTAATTTTTTAACGACCTTCAACTTAGTGTTGCGATGCAAAAAATGGCTATTAACTACAAAAATGCTCATTTTTTCATTTAAGGCATGATTGGTCTAAAAAATTTTTGCTGAAATTCGTCCGTTTTTAGGCATTGTTATTTAAAAATCTTTTTTGACAAAATTCACTCAGTGAGTACAACTATCTGCCTGCAAATTTTGTGATAATTAGGGACAACTTAAATATAGTAATATAAATATGTTTTTTTTAATTTCGGTAAGTCGACGAAAATCGGAGTCTAGTTGATTTAACTTGGAAAATTTAGTTGACCTTGGAAGAAGTGCTGTTTTAAAGAATTACTGAGCAGTGGTACAGAGGCAAGTTTATGGGACACTAAGAATCAAAAAGTCAATAGAGATGCATTAAAATGGAATGATGTTTATCACTACTTTAAAGGAAGAACTTGTTTAAATCCTTGTCCAAAGTTATAAAATAGTAGTTAAAAAAAACATTATAAAATAAAGCTTGCAAGATATTCATCAGTGAAATGCAAAATTTTCACTTAGGAGATGTACAATTTTTCATTTTACTTTGCAAGAAATAATTTTTCCCTTCTTATTTCAAGGGTTTGAGACAATTTTAGTTTAAATGAAGCCTGTTTTGAGGACTTTCAATTGTGGAATAGCGTTTTCAAGTCAGAAGAATCAAATCCAGAGAAGTATTTATTATATTTTTAATATCAATTTTTGATAAGTTCATAATAGAAAATACTAAAATAATATCAATCGAGGAGAGATGATTGGAGTATCCACTTAGTTAAATTGAGTAAATGATTGTTCTTTTGTATTTTGACTTGAAATATAATCATGATACATTTTCACAATTTTGGTTGGATTTTTATGCACTTCAATGGTTGTTTAGAATATCATTTTAATTTAATTAGTTTAACGCCAATATCAAAACTATTTTTTTCTGGTATATTTTGCAATACATTAAGTCCAGCGTTGACTCCCCTTACGCACTTAAAGAAGAAAGTGTTCCGTTAGGCACGCTTGGTAAGGATAAATGCTAAGAATAAAATAATATTATGCTTATGTTGTGCTTCCGCTTGTTATTAAATTGAATGCGAGGTAATATTGAGTATTCTCAATGCTCTAAGTAGAATTAATGTGAATTGTATAATAGAATTCACTTACTGGGCCGCAGAATTTTTTGTTTCCTCCGACTATAAAACATGTATATTAATTTTTATGTTACTGGGTAATCAGGCAAGAATTTATATGCAAAAATAATCCTTTTCTAATAAGGTGATGAAGGTGTCTTCGTTGTTGCAAATATTTCATTTGTTCCTTTGAGTCTAAGCGTTTCATAATGATCAATATGATCACTTGGGCTACGGACAATAGATAAGAAGGTTTGAAAAAATGTTTTGACATTATTTTGACATAAATAACGTATAAAATTGAAGGTCTTTTGTAGAATAAGTGAAAATTATAAAGATTCAAGTATGGTCGAGATCAGTTTCGTTAATGAATATTAACAGCTTTCATTTAGATCTCTATATGCAATATAGACAGGTTTGAATATAAGAATACTCAATTTGATTCCCTAAGGCATATATAATTGTTACATTTAAATTATTAATGTATAAGGTCTATTTTCTTGGCAGAGTGATTTTTTTGTCGTTGGCAAATAATTAAAAGTAAACTCAGGCTGTACAAGTGAAAAATTCTGAAAGCAATCGAATCATTATTAATTAAAACGACCTATGTTGCAATATACAGATAGAATTTTCCACTACAGAGGTATCCACTGTACTAACCCATTATTGTCAATGACTGAGACCATATCTCAGGGCCAATTATCTACCATCTCCGATGTACCTAAAGTAAAAATTCAGATGAGAGATTAAATACTATACTCTGTAAATGAAAATGTGAGACTATTATTTAGGAGTTTTTTTCATTATAGATCACCAAATATATAGTTGAATAATTTGAGATTAGCCAATGAGTTCAGTATGACGGAGAAAGTACAGTGCACACAGTGAAGTGTTTTCCGATTAGGATGTCTGTAATACAAGTTTCACATGCTTGATTGGTATGAAAGAAGGAGGAAAAGTTTCTCTAGAACTGTTCAAATTTAAATTACTGAATGATTATGTTAGTCTCATTTTCATTTTGTGCAGACTGATGGTCTCCAAGAAAGATTTCGGTTGAGTCTTTCTGTCTTATGAATTGCGATTAAATGAGAGTGGGTATGAGCTCTTATCCCACGGTGCCGTAGGATTACTCCCTAGTCAGACAGCAATAGAAAAGTTGGTAGATTTCATTACCGGATATGAGTAAGGAAGAATTAAACTGCAATAATCTAGCGCCTGAGAAAGGAATTCTGTTCAGTGAATTTTATTACTTTTACTCTGGGTAATTTTCATCTCGTGTGTTTTGCTACCTAAATCAGCGCTAAATCTTCAAAGTCCGAGTCGATTTCAGCAATGCCTAGAGCAAATAAATTTTGTAAAAAGGAAAACTTATGTTTCGATGACAAATTTAGCAAAGAGATGTGTATTCTTGTTGTATCTAAATTGTGTAAATTCGTGGCTAGACCCCCAACTTGTCTGTCCCAGAGGATTTCATTGAGCTTGAGAAAAGCCTCGTAGGCAAGTGGGTTTGATCAGAGCTGAAGAGTAAATGAACCGAAATAATTCATTTAAAAAATTTTTCAGCTATTAAAATACATAGAAAATGCTTTTGCTATTTCCTAAAGAGCATAGTTCTGTGCAAATAAAGTTGACAGAATTACAATGAGAAAAGACAAATCCTGACTGACTAGACAAACAAGTTGTGTTTGTTCCGTATAAATTGAAAATAGGTACACACAGAGCTTTTTTGGAAGTTCCTATTATAAGTTGAATAAGTAATTTTAGATGAATGACTAATTCATAGTTTATTATTTTTCATAAAAATAGTCCTTCAACTTATGCTTCATAACATTTTATCTTATGATTATCCACGGTAATACAAAATGTGTACTTTTTTAATTGTGGGAAACAACTGAAATCAGTTAACAGAAAGTCCAATAAATGATAAGAGGGAGGGAATAGAAAACATGCTTAGCAAGATCAAGGTAACAAGAAATTCTATTTTATTTAATTTCTGAATTTGGCCTATAATATTTACTGAATGAGTAACTCACATTCCAAAAGTCAATATCGAGACTCGCTCCCTGGATTGCAAGGCATGCTTATCTACGAAATTCAAGACATCTTCATAGATTTTTAATTATAATGGTTGGTCTTGTCAGTTCATTTCGTTTTTTTCCTTTCATTGATTGAGAAGGCACAATTTTCTTGCGTGATATTCCACATTTTACAGTTCGTACGTAGTAGACATGAGATAGCTGTGTCTGCTCAAATAGAATTGCGTCATATGCTGAAACCAACACCATAAGTGGCAAAGCATTCGAACGCGGTGAACAGGAAATAATTCAGTAAAGGTTGAAGGGAGGGGATATAGTAGAAATTCAGTACAAGGTCAAAGCATCAAAAGTTTGTACTCTATTTAAACTCAAAATCATATTGCACACTTTTACTAAATGGATATTTTGGGGTTTGATATTCCCAGATTCTAAATTCAAGACTCGCCTCTAAATGTAGTAGTAGCAATCTGAAATTACTAGCCATTAAAATCATTTAAATGAAAGAATAGAAGAGTGTTATGTAATTCTTATGTACTTTTAATCCAAATAAAGCATTAAGAGTTTTATTTTCAATCAATTGGCGGCTAAGTTATTACTTAAATCCACTCTGCTTTCCTTATCTTGATAAAAATTCTGCTAAAAATGTTGAAATGAAAAAGAAAAAATTCTGATTATTAAACTCTATAATTTTGGAAATAAGCGCATCTGTTAATATAGATAAATATGAAGTAAGGGACAGTAAAATTCAATTTTACATATTCTTAAATGAATAAATTTAAGAGTCAGATCAAATTAGACAAAAATATTTCTTATGGGTTAACAAGACATCGCAGCTTCATTCAAAATGAGAAAAGCATGAGTTGGATTGAATAAAGGTGTGTTAGGTAATGGTAGCAGAATAGAAGAGAAAGGAAGAGTCGAATGGGAGAAAGTATTGGGAAGAGAAGGGAAGAAAAGAGCATTGGTACTGAGCGAGAACAACTGTGGTCGTGATAAATAGAACATATTGCAGTGCTGTGTGGAAGCTAATGAATTCCAGGATCATGGTTCGTTGAGGAACGACCAATAAAAATTCATTGACTGACAAAGAAGTATGAGTCATCATACCCACATTACGAAAATCAAAATAGGCTAGTTATTGAATTTTTTGGGGTAAGAAAATGATGGGAAATATAGATCCTACTTTGGCGCCATGGATTGACATTTGTAACCGTGTAAAAATTTAATGCCTATTCTTTTCATAATACACGGAAGTGGATTTAAAGCCATTTTGAGCTGTTTTGTTGTGGCCAGAAAAAAGATTGTTGCTCCACAATGCAGTAAAATAAAACTTTAGAACACTACATACCGATCTATTTCAGTGAGCCTTTGCTTTTATCCATTACAATTATCCATTTTCAACTGACTCTATATCACTATGAGGAAAGGCAAAATTACTGTTACACTTTATCTAGACCCCTGTTTTACTTTGCTTCAAAAGTAAGTATACACGAAATTTTGAAAATTACAAATTACAAACTTATAATCGAACACATCACCTTAATAAAATGTTCGAAATCGTTGTTTTTGTATTTTACTGCAATCATCGAATTTATTTTCTTATATTCAATTTGTTTATAAAAATAGATCTCGGTTTCTTTTAAATGTAAGTCACTGCACTAAATCAGCTACAAGTGAAAACCATATAATATTAAGGGCGGTAAACAAGTGTTTTGGGAAACTTTCGTCTATCCTCCATTCCAATAAACGTCATTTGTTCATTCCTCTGACAGGTATTTAGCTATGTTATTATAGCTTGTCTGACACACCACTTTCATCGAAATGGTTTCTAAATAATAGTTGATTAGTAAATATTATTTTTTCAAATAATGGAAACGAAAACATTTGAAAAAAGCACTTATTCCTAATATTTTTAAATCCTATACTTCTATCATTCAGCTTACTCTGAATACCAAATACTATAAGTGCAAGGAATCCCAACTGAAATCTACGATTATGGTAAATATTTTGACTTCTTTCAGTTTAAAAATTTGCACACTTCCATCTTCTGTACCAAAGGAGTTGTTAGATTCTAAATAAAAAGAAGTTTACCAGTAGTATTTGAATTAATTTCAATTAACGACTTGGAAATACATTTTTATTCAGCTTTTTCTCATTTTTTTTGACAATAACTTGATGCATCTAGGTATTTTTACTCATCTTGTGAAAAAATGCAAAATTAAACATGAGGAAGTATCGAAATCCGATTACTATGCAATAATTCAATAAGAGGTAAAGGAAAGGTATCAGAGACCAAGTATAGGTAGAGAAATTATCGGGTTGTTTACTTTCATCAAAAGATAAGTTCATAAAGCCATTTTCAGTGGATTAAAAAGTTTACATTTTAACCAGTTAATTTTCAGAATATTTATTGTTTATTTCTAAAAAGAATAAATTCAGCGTTGGGTCATGCAACCTGACTAAACTTAACCCGGTTTTTCATCTCTTAACCGAGAGCTGATAACTAGTACCAGCTTACATGCTTTCAACATAAGAGAACTAACTAGAATTTATCTTAGTTATTTGAAATACTCAAAAAAAGGAATCCTTAAGGCTATTTGCAGTTATATTTTGTGGATTTTATAAAGTCTGTATAAACCTGTTTACTGTTATATTAAATTTAACTCTCATTTTCTCCAAACTCATATCTTCCGCTCTTATCTTAATTTGTTAATTAAATTTGATTTACGTGTAATTAACTTTTCAGACTGTACGATTTTATTGATTGTATAATACAACTTAATAATATTTGCAGTGTTGACGATACAACTTTGCTGACAAAGCGAATAAAAGTTCATTTTCACTTATTATCTGAAAAATCAAATAAAGGGAACTCTGCTCTGTGTTATTTTTTCTCTCTAATTCTTTAAAATTACAAAATATTATTTGTGCTTTTTAGACTCATAAGCTCTTTTAAAATGGGTTCGTCAATTAAATTTATCTTTTTTAATATTCACTAATGGATTTTAATGATTAAATTGAAGAATTTAAATCCTTTATGAAGAAAATTTTACTTTATTTGAGTAGTTGAGAATACTCATTAGAAAAATAAATGTCGGGAATGGTTTAAGCGGTTCCCATCATTCAGAGCTGTCAATTAATCGATAAGTGTAAAAAAGTACAGCGCCAGACATCACATGAAGTAAAGTGTTTTTTTTATTTCAATGTGTGTTGGTGTTGTTGCCGACAGTTTTTCCACTCTAAAGTTTAAAATAACATGCTAAAACAACTGAGAATGGAAGTAATGTGGTTGCATAGATATTGAGAAGCATGCGCCTAACCTCGTTCCACAGACATAATCTATTCCTTCCAGTGCTACATATTGCCTGATCCGATATGAAATAATCATCATAATTGTTGTTAGGCAGTTGGTAATAGTCTAATCTTAATTTCTAAATGAAAAGGTAAAAATTTATGAAAAAATTAATTTTTGAGCTCTATTGATGTGAGTTTTATATTCTTTGACCCTTAGTAAAAAATTATGTCGTTTGTGGTCAATCGGTATTTCCAACTCAACACTTTTTCGCACGCGACGTAACTTCTTAACAGTTCAATTTTCTAGCAAACCTCCATTGCTCTCGCTGATAGTTTCTCTACAGATATGACCTTTCTCCAGACTAGATACTTTAGCGCTTTTGGAACTGTGCCCAAAATGTTTTTTCATAATTAACTATGACCTTGGTTAACGCACTTATTACGTTCTCTGTAAAAGTACATTAAGGATTGTATGACTCAAATGGCTACACAAATTGTCGCATATGCAGAGGCACTGACATATTTAGAAAATAATTGTCATGTCCACCTTCATCCTATCTGAATCACTTCTTCGTATTCCCAAACTGTCTAGCATTAAGTCCATTTGGTTAGAGGCAAAGATCCTTAAAAGATTTCATTACATCTTGATTACACTACATCTTAGCATATTATATCCAGTTACGAGTTTACAGAGATAAATGGAATGTATTTGATGAGTTAGTAGACGGATATATTTGTATCGCAAAATTACATGTGATACTTTTCATATTTAAGTATTTTTCTGGTATTATCCTTACTTGGTAAATAACAATAATCCATAACATAACAAAAGTAATTTGTTTCCACGTAGGATTATTTTAACACGTAAGATTTTGCAAGAAATATACTTCATCTAAAAGTTTGAATCATCATATTGTCCAACACTTATTCATTGTGCGCTTTCCTAGTATTTCAAAGTTCCCAGGAGTTTCTGAATAGGTCTCAGTCCACAATATTTAATGTTCCATATGCATAAATTGAATGACTACTTGATTCTTCTACCTCTGTTTTTCCTACTAATATTCAAAAAAGTTCTTTATATTAGCGCAGCTCATTATTGTATAAAAAATTAAAATAAATTTAAAAAATGGAAGTTAAATGCAGCTTGCTGTTAAATTAAACATTTCAATAAGTATATTCTATCATTTGTTCTCCTAATACGCAACCTGCACTTGTATTTACTAAGTAATTACGCTATTGCCAAATACAAACTGATCAAACCCAAATATCAGAATGTAGCAAACACTCATAGTATTAGGTAGTTTAATTTTTTCACGCTTCACAACAACAATATAAAGAAACCCATTCAAATACAAAGAATTAAACCGGCGTAAATTAAAAGTTGAAAAGTAAGGAATCTTAAATGGGATTGCTATTTTAGGGGAAAATATTGTTTCTTTTTTGAACAATGTCATGCGATATTTACCCTTTTAAACAACATTACTACTAATGTTAGTTATTCTGAAATTAGTTTCCTATTCTGTGTTTAATTTTAGCATTTTTAATTGTCAATATGGAGAAGGTTATAGCAACTTTTTTAAATCAAGTATATTTTAAAAACACTCATTTCATTGGTTATAATTAACAATGTAGTTTTTGTTGGAAAATCATTCTAAGCGATTCTCATCCACCAAAGCTGTAAATTAGACGAAAAGTTCAAACTGGGACATTTTCAAGCACAAAACCTTTGAAGCTTCAATAATATTGCATACGCTTTTAATATACAATTTTCACCATCTGATTTGTACTATGTCAAGACCGTAAGCTACTGAATATCGTATAAGATCATTTTGACTCTTCAACTATTGGAAGAAAACAATGAATTGAATTGGCAAGACCGATCACCATAATTAAAAAATGGTCAATAGGCGATGATGATCGTGGATAAGTATTTACGGAAATCCGGGGTTCGAATCATGGCATTTCGATTTTGGAACGTGAACTACGCTTTTAGTAAATATTTTCAACCCGAATACAAAATCAAATAAAATTACCTCTCTTTGAAAACTTGACATTCTGATCTCTGAATCTTCGATCTCTTCCCCCCTTACCATTTGTTGAACTTTCTGTTAATCGATTTCAGTAACTTCTCAGAATAACATATTTTAAAGTTGTTTTATATGATTTTGAATAGTAATAATTTTTAAAGTTACAGGATTTGGTTAAAATGAAAATAATAATATTTCACAATTGACGAAAAAGTGCAGCTGCGAGAAATGCTTCACTTGCAGACATTATTTGTTTAGAAGTATTTAACTGAGTCATTTATTTTCTAAGTTTCTCGAGGTAGATTTTCAATAAGCATTTTTTAATTGAAAAAGTTGTTTATCAAATTGTCAAGAAAAACTAGAAATATAGTAATCTTTATGACAGTCATTACAATAACTGCTATTCTCTCCCAGAAAGATATCCACTATATGTAAACGATAATTAGTATCTTTGTCAGAATACGAACAGCAAATCTTCTCACATTCATTGCTTTAGAAAGCCCATGTTCAATTTAATCTCTGTAAATAAATTCGATATTTGATAACACGTTATAATATTACTCCCCGCCCCCTCCCCTAGATAGATAAATTTATAAAATTTTAAATGGTTCCTTCTTGTACGCTTATAGGCTCTGTAATAGGGACATTGAAAATATATCCTTTGTCTGGGAGTGAGAGATAAATGGACAAGAGACAAAGATAAAAGGAGCAGTGCATGATTTAAAGGTACAATTTCATCATATGCTAAAACCTAATCTGTCTGTGATTACATAAGGGCATCATTAAATGGTCTGCATTCATTTTTGTTCACCTTTTAAAATTTTATTATATTGGCATTACTCGAAACATCTTGGAATATGATTATATTGGATAACTACTTTCGCAAAAATTTGACGCTGCTCACCTTAAGATTGATCTAATGTGATTAAAAATACTTTCTTTTAAATAAAAGTGCGCATGTTCCAGGATATGTAAAGCCATCAGCACACTTGGAAATGCATGAATCATTTGTCTATTTACAATAATAGCGATATATTATCACAGAATTTCATACATAGGACAATGCAAAAAATGCTAAGATCCATCATGTAGAACCCAAGGCCACAGTTGCTGCAATAGTGTTCAAGCGGTTTCGGAGAGGAAGACTTTTCTACAATTATAATTTCAAGTAATATCACATCTTATATGTGTTTGTTTCCTTTTTAAACGTGTTTTCATGATGTTTTCGTGATAATTTAAGTTTTAGTTATAGAAGAAACACCAAATAAGAAGAAAAGCAATTAAGTCTAATAAGGTGGGAAGTAGAGGAGAAGATCAAATAAAGTATGAAGTACATATTTCCATAAGGATGATAGCTCTCTGTTTAATGTTCTAAGTAGATACGAATCCTTATTTTCAAGAGCGTTATAGGAACCATGTTTCTAAAATTGCTCTTGGATAGAGTAACATTATGGAGTCTTCCTGGGGCAGAAACTCGATATCTGCCACCTTATTATCAGCCAAGGTTAACTTTTCTTGTTGATCATTCCCCCCATCGATAAATAGGAAATTTGAATTTCAATATAGCATCTCCAACTCATATTTTATAAAAGGTTGAATTTTTTAATTATTTCACTTTTGAGGATGTTCTACTCTAAATGTACTTATTCTAAATGATTTTTTGTTTATTCATTTAAGATTTTAAATCTACCAGCAAAATGAAATATTAATGGCAGACTATCCTACAGTTTTTTAAGAGTCTTCTAGTTACAAAATGCGCAACAATCCGTGTTACGATTTTGCATCCACCGTATTCAAATATTGTAAATCATGATTTTAAGGTCAAGAGTTAGGTATTTAAGTACGTCTTGGAAGGGAGACACTGCTCTAAAAGCTACACTATTAAAAAGGCGAAAACAAACGTTATTTAGAAAGTCAATTACTAAAATGCATTCACATAAAGCAGGAGTTAGAACTTTTCTATCATTTAAAGTAAATCCGTTTGTTAAGCTACAAACATGGTAAATTTTGCGAGGTTTTTGATTTGTTTTCACTTGGTCATAAAAATTTTATTGCTGCGGTGCATTTGTCCCAATTGTAGAAGAAATTGAAGCGGATGTGGGAACATATTATTGGTAGAGTTTGACACCTTATCAGTCCTCCAACCTAAATATGACTTTCTTTCGTCACTTGTTTTTGAATGCTTGGTATCCAGACGCCTAGTGTCTAGCCGCATAACTAGCACCCTTTGAACACAATGGTCATCAAAGGTATCGCGGCTCCCATCTAAATTGTTTCAATAGTAATTATATAACATGATATGACGTGGTCCAGATATGTTCTGTTTGGGCTCTCTTGGTTATTTGTATGTAGTTTTTAAAACGGTCAGAATAAATCTGTTAAAGGTAGAACTCTACAGTCCTAGAAAATATTTTTTTGCAAATCTGAGGAAGTTCCTGATTGTAATAAGTAGAAAATTGACTCTTGCATATTAAAGAATTCCAGGAATAGCACAAGATACCATTAATATATTTTTAACCAACGAAAACGAATTAGATACGATTGGGGATATAGATAAAGAGAATGTGAATTGGTAATGAGAGAGCAAGGATCAGCACATGCACAGAAACTGCATTAAACCTCACAATCTTGGATAGAATGAAGTCAACAATCTAGAGTGCCCTTGTTCACCTGGTGAGTTGTGAATAATTGATCGAAATGTAAGTTTAGTGGTTTTGATGACATCAATTTATCCTTTATGTATATTAAGTGTGGCAAATTATTCATGAAAAAATTTAAATAGCCTTATTAACGAATAAGGGTACTTGTAATCAGAGAAAGTCCTTTCTTATTCGGCCGTTTATAGTCATGCATCAAAATCGAGTTACCGGAGATAATGTTTTGCATTCTATGGTTGCACATGATACTATCTGAAATTGTATTATCCCTGATTTACGTTTGTGAATTGAGGAGTTCATAAGCGACTCATAACATTGACATTAACAAATTAGAGCAATTAAGACACAGATAAATGAGATTGCCACAAGTTCACTCTCATTTTGATTTAAAAAGGAGTATATTCATTAGTGGCAATTAAATATAATCGAATCATGGTATGTTATACTGTTATCAGCATCTAAATAACAAGGTCATTGGATTTTGCTCATATAAATGCGTGCCCAACACGGAAAAGACTTGTGTTTATCTTAATCTAATCGTTCAAATAGTATTTTTTCCCACCTCGAGATAAGTGTCTTAATGTTGTCTCACAGCTTTTTTTTCTAGTCATGTTATACTATGTTTCTGTTAGCTTTCCTTGTGTACATTTCCTCATCCACTATTGTTTGCAGATGAACTTAAGCTAATAGGATAAGATAATAGACCGTAATTTTGCATCTCGCAGTATACCTATCCTCAAATTATTTTACTTGATTATACTGGACAACACAACCATCAATGAGTTTTCTCACGTCTTCAACCGACGTGTGAAGTGTTGTTGGTTTTTGTACAATTTAACTATTAATACTGATAATAACATCAACGAGGACGATTCTTTATCAATTTCAAATCATGAAATTGTAGTTAGAAGAATGTGAATTATGGTTGCGATAAAATATTATAGTCATGGTCCAGAAAAAATGTGAACATAGTGGAATACGTGGCAATACGTAGTAATCTACGGAGCCTAGGTCTATGGCTGTAATACTACCGATTAAGCATTGTCAGGAGGATATTATTATCGCATATTGGTGGTTAATGTACTCATTAACGAAGCCAGAGGTAGCTGATTTCATACCCACCGGTCCACATCTAGTAGGTACAATGCCCAACTTCCCTTTTTAATGCTCGTTAGTAAAGACGGTGGCAAAATTCGAATTTATCACCAAAGTAGTTTCATGAATCTACTCTTCCACCCAAAATAGGTGTTGAAAACGATTCCTTGGATGAACTTGGGAGTTATTAAAATAAATAAATCTCAGATCCTCCCTGAGGAAGAATTATTTTTAATAGTACTTTTAAGAAAAGTACCATTTATAAAAACTGTCCTTGGTGACTAAGGATAAAGATTTCCTATTCTAATAAAAGGAAAAAGCAGAACCCTGATGAAATCAGCTACTAATTGAACCTCGAGATGAATTTGTGTTGTAAAGAACAAATTATACGAATAGGAATCTGCAAGTGTATGCAAATGAATTTTATGCATATAAAACAATAATATTAGGATCTAAACGCCCTTTGTTTATTTTATTATATATTTTTCATCTTATATTTTTATTTGAAATCGCCATTTGCAGCGCCGATAACTGTCAGAAGTATTTGATTATTTAGCACTATCTGAGAAATTGATGAAAATGGCATAATGTGTTTACATTCAAGAACTTACTGAATAGCATACGAATGAATTGTGCTTTACACATTTCTTAAATTGAAAGTGCTAATTATATAAATGGGCCAATGGGGACAATGAAAAATTGTGTGTGTTTTCCTTTAAAATCAAATGAATCTAAATTAATTTATAATTTTCACCTTTTAGCCTTTAAATTTTAACCTTTTGCCGAATGGAATGCTCTCAAAACATGGTTTCAATGTCACATTAGGAAACGCAGCTTACGCATTTCTACTAAATTAAAATTTGTAGCCATTTTATATCTGCTGTGTTAGTACTGCAAGCTATTGAACATGCTGAAAGACTTTTTTGCCTTCTCAACCATTGGGAGAAAAATTCGTTCAACTCTCGTGTCATCCAGCCTTTTTGCTATTTCGAGTGTTCCGATGCTTTCCAATTATCAAAAATTGCAATGTTTGCACTTCCGTGGCAAAACTGAATAAAGTAGGTATTGTTTATCCTTTTTACAAGGATTCTCCAATTCTTTCTGAGATTTACTTTATAAGCAAGCATTAAATGGAATAGTCTCACAACACTTTATCATTCCGAAAGCGAAAAGTATCACTACAAAGGCGGCGTTTTTATTTATTATTATTACCTGCAGCACTACGAAAGTTACAGTTTTTAGTTTGGGAGGCACCTGAAACCGGCTAAAAGAATGCCCAATAAATAAAAAAATACTGAGAGCCATGCCAAAGTATCAAAGGGGGCCTTAACTCATTTGATTTTGGACTCGAGCTATACAATACTTACTAAGCGGGCAGTTTACATTACAAAAATTCAAAGATTCAACAAGGGCATGTTTACCGATTTTATGGAAAAAGTCCAAATCCAAGAAGTTACTACAGCAAGACAGAAAAATTTTACTAAGTTATCTCAATTTCAAGCTTCCAGGAACGTCACCACAAACGAAATGGTGGAAACTGTAAGGAGAACCAGGGGGGACATCTGGCCTGTCACTGTTGGAATACATAATAGGTCCCTTTTGGACAAGGCGACTTAAGTATTATAGCCCTCCCCCTGTCCTCAGTTGTGTCTAGTTTTCCTATCTAGTCATTTGTAATTGCCAAAAAATATAACTATTTGAGCTAGACCAGACGTGCCATCCCTAAAATCCTCTGCGGTCTTTTGTGTGTAGTCCCCAGTATACTACGCTTTGGACGTCGCGAAACGAAATGTGGTATGAAAATAAAAGAGACTATCATTGCGTGAGATCTAGGTAATTTCTGCGACAAGTTAATGAGTAATATAAAAAAGAAGAGTAAATCAAAGTAGAACAGAGTGAAATTCAGTATACGGTAAGTAAAAAGTGAGACAAATCGATTAGCAACTTGAGAAGGCTGTTTACAATTAGTATAATGATTTTGTGTCTTTCCCACCTAATTGCAACTTGGCAAAATATATTAAGATGCGACATGGTAAAGACGTATTCTATCAGGGTTTTACTGCGCAATTTCCAAGATTTAGGAGTTACCATCGGTGCGAATACCGGTATTGAGAGGACCAATCGCATGTGTCAACAAAATTTAACATATAAGATTTATAACGTATTTTTCCCTATCAGTGGAGCTTCACGGCTGTTGTAATCTACCTGAAAATAAAACGTGTCCTGTTTAAGGATTTTAATATCCACTTTGACCTATTTATTCTTCTTCTACTTTAGCCTTTGTGGAAAGATATTCAACAATCACTCATAGTTAATTGTAACAATTAGCTTCGGCAAAAATATTATAGATCTTTAAAGTAAAACTACTATCCGAGCGAAAGATATTCCATTTTTTAAGCATCGTGTTTAACATTTTTCACCACCTCTTTCTTAAATTTACAAAATCGCAGTTTTATCGTAGAAAAGTAAATTAACAGTACTTCGAGAGAAAAAAATATGTTTTAGTTTATGATTTCAGGCGTTGAAATTGGAGAAGCATAGGCGAAAGACGCGCATTTGATTCTAGTTATCTCCAAGTGGGCATAGGTTAAGGTGCCTGTGTATACCTGCACCCAACCAATCAGCTTCACGTCTCCCTAGCATGCCTGGGGGCAAAGAACTTGCCAAGCTATCTGACCGTCCCACTTAGCACTTACACTAATCCGGACGCCGATTTAACCCGAGAAGAGGTAAGTAATACGACGACGAGGAAAGATACGAACTACTGAGTGAAGAGGAAGTCAAGAAACAAGACAGACCTCAAGGACGATAAAACGGCGCTGAATTCGATTTTTTGGATTAGTGGATTATAAAAAACAAACGCTTGATAATGGCGCTCCTCTTTTATGAGGCACCAGGACGCCGACTACTTGTCTTTCTACTTCTGCGTAAGTTCACCAGAATTTTGCCTTGTTTGACTTAGTTTTTTCTTCATATAACCGCGGTGTATTAATGTATATGCCAATTCACTCTGCCTCGTGATTTATTAACTCCGGAAACCGAAACATTCATTGAAATAATTTTGGCCGAATAATTTAAAATTTACTCAGAGGAAGGAATGGATTACTGCTTTCACTTATTAAGTTATTTAAGTTGAATGACTCGCAAAATAATTGTAAAGACAAAATATGATAAGTTAAGCAATCTAACACAGTGTGATTAAACAGAAAAAAGCATTTTTTTCTATCTCCTATCATAACAAGTATTAAACGTATTTTCCTGTCTGAGGAAGAGAAGCATGTAAAAATTTATTGACCTACGTTGGTAAAAATTTGGTGATTTTGAAGGAAGCTCTTAAATCAAGCAAGAAAAACTAGGATTGCACTTTCAGAATGTATTTCCCAAGGAAGTTAATCTTTGTGAGGAGTGGAGCAACTACTTCGTCTGTAAAGCCATAAATTCGATGCCCATTGGTGTATATTCAGTGAGGATAACGATCAGTCTCAATGGCTGAGTTTAACTAATAAAGGGAGTGACAGAATTTGAGATTCGCCCTAGAGAGGCTCCGTGATGCTGGTCCTCTTTACAAGATTGGAGTTTGACGACGCTGTTCTAAGTGGTTCTCTCAGTGGAGAACCACTTAATTAGCTCTACTACTCTATCACGGAAAAGGAAATTTTAAAACTCATTATTAATGAACATATTAAACTTTTCTTACATGAATGCTCTCCGTATCCGTAGTAATGTCACAGACCTATTGCAGCTACAGCACGTAACTTATCAATAGACTGACTACATTATACGTTCATCGAAACATGTCCCTATAATAGCCTCAATCACAAGCACGGCTTGTTAGGGCTTGGCCTTTTAACTCGTCTCTGTTTATGCCATGTGCATACTCCTCCTATTTCCCTTTCCCTACTTAATGTCCCCCTTGCCTCACCCTGCACCATTTAGGGACGGGAAAGGGCGAAGGGGGAGTATGAGAGATATGAGGGATGAAGCCGATGGTCTAATGTAAACAAGGTCCCACTAACATTGGCGATGGAATTTGGAACCCATCTTGGAAACCACACACATGCACACACCGACTTCAGAGATTTGTAAAATTCCCAAATTTGTCGTAGTCATAGTGACGTAGTGACAATAGAATTTACTAGGGCCTAAGTTAGATTGGGGAATATTCAGTATTGTAGGAATTTTCGTTAATAGTGATTTCTTATTCTGCTGTTTGTTATATCATTATGCTGATGGTAGGTTCATGAATGTTTTGGAGGAATCTTCATATAAAGCTATCCAACAAGAGTTTAATTGCCACCCATCTCGGACTGATAGATATTTTCTCCTTTTGATATTCCTTCCTTGTCTTAAATGTGTGGCACTGTATTTCTCATTTATATCTCTACCGTTGAGACAGCCATTGTCATTTGTCTATTAAATCTACCTTTCGTGACATTCACATGACGCAGCCTTACTATTGTTCTAATCAAGCAGACGTATTGAATCTCTTTTCCCACTTCAAACTAAGACGACCCGTATAAAGATTTAGAAATTTAAAACTTTGGACTACGAGGTTAAAATCATGGACATTCCAGTTAGAAATTGAAAGCTCTAATCCTCTGCCGAAATGAAGTATTTGAAAGAGATTTCCAACACAATTTCTTAAAAGATCATAGGTTCGTATGGTCTTTATCCAATTGTTTACTGTAAAGACAACCCCTTTTAATCATTCTAGGAGCCAAAACGGGTTCCAAATAAAATACATTTTTAATTTAAATCAGATCATTTCAAATTCTCTTAAAAACATTTTCTCTTATTTCACTAGAATTTATCATTGGCCATCATTCCATAGTGAAACTTTAAGAACCTCTCCATTTTTACTTTGTCGTATAGGAATCTCTGCCGTCTATAGCTTTTTCGTTAACTACGCACTCAATAGAATTTAAAACTTGTGTCAAAACGTCCATTTAAATAAAGATTAAAGATGAGCAGGAATTCTAGCTTCTCTTCCTCAATTCAAACGTTTTATCCTTCAATTTGCTATTCCAAAGGCCCCGGTTTTGTCTCCAAAAGCGGTTTAAATTTAATGAACAATTTAGGATTCATGAGATGATTCAGCAGACGAGTTATATGTTCTCGCGACACAGAACAATCTGTCACTGAAACTGAAAAAATAAATATACATTCGGCTTCAAATGTATAAATAATGACAAATGGTTGAATTTCACATGATAACAGATATTTTATGGCTTTCTTAAATGATTAAGATGAAGTAACTGGCTGATTAAAAGTTGTTGGTATCAATTTTTAACCGCTTTTACTATATTGTTAAACACGCTTGCAGTTTCAAAAAATTACTTGAATTACTTCAAACATAATTACTCATCAATGTTTAAAACAAATAACCTTAGCATTTGGGTAGTTTATTATTTATTTGCGCGTAACTCTCATTATCTAAGATTTTTTGTATATAATTGCAATGGAAAAGAGTCATAGAAGACCAAAGCTCAAGGTTACTTCCAGTTTCACCCTATTCAGATTTAAATCCGACTGTTTATCGGTCTTATACTCTTTATTTCGAATATTTAAGCTGCTTAATATTTCAATTTCAAAGATATCTTACTGTCGAATACTAAAAATTTATATTAGATACTTACGACTATCAAATTTTGTAGAGTTCAAAAGTCAAACTGTGTCAGAATGTCAAATAGTATACTATCAATGCACCTGAAAAGAGTTCGTAGATTTCATCCACAGATTAATTAATACTAATTCTTCGTGCCTGAGCTTGAAATACAACCTTGTCATTGCTGGAGTATCTAACTAACCAAGCACCCAGTCGTCCTGTGTGTAAATAAATATATTTTCCTAAGAACAAATGATGTTTGAGTTATGAGTCTGAGCTACTTTGGCCATTGTATAACTCACTTGACACCTAGCAACACTGCTGTGGCAGCCTAGATTAAATCTGTGTCTACAGACCGATTTCAAAGAATTCAGTACAAATTTGAGATCATTCCACCTTTTTATATATATTCCATTTTTCTGTGTTTAACCGGGCGAGCTTGAGCTTTCATTTTAATCATGTTAGATCCTATATCTTTTCTAAAACCTTCAATTTATTTCTGTTGCTTCGTTCGCTTTTTTAATAATTTTATTTTCGCAATGCGTAGTCTAACTCTTAGCAGGGAGGTCTCACATCTCTAGACATGTTCAGCATTTCTTTTAAAATATAAAACTCCTCTCTTCCAAGTGAAACTTTTAGTTTAATGAAATCAAATTTTGGTCAATTACCTAATATCAAACCAGTTATTCGAATAATTCCTAATTTGTTTCTTCACTTTTCTAAATTAAGAACCTATGCAGCAACTCCTGAGTCAGTTCGCTTTTATATGTTTGTTTGAATTAAAAAAGGTCAAGTACACTAGCAAGAAGACATTTAAAATGAAGTAGTTAATAATTTATAAAATGCCCAAAAATCTAGAAGGGGAAGTAATTGTCAATTTGCGGTTCATGAAATCTAATAAAGTTAGTTTATTTCAATTGAAAACTGTACATAGCTTTTGAAAACACGTGCAAATGGAAATAAGATTAACCTTAAAAATGACATAAAATCATGTTTTATGGAACATGGAATATTCTGGAATACTAATCAGTCTCGTAATCTTCATCATCACTATCTTCCTCATCTTCATCTTCTTCCCAAGGCCAGGTTCCAGTAAGCATGTAGTGCTTCCACTCTGGCATTCCAGTTAACCCCTCCAAATCTGCTGGGTCGAATAGGTCCGAAACTTCGCAGAGGAAACATGCTGCACTTCGAAGGAGCTTTAGTAAAGAAATATTATCTCTGCATGTGCATTTTCGGTAGTATTCCAGTGGCCACATTAGAAAAAAGTACGTGCAAAATTCACAAGTTGGTCGTGGTTTCGGCAGACAGGGCAAAATAACCCGGATCGTGAGAGTCGCCAACATTGGATGGAAAGGTTCCACAAAAACCGTCGTGAATTCATCCAACCAAACTGCTATTCGCCATGGGCCACTTATTATACACCATTTAATGCAACACATTTGTCTCACTTCAGTTAAACAGCAAAACAATCGATTCACAGCTGGTTTGCATAATTAGGTCAATTAATTTTCGGCTAAGTTAGATAAAATTCGATTAATGCAATTTGATGTTTCAAACTGCAGAAAACGGCAGCGAGATAATTTATGAGGATTTGGAATTGTTTTTCGCCTGAGAAAACAAACCACAAACAAATAAAATGAATGGAGGGTAACAGGGTGGAGCACGCATTTTAGCCGACAAATTAGGCAGCTGTTTTGCAAGAAGTTTGTGTTTTTCGCTTTTTTGGACCTCTACTAGTTTTAGAATTGTGTAAAAGATGTAGGTGGCTTTGTTAGATTATGCACTACAATGCCAATCGCCGATGATGCAGTAGGCGAACATTCAAAATAAGTCCACGGGGCCTATTTTAGCTCTCATATTTCCGAGTGTTTTACAATTTCTCAGTAGGATTTTCGCCTCAACAACTGTTCATTTTGATGATAGCTGGCTAGTGCGACGATGGCAACGCATTATCGTAGTAATGAAAGCTGCGTGCACATATAGATTACGCTTCACTGACGCGACAGTGGCTCTTTTGTGGCACACATTATGACACCAAAATGCTTGATTGATCTTGTGGGGATAAAATAATTGTTAAATTAGGTAGGCGGTACAGACTAGACTATGTCTGTCTAGTTTCGTTTTGTATATAGTCATATTGATCAGTTAGAAATAAATGAGTTATTTGTATCCATGACAAAGCAAAAAATAACCTACAAATTTAACCATGAGGAATCATCATTGGGAGAGTAAAAATATCAGTCAAGGGATCTAAGGTCCCAATCATCTAAATTTCACTTTTGTAGAATTGACTGATGCCTTCCTTGACAGATTTTTATATTACACTGTAATCTTTTCAATCTGGTTCTGGATCTCCAACTTGATTAAGTAGATGTTTAATATCCACATTTGTTATCTTGGTATATCGCTCTTCTATATCCAAATAAAATTGAAAAAAGACAAGATGTTTTTTAGTGTGAAGTAATATGTTGCTCTAGATATCTGAAAGTGATGAAATTACTCTTGTTCGGTTCATCCCATATGATAAAACTCCAAATTATATTGTGAGGTCATTTGACGCTATCAGTACTGAATGATAATCAGCATTTGGAGTAGTGTCTAAACATTAATAAACCAAAATCGTAGTTTTTGCGTTGCGGACAAAGATTTGGAATTTACTTTGATGGTAACGTTTTCATTTTGATACATGGCAACTATTACTACTGTAAATTTTTTTGAGAAAGGCTGTTTTCCTATCTCCATTTATGCCAAAAGTTGTATTGTGTGCTCAAAAGCTGAGTGATAATTCGATCCTTCATATCATCCAAATTCTTCACTTTCTTTTTGTCTGTCACTGTTGCAGAATTTTTCAAGAAAACTTTTTACTCATACTCATCGCTGAGTGTGGTCTATGAATCATTCCTTTTTTCCATTCTGTTTTAATTTCTTGGTCGATATTGGTGAGTCATGCCACCTAATTTCCTTCTAATATTGACAGCTATTAAAGGAAATGCTCGAAATCAAAAGCCAGAGTGAGAAATACCAATCTCTGCCCTAATTTTAAATACTATCATTTTTATTAGATTATTACCCCTGGTTAAGCAAAATAATGAAATAGCATTAAAAACATGCCAAACAACTTAATATGCTAGTTGGGGGTAAAACGGGATAATCTAATAGGAGCATATAACGAAGTGACAATATCATCCGTCTTAATACATTTGAATTCTAGAAGCATTGAGCTGTCTGTATTCTCATAAGAATATAGTTTTACTTCGCAATATCTTAGTGTTCCACAGCCCAAATTTCACGATTTAACCCCCGAGTTTCTTGGTAAATTCACATTCGTGTTGCTCAAAACTTGTTGGTCGGTTGATTTAATTTAACAGTTGGCCACTTCGGAGCTTTCGACCGATTGATCTGAAGCAGTTACTGATTTCTGCATATCTTAATGGAAGCTTATCATTTATCAAATATTCAGCACTTCGGTATAGCATTCTTTTATAGTGCCTGGAATCACCTCTTTCGAAGAGCATCAATTGGTAATAATATTTTCTCTTAGAATAATTTGGTAAGTTTTCAGATTAGTAATGCCCAGTTAACCGGAAACACGGAGCATTTTGAGAAGTCTAACCAATTCACTTTTCAGTGCAAAATTTATGAAAAATGGGTGTCTGGATATATGGAATCTTATAGTCACAACAGCAAATGCTCGGGTAGGTATCTTGAATTCTGTTAAATGGTGATAATTGATGGTTTCTGAGTTGGTTGGAAGTGCTCAAATTATTAAATTCTCTAATATGCCAACAACCGGTAATTTAGGTGACAGAATGTCAATTTGAATTTCCCATGGCTCTCGTTCACGCACAGAAACAACGAATGCATCGCCATAGATAGGCCTAATGATGCATTTGTACAGCCTGAGCTCATCTCACCTGTCCAGCCAATAGCGACCAAGCGTGAGGGTAGCACAACGCACGTGCGTCCGTTTATCTCATCAACACGGAGAACTGAGTAGAATTTCACCCAAAATTTCCCTCTTAATTCGCGCGTGCGTTCCACTGATACAGAACCAACTGTTGTGCGGGCACATAGGGTCATGGAAATGTCGGGATCCTACCGGCGACGATACTAGATAACTAATCTGGAGTATTCTCACGTACAACTTCTGCCTCTTTCTATGCATCAGCTACATCTGGATTTGATACTTACATTTATCTTTATTTCTATTCTCTTTGCCGATGCCACTGATGATGATGCTGGTAAAAAATCGGATGATGTAGAGAGTCTGAGAAGTTTAATCTTCGCTCCAGAGTCTGGAGAAACAGTAACTGCTCTAGAATCCTTACAATCAACTGTCTGCTCACCTGTAGACGAGCGACTTCAACGGCAGTGCTTCTCAGAACTCCCCGCAGATCGATATGAAGTCCTTGAGGGATCTCCTGTGAGAATGAGATGTCGCGTGTCAAGACAAAGGGGAAAGGCTCAGTGGAGAGCTCATAACACTTTATTAGGTAGGTCTGTTGAAATATTTATGCCTAGATTGGGTGTCTGTGTAAGTGTAAAACAAACAACATTATAGCCTGTCTGTCAATTTAATTTAATGATTTATAAGGCCGAAGTCGTGGCTAGAACCATAAAATCACTTAAAACAATGGGTTTACTGACGTCAGAAAGAAAGTCAGGAAGAAGATATCATATTTTAAATTTACTGAGATCGCTACCCATTCTGATGCTTATCAAATCTCCGTTGAATAATCTAATTCTGCCCTCTGATGCAATGTTGGTCTACGACAGCCTAAAAATAGAGATAATTAATGTTAATAATAGTGTATTAACGTAAATGACAATGATAAATTTGAAAACCTACTTTTTCACCAACCTGTACTCTTACTGTAAGTACTAAAAATGCATAGCTTTTTCTGATCTCCATTAGTGTTTGAATATTCTTATCTCTAAGTGTAAATCTTAACCCCTTCTCGCTTCCTACAATATGAATCTACATAATTTGATTATGGGTCACTGAATTTCGTTATCTAGTTTCTATATTAAGTAGATGATAATTGCTAATATTAATTTTTTCAATTCTTCATGTCTCGCATCTGCCTTTCCTCTTTTTTTCAAAACGAAACATAGAAGTTTTTCACCTCTTAACTTTTATTAACACTGGAGAAGATAGTTCAAAATAGACAGGAAACTGGTTATGAAATCATCAACTTCCTACTAGATTCAGGTTTTTATTGCTGACGGGATGTTGAATTAAAGGTGAGGTTGGACTCTGGCAGTTGATATTACAAAATAAACGAATTTTGGGCGTTAAGTTTGTTTATCGATCCAATTTGGTGGATATCATAAGTAATAGCACGATCGTCTTGGATAAGAACCCCCAGTTGGTCTGTATTTTTGCATTAGATTGCTTAATTTTAATTTTAAGCTTATTAACGCAATTCGATATCAGTCAGTTGAAGAAACATAACCAAACGAGATGCATTTTGGGAGATGTCTGAAGGTCATGGTCTAAGGGTTCTTTGATCGAGATACTTTTGAAAAGACATGGATAATCACATGTTAGGTATTTTTACTCAGATTTTGAGTATATAATAATTTTGGAATCGCCAAACTGCCTAGTCATATATCCCCCCATTTTCTTGAGTAAATTTATGGCCAAACTATTAGCGTATCCGAGTTTTAGCCTTTAAATGATTTAAAACAATAAGAAATCATGTCGCTATGGTGTTAGTGGGACATAAATTAAACCCATCGATGACTCTGCGTACAATTTTTTGAATAAATCTCCAAAGATTTTCTGATGAAGATAATAGAAGGCACTCTTTACTTTATACATTTTTAAACTTAATATCTTAAATCGTAACGGGCTATCATGGGATGATTTGGTTTAGGTATTTCTTGAGAATAAAATAACGAATGCTGACCTGTTTTTGAATGGCCAGTAACAAATAATGAGAAGGGAAGACGAAAGCTACATTCCGTATGGACTAAGGTTACCTGTTAATAGGAATCGAAAATCATACAGGATTTCATCATAAAGAATATACTGTAGCATCCAGATAGCAAAAATTTCAGATAAAATAACTGAAAGGATAAAATAGTTACAGCTTTCCGTTTCATGGCCACAGTAATAGTCCATTGCCACTTTTGCAATAGTAAAAGTACAAATTTATTTCGCCTCTTCTCAAGACAGGCGTTAAAACATACTCCTTTGAATACTCAAGAGAATGGGATAATTGAGTACCTAATGTATTCCAAGTAATCCAATACTGATTATTTAGGCACCTTAAAAGTTTAAACATCTGGAGGAGGTGAATAAACCATACCGGAAAAGTAAGGAAATTGAGCTTCGCCCTTCGCATATGTGTCATCGTATTTAATGCAATAAATAATTTAACTCCAATGCAAGGTATTTGAATCGGTATACCTAGCGTTGTCCACTCAGGCTCTTTAGAGATACTTTCAATCGAAAAGTGGGTGACCATAAATTTTATTAGCACTGATTATTTACTGAAACTTGTTTCTCATAGCGAATAGAACAGTTCTTGAATGCTAAATATTTGAATTTAAAAAAATATATAAAATGTCGCAATGGTGGCCGTGCCTCTTAGTTAAGTAAGACCGCAATGGTTAATTCTAGTCAGCAATACCGGTGGTAGAAAGCAATTTTCTCAAACAGACGACGCCAGAATAACCTTTCCTAACGGACTTCGGAAGTTCAGACAATTAAGAGGATAGAAAATGTCGATGCGGTTATCAAAATTGGAGGATAGGGGTAATTATATAAGAATATAAAAGGAGTATTTATTCTTCGTGTTAAATACTATTAGGGTATCAATCACTTCTGAAGATGTAATAATTTACCGTTTCGATAAACTTAATATTAAGTTTCTTTAATATTAACCATTCACAAAGTTGAAATTTGAAAATTGTTCAACTATCTAATGTTGGCATTTTAAGATATGCTTTAATATCTTAGATTGAGACATTTTAAAGTCCCCAGATATGGTGACATTTTCAAACTCCTCCAAGACCATTTTTACTATCCTACTACAAGGAAAATTTATACATTTACATTGTTCCGTTGTGTATTTTAATCTGGGTTGTCAATCTGAACATTTTTTTGAACATCTCTTTTGATATCAATAAGCTTAAATTCACTATTCCACCTGGGGATACCAATAACTTTTCAGATGAAAGAATGCAGAGATCTCCTACCCACCCCCCATTTCTATCTTTCCACTATACAAGAAATTTCAATACTACTAATATGACGTTTTTGAACTTGCGATTTGCGTAACGGCTTCCTTTCATTCTTGTATCCCACGAAAGAGCTGGAGATCACATGTCACATTTTAACAAAAGATAAATCAAATGATCCAACCACAGCAAGTAAATTTTGGACATTTTACTGTGTATTAGAGCTTTGATTTCCATTCAAGGGAGAGCGACTAACAGTCTTCAGCTCGCAGTTCATTGTGTATAAAATGAACACTCTTTGCTGACGATTATGAAAATTTAATATTATTAAGATTATTATACTTCATACTTGAAATACTTGTAGCAATTCCATTATCACGTTTAATGACAAGACAAAATTCCTGTTTTTTACTATGGGAAATCATATAAATATAAAATATATATAAAATTTTATAAGGTGTAAAGGATGAGGGGTTGGCTGGAGGTAGGAGAATGAAGTTATGGTTTTAATATAATTTTGCTTTATTTGTCCTCTGAATTCATGTCTTCAGTATTTAATTCTTCAAGTCGAGTGGTTGACTGAGAAAAGTTAGTCGATATTAGCTAATAGCACAGGTTGGACCCATATTTTTAGTAATATGGTACTCGCACGTATCAGGTCAGTTTTGATCGATTTCAAGAGGATGTAGCTGCTGCTGCTGCTGCTGAGTGTTTATACTTTTTACAGTTCCATGCATTTGTCCATAAGTTAAATAATTCTCTTTAAGAACTCTGTTATAAACTATTGCTTTACTAATGTAATTATTTAAAAAGTACTGCTAAGATTCGTTTGGGAAAGTTCTATCGCCTACGTGATCGTGCACAGGGAGGGAGTGTAGTAATTTATAGATCGATTAAACTTTCATAGAGCTACTACCTTAATAAACGACATCTAGTCTTTGCAAAATGTTCAACTCAAAAGCTACAACTATCGGTTTAATACATATCGAAAAAGGACAAAAAGAATTTTGATATACACATCTGAGGGATAAATTGAAACATGCCTCTCTCTTACTCAAAAGCTTCTCATTGAAGAGGATATTAGTGTGATTGTTCTTCTCATTGTTCCTTTAGTTACTGATATACTCGCAAACCGCTGATAAATCACAATTATGAAGCATTCAGAAAATTCCTGTAATTTTCACGATTTGTTAAAATGGGACTCAATAAAGGTATATGGAAAATAAGGAACATTGAAGAAGAAGGGGTTCATCCATGACAAAAGTTTGTCACCATTTGACGTATTCTACTGCTGTCTAAAGGCAATTTAATTTTCATTTCCTTCATGAGTTTTTTTCCAAACCAGTGTAAACAGAAGTATCTTGGTATTTTGAGGTTTGTTTTCCGCTGCCCATACGATGTCAGCATTTTAATCTTTCCATGGTTGGCGATTTTAACTTAATGATCTCGGCTCATTTAATTATGGCACCCAAATTCAGTAGTTTTATCATGACTATATTGTCACTCCTTTCTAAACACTACATTTTATATTTCTAGCCCACAAACTTTAATTTTGTTTGCTGCTAACTTGGTATAGTTTATAAAATTAAATATAAATTGATCTATTACGTGATTTATCGTTCAGAAAAATTTGTATTTGTTAAAATTGTATGATTATCAAACTGGTTGACCCTCTAGTTTGACAGATTATACAAGTCTTTGGAAATATTTCAAAAAAGCTATTTACGGCCTTTGCAAATGTCTCCTATTAAAAAAATTTCATACAACCTATTTAGTACCATTTCCCCAATGCCACCTTAGTTATGATGGCGCAATGACTAACATGATTGTCTCCGAAGTCCTGGTTCGATACCCATTCGTGGACATTCTGTGAGCACTCATTAACTGCTCTGACTAATGAGATACGAAGCAGTTCAATACATCTACCTCCTTATTCGAAACCTATATCAGTAAACGTTTTATGAAATGAGCATGCAAATATATAGGCGTCATCTATCACAATATCAAGCTCATTTTTCTTAACAGTCAATCAAAGAATACATAGAAAACCTGTTTAGAAGTAGCATATTCAATTCATCTTAAAGAGAAAAAAAACATTTCAGACTAACCATAACGAATTTTGAAAATAACAGGAAAACGCCGACATACGCTCTGTAATTTATGCAATATTAAAGAGTAACTTTAAATTCCATTAGACCAAATTCCTTTTCTCAATCTTCACAAAATTAAGACATTAAATTTAATCATGCTATATAGACTTATATTTAAATAAACAAAATTTCCTGATTAATTTAATAAGAATTTTATGCTCCTACATAAGTACTTTACAAAAAATAGAAGATTTTCTGTCTTCAAATGGTTACATTGTTTAGCACAAGTATAGCACAATTTAGAGCAGAAGTCATTCTTGAGCAGAAAAAGATAAACAGAAAGGGGCGTCTGGTAATGGGGACAAAATTCCCAGGAGAAGTAGGAGGGAAAGGTAAGACCAATTAATTTCATATATACTTAATTTATCCTAAATTCAAAAGCGGATAAGGACTTCATAAATCGGTTACTTCACCTTTGCATTCTGTATGTAAGGAGATTTGTTGATATTAACTATTTAATGATTAATTTGCAGAAAATTGCAAATTCCATTTCCTTTTTCTGCTCTGCACTCTTAGTAATCAAATTAATCGCCTGAAATGAACTTAACTAACTTAATTTGTTCGTGTTTTTTACCTATTAGAAAGTGAGTAATTTAATTAACGGCATTAAACTGTGAATATTCAGCAAACATGCAAGCTATTTTTCGACAGGTAGGAGGATTAAATATCACATTGGGAGATGAGCGGATTATATTTCCATATATCTTTATTAAATGACGAAATACACCTACGGGACTAAGGTTGAAATGATGGGGAGAGGAGAGCAGGTAAGTTGCGTTCAGCTTTTTTGAGTTATCACCACATTCAATCTTCAGTCTTCGACCGTAGACTGTTACTCAGCTTCTTCCCAGACGTCTCAGAGTTGTTGTTAATAAGATATTCTCACCTCTAAATGCATTCTCTCACTCTCTTAGAAAGGCGGGCATTTTAATTCATATAATTGTTAAAAGTTGTAAGTGCAAAAATATCTGCAGCATGTATTAGTGAAAGTTCTGGCCAGTTGTTTGACCTCACGAAATGTTATATCTTTATTGCCGCGTTTTAAAGTGCAAAACATTAATGTATTTTAAAAATTTTTAGGATATGATCGGGAACTACGGAACTGGCCAAAGTATTCTATGCATGGTGATCCAGATTTAGGAGAACACGATCTTGTTATTTCAAGTGTTTCTCGTGAAGATGCAGGGAATTTTGAATGTCAAGTCTCGCCAACTGCTAACCAACCACTGCTTCGAAGAAACACAAATTTATCTGTCCTAGGTAAGTTCTTATCTGTTCGTAAGACTTATTGAGAAATATTAGTTTTTTAACACCAGCCAAGTGAAATATTTTTCGGTTCACCTTGAGCGATTTTATTTATTCTCTACCTTATAAAATCCTCCTATTTATTCTCATTTACATCTTTTATAAATTTATATAACGCGATCAAATTATTTGGAAAAAGTTTAAGATTCGGGATCTGGCTTTACAGCATAAAACTAGCCATTAGCTTTCTTCGCTGCGGTCCGTTCTTCTGATCAGCTGTAATTTTGAAAATCCATATATCAATTATTAAAACCTGTAAGAAAGACACTTCTGGATAGATTTTTATCTCCATGATCTTAAGATTTGAGTTGAATTTAACTCATTCTAACTAGGTGCCGACTCTTAAGTAAGTGTTACCGAATATTAAGGTGGTGTTAAACTGTGTTTGACCATTAATCCGCAGCCTGGGATGGTTAGAGATCACAGCAGAATTTAAATATCTGTCAAGCCGGGATTTCTAAAATCCGGTAGATTTGTGGACATGAATGAATATATTGGAAGACGAATGCTCAACGTAGAAGTCCGTATATTCATAATTTTAGCTAATACGTGTTTCAGATGCCTATATGACACTTATAAATCAAAATAGTTAATATATGTAAGATTAATGGTTTAAGAGGTGAGAAATTTTGATTCCGTCTTCTCAACGGTCAGTTGGCCGTCCGTTTGTCGATATGTCATGGGATGTGATAAATTTCCTTAAACACTAGGATAATCTATGATGCGAGATCATTTTCTGTTTTGGACAGGATTTTCATCCTGTGCATTTGGGTCTAGACTTATTAATTTGGGTACTGATTGCCTGCTCAATGCCATCAAAATGAATCTAATAAAACGTCATTACCCAATATGCACGCCCCACATCTGTCATTTATTCCGACAATTAACTCGAAATAGGTTTATCAAGTCCCATAGGGACGCGCTGTCTTACACTGACTGGCATTTAGAAATTGCGCTAATACAAGTTAATATACACTATAGTAAATAGGACACGACGATACAAAAAAGCATGGCAGTAGTCACTTTTTAAGCTTGGCATTTTCAGATTTAAGAAAATAGTTGCTAATAAAATGTGCATAAAATTGAAAATTAGATTTATATAAATAGGTTCTCCTGGTGCTAGTTTTTAAATAAGTCTACCTCCTGGATCAATAATTTTGCCATTCATCTCGGTTAAATTAATGCAGAAATATCATTCGCTAAAAGCACTGCAGTTAACAAGAAATGGAAAGAAAGTATTGATACATAATATTTTCGTATTCACTTTTAGTTGCACCGTCAAAGCCAATAATTATGGCTCCTCCAGGAGAACCTCAGCCAAGCAAGAATGGACAATTGGTGATATCTCGTCCGGGACTGGCAGGAGAGGGAATTGTCAGTGATCCATCCATCATGGATGATAAGCTGCGACTTATCTGTCAGTCCAAAGGAGGTTTGCCAACACCCTCCTTTGAATGGTTTCACAATGGTCTTCCAGTGAGGGCAAGCTATCTCGAGACTTCTGCGTCGCCAATTGGTGATAGCTTTTCATCATCTGGCTCTGGAAACGTGAACGAAGGCGAGGCAATCTTGGTTATACCTAAATCAGATCTTATAACTGGTGATCGACTGACTTGTCTTGTTAGTAACAAAGCTACCCAAAGAGCAGCGAATCTGGGTCAACAGAAACTTTTGGCAGAAATCATTATAACAGTCCAGAGTACGTTGAAGTTTTTTAATCAGAATTTTGCTACAAAGATGGATATACTTATTGCCATATATAGCTCACTTTTTTTTAGTTGAGCACTTGAGAAATTGGCAAATTAGATTGGAAAACTTTTCAACCTTGCAATTAATTCACATTTCTCAAAGTGACGCACATTTATTTTTTGCTTCCATTTTAAAGTGTAAACTTATTATTTACGGAATTATATAACTTTACATCGATATTAAATACCTTTAGATTTTTAATGCTCTTCGTTGCTTAAAAACAGTCAATATTGGCTAAAATTACCATATTATCACTAAAAGGGGATAGGTATAGCTCTTAAATTGTGGTTTCGTCAAGATAGAGGGGTTCATGAGTTTATTTTATAAAAGAAATCGGTTTGAAAATATGTAGACTGCTCTTGACAGAATCAAACTTTGCCTATTAATTATTTTAAATTATCAGCATTATATTTGCAGAACATCAATTACTTATTTCTTCGTATATCAGTTAATATCTCCAGCATTTGTGTGTCTTCATTTCCTTGATTCTGTCGAATCTATATAGTTACACTTAATAGGGGAGTATTTCTTCACATTTTCAGAAAACATTTGTGTGCAATCAATGTTGATGTCTAACACAATTTTCGCACGTTTTTTGCTGAGACCGTGATATACAGCCTCACACTAGGATGTAAATTTTACCAAAGAAATGTAATTTAATGTGTATTTTACCGTGATAATTCTCCTTCTTATGCTTATTTTAAAATATTTTATACTATATTATAACCCACGGCAAAGAAGAAATATATTTTTCATAGGAAGGCAATTGCCTTTGGGTAAAAGCGGATAGTCCAATATGGGTTAATGGGAAAGGAAGGTCTTTATCCACTTGGTCTTCGAATTCAAACTGTACGTTAGTTAGTTAAGAAGTTAACAGTCTCCTACTCATAAATTCACAATTTTTGATTCATCTTCTAGATTCCTGGATTTTTGTTCTTTCTGTCCAGTGATTAGGGATTTGAAAGGTCGGTCAAGTCGTTGTAAAACATTTTCGTCTCCTTATGGCTAAGACAGTAGAACGATGAGCCAACAAGATTTTGATGCAGTCAAGTTCACTAGTGATTACAGTGTACGAAATCAAAAAAATTAAACATTTAAATGTTATCCCCGTTTGTTTGATACTGGATTAGAAGCAATAACGACGGCAAAGGATTTTCTATACCTTTTTATGTCGTAGAAATGGGTCATTTCGGTGGTCCAGCGTTTTAACGGCGGTGGGTATTAACCTTTATTGCTTTGTCTTGTTGTTATTGCTATTTCAAATTTCAAGCCTTTTATCCAATTATTTAAACTCATAAAATGTTGTTAACAAAATATTGCGGTATTTAGGTCAAAAAGAATAAAATTTGAAGCTAGCATTAATCTAATTTAAACAAAAGATGGGTACGTTTTACTATAGTGACGGAAAAGCATTTTATTTAATCAAAACTGATATTTGAATAGACAAGTAATAAGCCGTTTTGATAATTTCACCTTTGAATGGTTTGAGGTTATTTTGTGGGTGATATTCAGTGCGCCATTCTGTTTTTAAAACTCTCCTCAGTACACGCGTAGCTTATGGATCATTAAATAGAAAAATACTCCGGGTTTCAGCCTTTTTAACAAAGTCAGGATATTTATTTTACACAGTCATATACCTTTCTATGCCTATTAACAGAATTTACTTTGATTAGAGAATGTGTTCTTAAGTTGGTCTTATGAATAGAGCTCCCTCCTGTTGAACAGAATTAATCATTGCTGCTGGATGTGCTTCAGATAACACTGATCTCATAACCTTTGATGCGATTGTTAGCTGTTGCGCTTCATATATTTATATTTGTTAAACGTTTTGCATTCAGAAGTTAGGTTTTGAATACATTGTGCTTACAAATAGAGTGCAATATCTACTGAATTGAACTGAAATAAGTGCTGAAGGCAGTATTCTGAATTATTAACAAATAGCATCCGCTTAAAAGGAGTCCGAGGTTAAATAAATGTCATTCATTATTTTATTGCGGTAATTATAATTTTCGATCCCCGTATATCACCTACATTGTCATTGGTTTAACAGTTTCTTTAGCACTCGAGTAATTTATTTAATATATTGTAGTTTATTATATGAATATAAATGCCCTTATTTTAAAGAAAAAGTTGGAGATAATTTAGTTTTAGAGGCATAAACACCTTCTTCTTCTACTTCAAACTTTAATCCATCACTTTGTTTTTGTTTATAGGTGAGATAAAAAAACCACATAGTGGTCAACCGTTTATAACTCTCATTTTCTTCCTAACGTCTCACTTTTATCATCTCTTTACTCCTTCCGTTGAGTTGATGTGATACTGAAGGCAACAAAAGGCATTAAAGATAATGAACTGAGAGGAGAGGGACTCAAGTTTCCATCATTTGTCTTAAATTTATTATCCTCTTGGTCATTTTGTGTTTTGCTTTTAGTGAATTCATCAAATTCATGGTTGTCTGAAGAAGCATTGATCATCCAGTTAGAAATTAGTAAAATCGCTTATTTCGTTTCCTTAAAAAGAGGATAGTATGATTGGTATCGAAGGTGGCGCAAAGATTTTGTGTTCTTCTGCGAAGTTTGAGGTCATGAGTTCGATGTTCATTGGTGTGCATCAAATGAAATGGAGTGTCGCTGAGTTGACGTAACATACTGCATTGGTTAAGTCAGGCAAATAGAGGAAGTGACAGAATTCTAATCTTTATTTCGGGGTGACTCAACAAAGCTATCTTAATAACCAAAATGAGCGTTGTAAAACTGGTTTAAGGGTTAATTATTATCCATCTGTCTTTGTAAAAATTGCTGTCCAATTCCTAAATATAAAATTATATTGGAATATATTTAATATTATTCAGTTATTATTAACTCAAAAGCAGAGAATCCGTCCAGGTAAAAATATTTAGTATACACTTTTTCTTGAGGAAAGGAAACATTTTATTTTATGCTTTCTTCCTATTATTATTGAAAATAACGTTTATCCCTTAAATTTTGTGTATAAACCGCTATGAGTTACGTTATACTGCACATAGTTTGAGTTGAACTCTTAGAAGTTTTCGGCATAACAACGAGAACTTGTGTTTTCCTCCTTTCTGGCAAACGACAAAAGGTTAAAATGAACTCCAAATTTAAATTTTCATAAAATTTCGTTGAATATTGACAAATTTGAATTTATATTGAAGAAGAACGAACTTTTTCCGAAGAAACAACAGGAAATTATTGCCGAAGAAACAACGCGAAAACATAATGATGCTATAAGAACAGTTTTCTAAGTGAATAGACGTAAAAACTGAAACACTGGATATTTCCCTACTCAAACCGAACTTCATATTCTTTAATTCAACAAATTAATTTCTCTATGACCCAGAAGCAGTTCAAGTTTTTGGTAACTGGTTTGAAAAGCCTGAAGATATTTTCTGAAACGATCTCGCTGATATCCCAGATGATGAAAAAGCTGAGCTGTTGTTAGAGATTACGAACGGATGAAAATGAAAAGCTCAAAGGTTTGATTCATCCCAGGGCTATTTTGAATCTTAGTTTTGACGAAACCATCTTGATTACCTCTGAATTATTTGGTGAAAGTCTTCTGAAATATGAAAGTGCCATAAATGTCTTCCCTTCACCAAAAATCACAATGAAAGCTAAATGAAATATGCTAGTCGCATCAATATTTTTTCTGAATTTTGTAATTTTTGACCATTTTGAAGGATCATTTCAAATACCTACCTTTTTGAATGGTCTTCCAGAATTTTGTCAAACTGATGCTTGTTGTTAAATCCACATAATGCTCTAATCAAGTCATAAGGTTACGTTAGAGTACATTGTTAATACCAGGTGTAACAATGAAATGAATCAATAAAATTTTAATTAGCACAATTATGTTAATCAAAGTATAAGTGAAACTACGTTCCGGAATGTTTCTACTCTCCACAAAACTCTAAATAATTGCTGACTTCGTAATGACTTGCACTTTAACCATGGAAATCCCATTTTCGCAACTTGCGTGGCAAACGAGGACATTTGAAAACCATGTGTCGAACTAAACCAGATTTTAGAAAGAAGAACATCACCCAGAAAGTTGAACCAATGATCAGTCAGGTGACAGAACCAATGGCCAGCTCGTAGAGGGATATGAAGCGGAACGAAAATCTGCAGAAGAATCCTTACAAACGTGTTAAAAAAACGGGCAGAAAGAGGGATAATAAAGAAGCAGTAAGCTGAACTACATCCTGTGGTAGTCATTGAATCGAAATCAGTACTGAAGTTGAAGGCCGTCAAGAAGATAGGTAATGGAGATCTTATTCGAAACCGAAGACAAATGTAGTGTTTTATTTCAGACATCTGGAGCAAACGCCCTGAACCAATAGAAAGGCAAAGGGCAGCTCCTATGAAAAAAATGAGTGAGCCATGATTAGAAAGCTGAACTTCTGACTTGATGAAAAATCTCAAATGGAGATACTAATGGAAAAAATGAGCAGATCAATGCTGCACCAATTATTCAAGTATGTCCTTGAAAAAAGAAAAAATTGCCAGGAATGAATACAGAAACAGAAAAAGGTCTCCAAGTGAACCCGAAGTGGTTCTACAGGCAAGGTGCGGCCTAAAATGGTGAGGTGTCAAGGAGAAAATATAATTATGAATGATTATTATATATCTTTTCTTGATAAAACTATCATTTTACCTTATGTTTTATTCCCAATATTATTGAAAATAACGCTTATGCCTCAAATTGTTTATATGGACTATTATGAATTAAGCTATGCTGTACACAGTTCGAGTTGAACTGTGATAAGTTTTAGCTATAACAAAGAGGACTTATGTTTTTTCTTCTTCTGGTGGGGACATCTGTTTTTAGTTTGTAAAAGAATTCTTTAAAATTTCTTTAAATAGACCGTTGTTTAACGCTTTTAGCAAACAACCCTGTTTTTTCCCACACACAATGAAAATTTTTTCGCATATCTCACAAGAATTAGTCAAATTAAAACCAACTATATTCATGATTAAATTATTTTTGGTATATTATTGTAACCCAAGAGCTGACACGTTTTTAAATTTTCAAAATAATATTGTTTCAGTAGTAAAAAAGGTCAGTTCCGATTGCATCCCTCTTGGTTAAAATAGCGAGTTGCGTCTTTTTTTCCTCGTTGTTTTGATTCATGAATTAAATATTAAATAAGAAGCAGCTGTAAAATTTCGTCAGCATTATGCTGCAATAAACCTTCTCTACCTGAGACTTTGGACTTGAATGTCAAGTCTCTTTTAGTGGATCTTTTATTTATCCAAAGAGACAGAGATGGAGGAACGATCTTATCTGAACTAGACCATGTGAGAGAGACAGGGAAATTGATAATAATTTGTTTTGTCTGATAATCCTAGTTTGTGCAGAATATTGCAAATTTAAATGTATCACTTAAACTAGACAGTAAATAGCATGAAGAACATGATTTGTAGACAGCGAACCGAATTTTTATCAATGCACCTTGAATAAGGAATATAGCACTTCATTTCGGAATCTCTTTAGCTAGATAACAAGTAAACTTGCTAACCCAAGGGAAGAAATGCTCTTGGCAGGTCTAGTCAGTCTTATAGCTAAAAAATTAAACCAGACATATTTCAACGTTACCGGCCGTAAAGATAAAACTGAAATAAAGCTTACCGCTTTCAAACGTACTCTGAAAAAGGAAATTCCTTCACATTAAAAAATTTCGTATCAATGAGACGGGTTAAGGTTAACGTTTTGACAGCTTACACAGAGAACGCTATTACAAATCGAATTGATTAAATACGCAGCAATTAACGTGCTCCTTTGTGATGTCACGGGTCCGATGTCCACTGATTCACACTTTGTGAGCGGAATGGCCAGCCATGCTGGTTAAGCTGGGTTAATGAGGAGATGACAGAAATCCAGGTTCTTACTAGAGGCTCTATAAAATTACTCCCCTACCCAAAATTGTTGTTGAAAACGCTTTCCTAAATGGGCTTGGGAGTTATTTATTTCCTCCCCTAAATTTGAAACTTACATAGGTAAGTATTTTCTTAATACTTCTCAAGATTTTTGGTAATTAAGGGCAAATAGGGGACTATTTCTGACTAGTCTGCAATTGTATTCGACATTCTCTGACATTAAAATATTCTTTCGCCTTTTGAAATCTATAACCTGAACTAGATTTCAAAATAAATGAGCTCTCGTCTATGATTCAAGACTGCAAAACTAGAAAGACTTTAAGCTTTACGTAAATTTTCCGTCGCAAAAAACTTATGGCTATTCATTTTTTTGCTTTTAGATACCCTGATACAAATTAAAAAACTGTGGGTACAGAAATAACTATATTTAAGGGGTTGTCTATTTTCCTGAACTCAAATTATGTACGGAATTGAGATTTATTGATACCTATTAAAGAGTTCTATTGATGATGACATATCAATGCGCTTGCATTTTAATTTTAACTATAACTGTGACGGTTAGGTTACCTGGTTTAATCCGGTTTACAATACACATCTGAATTCCACCATGAAATTTCACGAATTTCGGGGGAAAAATGAGTTCAAATGACAAATTTCCGTTTACGCTTCTTATTAAGTAATAACCGGTTCACCCAAAACTACAGAGAAGTCACAAGTGGTAAACATTATTATAACCAATGGCAAAGCACATAATTGTACGCTTTTGGTATCGAGAAGGACAGCTAAATAGTTTAAATAGAGAGTGAAGGAATTGGGGAAAGGAAAGCTATAAAATTTAATTTTCCTACCATATCTTAACTCCAGATTCATCAGGCTGTCTACAATCTTTACTGAAGAGACTGATTTCCCTGCAGTGGAATCTTTGACGATTTTACCCTCAGAGAAGTGTTTAGTCCCTTACGCGGGAATTCAGTAAGATGTCATTTGTCACAAAAGATCTACCATATGAAAGCTGTCTTTTAATTTTGTTACTCTCCCTCAAGGCAAAAGCATTTCAACATGTAAACTATAAAATGGTCCTGAGGGAAAGAGTGGGGAGCTAACAGAAGTAGAAATTAAAGTCTAACTTTATTCCATTTCGTAATTCATCTCTGTTTACTTCCATAATAAGTATGGAGTTATGTCCTAATTTCAATATTTGACCACTATTTGCTTGATTTCATCATCGTGATGTTCGGAACTTATTGAACAGTTAATTACATTTAGAGTTTGGTCATGTTATTCCACATATTTGTACCTTTTTTCGGTCAACAGGTACTAGTTTACTTCAACTAGAATTATTTAAAAACCTTTAGATTTATCATTTAGCTCAAGGTCTCATATGAACATCCTTGGATTTTTAAATAAAATTTGGCCCTTTTCTCCTGTCTACTGAGAGTTGTGCCATAACCAACAAGGGCTTGTGACCACTGTCTGGATACTGCTGATCTTTAATTTAGCGGGAAAGAGTCCTTCCTACTTTAGATACCTATATGATTCATTTATTCAACTCTTTTGTAAATATTCTGACTCATAACCCTTTGGTGTCATCTACCTTTGCTGGTTTTAGCACCACCCGGAGCCCCAGTGGTTCTCTCCTCAGAAGGGAATATCGTCGACTCAATAATAGCCAACGAGGGTGACACCTTGAACCTTGTCTGCCAATCGAAACCACCTGGATCACCCCCGGGTGAATTGATCTGGAGATGGAATCAACCGCAAGACTCCCCCCACTTGTCCTTAACCGACTTAAACAAACTTCCAAGTCTAGACCAATACTCACGTCACACTTCGGATCGGCACCAGTTAGAAAGCCATCTATCTCTCCCATCTGTTAAACGAAATCAAAATGGCCTAGCAATCTTGTGTGTCACGCGACACAAACTTGGAATGGAGCAGAAGACTAAAATATTGCTCAAAGTGAAATGTGAGTTTTGTATCAATAGTTGTGAGTGTGAGAGAGCGCTTGTGAGCTGGGTTGGGAGACCGATCAGCGACCCTGTTTTTTTCTAATTAGCATCAGATCGGTGTAAAAAACAGCGGCAAAGTGGTTGTACTTTGAGCCCAAAATTTGTTCACTCCTGCAAGCGACACGTTAGCTTCCATTTGCGGTTTGTGACCGCTCACCCTAAATGGCCAGCTTCTTTAGCAGATAGATGTGACGCTTATAACGTGATAAAATCGGAAGGATAAAAACAGGGAGACTTTTAATGAGCCTCAAACCCGCGTCTTTTTTAAGGGTGATGTTTTAGTTAAGGCTAATCGATAAGCCTGAGTCAAGGTGTGTTCATGTGATTTTACGAGTTACAATTTGTCTGTCCCCCTCAGTCAGCTGTTGTTTTATTACTTGGTTGGTTGGCAGGACTTAATACCACGCGGAAATTTTTCCAATTCCAAATTAACTGTTGGAGGGTTTGTGTGAATATAAACTAAGATTTCGAACTGGATTCTGGTTAGTGGAAGGAAGCGGAAAGAACTGTTTTGAAATGTGGGAAAGTTTATAACAGCCGTTTTGCCAATAACCCAAGTGTCATTATTATCTCCTAATTTTAGCAACTAGGTTACGTATTTTTTATTTCAGCTAATATTGACGGTAAAGTATTTGATGAATATATTTTCAAAACGAAAATTCTCAAGGCTCAGTTAATGAACTTTAAAAGGACTATTATAAATTCCATCGGCTTGATCTCAGCAAATTCTCCGGAAATCCAAACCATAATGAACCTATTGTGGAATAGAAGATTAATGGGAATCACGTGTTGCTAAGGAAACACATACTAGGCTTTTCCATTTAGGCATAGTGTGGCTATGGTAGATCAGAATCGGAGGAAGAAGAAAGAAGACTTGTAGATTTCTCTTCATTTGCTTTACACCTGTTCATAAATAACTGAGATTTCGGGATTGATTGGCAATATGGCAATGAGAAAACTTCTGTGCCAGGTGAGAACACAAAAGAATAGAAATACAGAAATCGAGAGTTCGAGGAAAAATTGTCCGTTTTCAGAATTACTGAATTCTACTTATCAGTGGTTGATTATAGATGTGATATGGGCATTGGGCATATTACTTTCGAAACAATATTTACCTCAAGGAGGAGAGTTTGGGAGATTTCGATATTGAAATGGAAACTTCTACTTAATTCCAGGTGTAATTAGAGTCTGTATGATTCCTTAAGACTTGGTGACTTTTCTGTTGCTGCTTAGCGGTCAAGGAAAGTTGATGAAAATAGTTTTAGACGTTGATTTTCGAGAGCGGAATTCTTATTCCTTTTCCTTGCCCTTAATCTCATTCTGTTCAAACCTGTTTTATCGCAGAAGCTTTGATTAATTTTAAGTGACTGGCTGGTGGTGCCACTTTTATTATTAAAGTTACAGGACCGTTTGGTCCAAAATGTTAGCAAGATTTTTCTCTTCATATGTCAAAAACCGCAAGATATAAATGGATTACATGAGTTTGATGCATCAATTCTCACCAAGATTCAATCTGGATCTAAATTCGAGAATATTATCGAGAGAAATAAGAGCGAAATTTTTGGATTTTAGTTCTAATATCTCTAAAACGCGAGTTGTGATTAATGGATCTATCCTTGGAACCTTCATTTGAAGGCATTGGAAGGTGAAAATGCACCGGATGTCGTTTTCATGTCCGAAAGTTTGTGTTAATTTGTAATTTCCAAGTAATAAATTCTGCAGTCCAGTTGAAAACGTAATTCTTGAACTGCACAAGTCTTAAGGACTGTGAATTATAATGTTAAATCCACAGACATAGTTGTACAGTACAGCTTAGCTCTAAGCAAATTAACTTTAAATAATCTGTTAGAACACTTAATCGGACGAGGTTATTTTTTCCCAATGTATCGTAATATATTAGAATTAAGTGCAATCCTGAATTAAAAATTTACATTTAAAGTTCCTGAACTTGAAGCCTCTGTGACCTCATTGTATATGCAAGTTGTCTGTAAGGGTGGTGAAGTATAGAGAGGAAAGGGGAGAGGGAAATGTTGGGAGTTGCCAGAAGGCATTTGTATTTGACCTTAGACTGAAATGCCACCCGCAGACGGAATTTTAACTGCTTTGTGCGACGCATGTCACGTCTGGGGACATGGGAGAGAAGGAGGGGTTGATAAAAGGGAACTAGGAGTGAGGGAGTGAACGGGAGGCGAAGCAAATGTCACCATCTGTGTATCCCTTTTCTTTCCATGTAATGTTGATTTAAGAATATTCCCAACATTAATCTACTTAATCGTTGTTAAGAATTCATTGAATATATTGTACATAATTTATATGCTCCCACAATTGGCATTTTATGCCACATTTGATTTATAAACCTGTCTTTGTAAAAGAATTTTGGCATGAAATCAAGGGACAATGGAGGAGGAGCATGGAAGCTATTCCAAAAATCTTTCACAAAATCGGAATACCGAGCACGAAGTTAGGCCATGATGTATTGGATAAACGTGGTGAAATGGCAGGGGATAAAAGAAAGGAGCAGGTGGAAGAACTAGGATTCGGAAGGGAAGAGAAGAAGAATTAACGTAACCCCGGGTTGTGATAGAGGATAAATAGTAGTAAGAAATGTGTAAATTGACTGAGTTCGTTTTCTTTGTCCGTCAGATGCAAGTAAAAAGCATCACTTGGCAATTAGAATAACGGAGAATTAAGTTAGCATCCACGTCGGATAGAATGCTAGATATTAGGGGGCAATAAAGAGGGACAACTATAGTATATTAAAAATTAACTTTGTAAAAATAATTGAGTTTATGCATTATATTTGTAGACTTCCGAGTACAACATTAATAAATGTTTGTGGTAGGAACTTTATAGCGTCTCTGCTACGTAGTGTTATTTCTGCCTAAACCCTAATGTCTAGATAAGTAGTGTTTTAATGACCTGCCAGTCCATCTGTTTTGCATTAACTTGAAAACTGAATTCTTTCTTAAACTTTTAGTGAGATGTATCTGTGCGAGACTGAATTTGAATGTCCAGAGTTATGGGTTTCAGAGATTTTCTAAAATTATATCATCAGACCAACATTAAATTATGCATTAAGTCACTCACATATATAGAACAGTACGGAGATGACTGAGAAGCCGCCTAATATTTTTGGTTAAAGTGTGGGGAATGCGCATACGTGTTCGGTTGCACCTTCTCATCAGAATCACAGTTATTAAAGTTCGGGACTTCTTAATAGCCAGATCATCTAAAGCACCTCCGTACAGTTCTTGGAATTGAAGACTTTCAATTTTGTATTTGAACATTCTCACAAGTTTACCAAACAGATTTGTACAACTTGATACATGAAGAGGAGAGATTTTAAATAGCTTAATGTGTAGAACATGCAGATTCATGATGTTCATTTGTAGGTTCACAAGGTTAATTAAGTCATGTTGAGTTGATTAAATTTTGGAACACACTTTTACATTTCAACATCTGTGCGCACATATGGCCTCAAATCTAGTTAAAAACTTCTTAAAATTAAAAATGCAAGTTTTATGTGATAGAGGGGGGGAGGAGAGGTTGAAGTTTTATTGCATTTCCATTTTCCATCACATCTGATTGGTTCGATGAGAGAGATAAATCATTTGACCTCGAGAGGAGACCGTGACCTCATCGGTCGCGCATGGCGCCCCTACATATGGTGTCGGAGACAGAGGCTGGCAGGCAGATGATAGGCTGTTTTATGGAACATGACAACTGTTGCCCCGGCGAAATCAGAGATCGGAGAGATACGATGCGTAACCATAAGTTCAATGGAAGCTTAGGCACGGCTTTGGTAATTAAAAAGCCCTTTGCAGGAAAATATGCGGTCACAAAATTTCAGATTTAGTTTACCGACGCAATTTCTTAGTCATCTCCTGTTTCAATGGCGTAATATAAGCTAATGAGTCAGTATGTATGTCTGTCAGGTTAGACATTAAAGACCGATGCTCATCAATGTGCAAGTGATATGGATGGCTAAGCACACTGGTAAATTTTAATAAATATGAAGAGTAAGACAATGTTATCTTCTTAGCTGAGTGGCTCTGTCATGCCTCTCCTCTACCCAGGCTAAATATTTGTACTTGGAAAGTCACTTTAACTGCAATGATTAAAAGTTTTTTATCACTGCCCTATGCAATTATAATAAATCTGTCCAAAGTGGAAAAAACCTTTTTTTCCCTAATTTTGCTCCGGAAAGAGGATGAATCGCAAAACTCTGATTGGTATCTGTTCAAATTTGGATATTTAAACTGATGTTAACAAATATGGGGGATTGAGTAGATCATTCCAATTTATGTACGATAGTGGGTTTTGAAGTAGAATACTTGATGACTCAAATAAGTTCAATGTCATTAAAATGGATTTTGGTTATGACACATTTTTATGTAGTGGAGGGAAATTAGGAAATCTGCTATAAGTGAGGAATGCACAAAGTCTTCAACGATTTCAGTAAGAATAATTACGCTTCAGGTAGGAATTTCTCCGCATCAATTTGATAAGAAATATCTTTCAAAGAAGGTAGTTTATTTCTAAATTAATTTAGCTAAGACAATTTTATATAGCTTGGTCGCACATTATTGGAGTAATCAAATAAAGCAATACTCTAATTTACTGTCTCTAAGTTAAAGAATTTAACACACTGAACGCGGTCATTCATTTCAAGGTCGTGGATCCACACGTAGATTAATTAATTAAATTTAACTGTCTCCGACATGCCCCGATCTACATCTTTTGCATTCTAAGTTGTAGTCGATGACGGAATCCAGCGTTCATAGTCCTTATTTATATTGTCCCAACTTTCTAGATTATTGTGCGACTATTCTAAATTGCCTAAAGACTGTGATCTCTCTTTATTATTTTGAAAGACTTAAAATCCTTCTATAACTAATTAGCCAACTTCAACTGATGCCTAAAGCAGTAAGTTCTCATACTCAACATAAATTAATCTAAAAAGTCCTACTAATATCATCTGAAAAATTAGATTCAGAAGGATAATCATCTCAATGTTTAATCATTTAAGCAGAAGGACTCTCTTATAAAAAACGCTACTCGTCCCCAGATCAATTAGCATAATTGTCCTCAGGTTCTAATTGATCAGAAGATAAAATTTGAAATTACATACGAAATCACACTGATCCCATTTCCGTGTAGGATTTGTGCAGATTGCGTAGATATGATCTTTAAATCCGCGTACTTTTATTTATCCATTCCCAAACTGTACTCCCTTTCTCACGGTAGGTGAAAAGCGATTATGTAATTGAAAAATCTCGAGAGTTGAACCTATCCAAAATTTGCTTCCACATAAAAAGTGTCAAATCCTTCTCCTACTCTCTCTCGTATTCTTTTTTAACTGTAACAGGAAATTTGATGACTGCAAAAAGATTAATATGATAGCGGAAGTAGATGCACACAGAGGTACGCGCTGTATCATTTGACTTGTCATGAGTTAAACACGTGCAAAAAGACTGCATTTGAATTAGTTAAGATTACTAAAAGATAACATACTTCACCTTTTTTACTTTACTTTAAATTTTAATAGATAATTGCAATTTAGTCTCGTTATCAATGGCAAGGTAACAAAATCTACCATTGTAATAAAGGGAAAGTATCCAAACACGGGAATGAAGACCCGAGAGAAGTAGAGATTAACGTCAGGATGTCAAGTAAATGAAATAATGACATTTTTTAGCCGTATGCATATCAATTTTAACACATTTGACTACAGAAGTAGATATATTTCGTTAAATTACTGCTTATTAGTAAATGTTTGAACGTTAATTTTTCAACTCTAGGGAAAATAATCACTTCTCTATATTTCTTCCGCTTTAATAGAAGATATTTTATTATGTTCAAATAACAATTGCTAATAACATCTGAAGAAGTGCTGTAGCATGGTAAACGAGGTTAAGTTTGTCTGGAGAAGGCTACTGATACTGTTCTTTCATTATCTAACCCACTTCATTAATATAAGATAGGAGGAAGAAAGAGACCACATATCGGGGAGAACACGATGATGATATTAGTTTTGTAACAATTAAACTGAGAATCGGTTAGTTGAAACAGAGTAAATCTCGATATGCTAGGTGTTAGATGGGTGGGAAAAATGTACAAGTAATTAAAGAGAAGTGGGATAATAACGTATGATAAATATTTCCTAGAAAAGCTGTCAGTTTATTCACGCCTACTTTTCAGATACATTTTCTGGAGTATGCATCTACAAAAACGAATTGAATGGACCAAGACTACCAACCGGAACTGGGAGTCCAGGAGCCGTTGTCGAATGTTCGGACTCCTCATCCTCCACTTCCCAATTTCCCCGAACACTCTATATCCATCCAGACAAGAAACAGATATTCTCCTGCTCCACAACCCCCTTCTACGGACATGCAACAATCAAGTGGTTTGGAGGTCTTTCTATCAGCAGTACCGAATGGTACGATCTAACCAATTTCACGTCAATTCCAGAATTAAAACGCGGAGGTCCGAATGGTGCCAGCTATATCAAAACAGTGTCTCTAAGACTTCCACCTTCAAATATGGCTAGATTTGGAGCATTGCAATGTAGAGGCTACCCATCTACAAATGCTGATTTCTCTATGCACACAGATATTATGGATCACGTTATTCTCAAACCATATGGTACGTTGTATGTCTTTGGTGTTAATTAGCTAATTTGGGAAAGGTAATTTTTCGAACTAGAAAACTTGAATGAAGTTGTTAAATGGCACCAACTGCTGATGTCCTGAAGGTGGGACAGGAGATATAGATGCTTTGAAACATATGTTCATTAAGGAAGGTATATGGAACCAATGTTTTCTATTGATCGATTGGTCCGAGGTGGCAATGGTTTTAAAAATGAATTAATATTCTTCAATATGTTCATTTTAAATAAAACAGTATAAAATTTTACATTAAATTGCTGTCCATTCGTCCATTTGTTTTTATTCTCAATTTAAACGGTAAGTTGTTACAATAACCGACCTGGAAAAAAGCAACTACTGAGACTATCGCATGTACCCTAAATTTAAACAAACACATAAAATAAAATTTTTCGGAAAATATTCTTGGTGATGCGGAAAAAGATTCTGACATCTAATTTGCTAAAACCTTCCCGATTTTTGAAAATGACAAATTTATACGAGTTGCTGAGGCAAATGCAACTTTGGTGGATAGAAAGGAAAGTGAATTTTGAGGATTTCGACCGAGTGATGATTCTCAAGACTTTCATAGTTATCAGGATTTGAGGCTGATAGCAGTTAGTTTTGGAGGTAATTTGAAGTGGTTTTTAAGATCCACGTACACTAACCATTGTCAACTCAATTAAAATTTTTAAAAAGTCTAAATATATTTTCTAGTTTTATGAAATTGGCTAATGTTATATACCCCAGCCTTTTAATTACAAGGCGGTTAGCCGATACAAGATAACGTTTACAAAATGTCGAAATTAAGTCATTTGAACTGTTTGAGTAACTCCGTTTAAAAAGGCGCTTTACATCAAGACATCTCTAATTCATTAAAAAAGGATTTGAGCTCCTTGCAGATAAAATTAGGCCCATAATATAATGAAAGGAATGTGAAATGCTACGATTTAATTCTGACAGATGGAAAAGAATGGATTACTTAGTAAAATAAAAACTCATGATTTTCGTTGTTGCCAAAAGTAGCAGAATTACATCTAAAATACATGCAAATACGAACGTTTTGTTTGTCGATTGAAAGTGTTATTTTGATTTAAGCAAATAAACAGAGACATCATTGCCTTTGGCTCTTGTGGAAAGCCACAAGCTATGCACCTTGACAAGTTGGAGGGAAAAAAGAGACTAACAGGGGAAAAAGAATGACTTGCCTGTACTTCTACCCTTCGCTTAACCCCCTTTCAACCCAAATAAAGTTTGATAGAAAAAGGAGGGAAAGTCATCCACTTCGAGCTTTAGTTTAAAATACTACTTCATCCGGATTATGTTTCATATATATATTTATATCCTGCAAATGAAAACGCACACGACCTGCAGCTCGGAATTTTAGTAACACTGGAGGTTGGTCAAAAAGGAATTTGTTGAAATTAATATAACATGTCAGCCTACGGGTCTGAAGTAGGTATTTTAATAATGTTTTGCAAGCTTATTTATACGAAATTCAATCTTTGTTTTAATAATTAAAGATGAGTGGATAATTACATATCTCCGGCAACATTTGCATGATTTTCTCGTTCTAATACTCCTTAAGTGACCAGCCCTACATTATTGAAACTAGCTCAGACGCTTTTGTAAACCTTTTAACTTGAAGATGTACTGAATCCAAGTGTCACCTTAAAATTTAAGAAATATACTCACATTTTTATCTAATAACTCCATCTCGCGAAAATTGATTACTTAATATAAGTTTTTACCAGGATGATAGGGGAAAATTTTAAGAGCTGTCCTTATTGTCACTATCATTACCCTTGGTAATGGGATAGCATATAAAGACACAGAATAGCAAAGTAATCCATCAAAAACTAGTTCATGAAAACATCCTGTAGCAAGGGTTGTACTTTATTTTAATTTTAAAAGCTATGAGGTATCTAATTTCTATACTGAATAAATTTTACGTTGTAATATCGAAATTTTCCAAAGCTCAATTGCCGTGATTTGATCTCTAGATTTCTGAGTGGATTCATGTCCGAGATATTCAGGACTTACTGAAAAGTTAATTTTATTTAATGGTTGTTGAATCGTGTCACTTTGACTCGTTAGTATCTTCCTACAGCTAGTAACATTTAGATGAGATTAGTAAAGCAGAGCTCACTAGAGTTTACTCTATCAAAATTAAAAAATTTTGAAATAATTATAGACCAACTATATATGGTTCACCCTACAAAACCCAAATAATCATATTAAGATCACAGCGTGGGAGTAAAGTTTTTTAACTCCTAGATATTAAATATCCTCTCGGTTAGAGAAGTAGAAAATAATTTAAATATGAAAAGATTAAAATGAAGAAAAAATATTTTTTGCAATTGCTATGCCATTTGTTATCATTTTCCGCCTAAAGTTTGACAAAAAATTGACTGGCAATTACATTTACACAGAATTCATTAAAATGGAAATAAATTACCGATATTTTACTTGGAAATTATTTTAAATTTGCTTTTAATCCTAGTGCATTCTAAAATATATTCACACTAAAATAAAATGACCGCCAAATGGTATTTTACCCTAAAGAGCAAACAAACAAGTAAACCAATTAACAAATGAGAATCAAGCGTCATAAGAAAGAGCAGAAAAAAGGACAGAAGAAGCGACTACCGTCTAGAGAGCGGGAGGGCTGAAAAAAATGTTGGTTTGAGGTTTACTTGTCTCATTGTTATATGCTTTTCTCCTACTAGTAACTTTTGTTTCGCGTAACCCTAAGGACGTTAGATAAGTGCACTGTACAGAAATTTTTGAATGAGCTTGCGTGCAAGTATTCATCAAACGAGAGAGAGCACGAGGACTCACCAACATCATCAATTCATAATTAGCTGTGCGTTTTCCCACAATTGGAGAATGAAATTGAAGGGGAGGGGCATCCAACCAGGACGTGACAAAATAGAATGCGGTCAGTGAACGTGCCAAGCTGATTATGGAAATGAAAACAGATGTCAGTTAATTTAAACAAGCTCGCTTCTTTAACAAGCCCTCCAAAACCTTCCACTACGAGGTAAATCTTCAAGTTTGATGTATTTATAACAATGAAAATGCTGGAAAACTTATAGGCTTTTCACTCCGATTATGATTAAAAATCTAACAGAGCACTGAATGTCGCTGATTAATCATTTCTTTGTCATTGTAGAAGCTCCACAACGCCCGAAAATTCGCGTAGAACCTAAGCGAGAAAGTCTGGAAGAAGGAGATATTTTGAAATTGAAATGCGAGGCGATTGATGGTGAACCTGAGGGTAGGATCTCGTGGCTTAAAGGTGAATGAATATATTTGGATAAAAATAACAAACAACAGATTTTTCCCTCTGCAAAGTTTTTTATGTACTAAAAAGTTGGTTTTATTTGAAGGTCATATCGAAATAGGATTTAAACAGGAGGGATTATAACCTTCGACATTATATTTACTGGGGGAGAGTAAGTAAAATTTGGAGAAATCCGTCTTGAAACTTAGATACCTATAGAGTTTTTGTTCTAATAATCTTTTCTCATTAAAATTTTACGCCATAATATATTTTGAGATCATTCTACTGGAGCTGAACTTGTCAGTTTTCAAGAACATTAATATGTCTTTGTCCGCATTTGAATTTCGTATCTCGTATTTTCGTATTTTTTGTATTTCAAAAATCTGTTCAAATTAACCTGAAATTGGAGTTACGTATATATCTTGTCTTCAAGACAAAATTCGCCAAACTGTCTCACTTTTCATTATTCGTACTCATTTCTTTCATCATATTGTTTGCAAATCCACGTAATCGGTGTCCAAGTCATACCATAAATGTGGCTCTATTTAAATTAACCAAAAAATTCAGATAAATTCACCAACCTCAAGAGATTGGGTGATGATGCCATCCCCATCTTACTCACAGCTATTCCTGTAACGTAATTATTCCAATATGGCCTTATTGCTAAATTTTTAAATCTACTCAGTCAGATGCTTCCGACTTAACATCCAATGGCACATATTCAATGAAGGGATAATCAACCTTTCTGAACACACACAGATGGTTATTGATAAGTGACAAAATGTCAGTTTCTCAATCGAGAGTTTCATGCAGCCTCCTCTTTGCCCAAAATGAGTATTAGAAATCTCTTTCTTCTTTTGAATTTGGAAAGTTTTCCTCTGAAATATAAATGTCGTATTTAGTGAACTTATTTGTTTAATATGCCACAAAATATCTTGATCTGGATATTATAATTCGCTTTATAAAAATTTATTTTTGAAAATTTTCACCGAATTTGTGAAGTGTATATTCATTAAGAACAGAATTTTACTCAAAAGCAAACTCGAATCAACCCAATGGAAATCCATTTGCTTCTTCACATGGAAATAAAGGACCATGCATTTGAATGTGCTCGAGCATTGCACCTAATCAACTTACGTAGGTTGCAATCAGCAGTTATCTATAATTTCAATGAAAATATGACTTCCTTTCGTAAAAGCCGCCAGTTTTCTAGAGGGCTGCTTATTAGAATTTATTTATAATACAACATTGAGTAAATTCTAAATTGGTGTATGAAATGCCGAAAGTATGACTTCAAGTATGCATTGAATTATCCCACTAAAAGACTGGCAATATGTGTCTGCTTAAGTACACATAGGCAGATTTTTATAAAGTGGAACTCTTCCACGTTGATGTAAGGCTAGGATACCTAATTTCAGCCGCTATGATCTGTTTGTCTACTGCATATCGCAAGACTACAGTTAACCCAAATCTAGAGAGATATAAAACGGAAGTATAATTACCCTAGGGCACTTTATTTATACAACAGAGACTATTTACATAAATATAGGTGGCCTTTATATTACCGATGATCGAAGGTCGAAACCACCGAGTCAATGAAAGATTTTGTTCCAAATGTCTAGCCATTAGGATCGGAGTGCACACGCACACTGATAGAGATAAAGAACGACTTTGAGACCACCTGGGGTATTGTTCATTCCGAGATAAAACAGCAACGGGGTTGCTTTGAGCCTCGTCTTTCCGCTCCCCATTACAGACTTTTAATAATGTATAGCCAACGCATACTACTTAATTACAATAAATCAGTATGAATGAAAGGTCGCTTAAGAATACGTTAATGCACTAGTAATAAAATCTCCATTTGTATTTATAGCTACAAGGGACAATGCAGAATACACCCCGATATATCTCATTTCAACAACTGTGAGCGACAAACATCGAAAGAGAATATTCTCAAACCTCGACATTCAACTCACTGCGGACGATCACCTTTCCTCTTTCAAGTAAATTGAATTCAAATATGATATATTGAATATTAGTATCTATGTATTGATTACTCATAATGGATATGGAATCATTTATCCATTAATGTGAATACAAATTCACTACTTAAAGGAGTTGATGACTGACGATTCACTTCTGAGTATCTTTACTCTTAGGACGTATTCCTTACGCCCAGTTAACTAAGCACTAAGACTTTTCCTACCAGCATAGTGTTAAGACTTAAGCTTCGTTCCGTCAGGCCTACTATCGCAACGGCAATTGCTAAAGTATCAAATTTGTAATCAAGTGTTGACTAATTTAGTTACTCTTAGGGTACCGTTTTTAAAGAATATTAAACCCAAAAAATCTTAATTATTATATATAGTTAAGCTCATAAAGAAGGCAAAAAACCTATTATTATTTTAGCCTAAAAGAGGGCTATATTTAGAACAGACCTTAAGGTTTTGCTTTCCACTACGTTCCCAGATGTGCTTCCTCAAACCCCGGATTCCCTGTAACAGAATCTCAAATGAGTGCCGCTTTTCATGTCAACCTCACCTTCCGCCCTCGACACATCCGTATTGATCGTTTGACGGAGACCCACAGTATTCCCCAGGAAGATCCTATTGAGGAGCCCCTGAAACTTGTCACAGTGACTGCGGGAGAGTTGCTGACCCTCATGTGCACTGCGGGACCAGCGAATCCTCCTGTTCCACTGCAGTGGAGACAAATTGTTTGCGACGATCTTTCCGCTGAAGGAAATCATAGTTCCATCGCAGATTATGGAAATCTTGAATCAGACTCCAGTAAAGCAACCTGTAGTGTTATTAATAACTTTGGTAAGTTAATGTGATCGATTTGGCCATAAGAGTAGGTTATCGTAATCTAAAACACAGATATCTGGACTGTATATTAACTGTGTCAGAATTGCATAATCTCTAAAAGATAATCTTTGTGTACACTTTACCTAACTCCATTTTGCTTGTCTTTAGTTGATTTAAAGACCGTTAATCAATAGCCTTCATTCAAAACACTTTCCTTTTAAGTCAAAATTTTTCTATTACAGTGCATCAGTCTGAGAAGTCTAATTGTACTTTCTAAACTTTATAAAGCCATTTATAGGATCTGTTAAGGCATCATATCTAAAGTAAAGCAACTTTAAATGGAAAAGACTCAATAGATTCTAATTATAGTAACCAGAGGCCTTGTAATTATTGTATGAGCTTTTTATTTGAATTTATTGGTTCGTAGTGTCAAAGACTTGACATAATAAAACAAAATTTATAAATTTTTTTGATTACCTACCGTTTGCAGTGTTTCCTAGTGTAAACTAGTTCACAATGACGTAAACGGTGATTCTAAAATGATAGAAACTTTTATTGCTTATTTATATAGATCACGGATTTTGATCTGTTTGTAATCCTAATAAGGTTTCCCCACTGTTAAGTAAATTAAACTTACTAAATTCACGGTGTAATGGTGACGTTCCTGTGAGTTGACTCGACACTTTGCTTTAACATTTTTGAAAGTCTCCTTTAGTAGTATTTTTATAGTTTATTAGTTACATTTATAAAGTTGGATAAAATTTTAACTAAGTTTAGCATTTAAGTCATGAATTTGTAAAGTATTTGATTTAATGTTGCTCACTTTATTACTATTATGAAAGAGCATAAAATATTATTTTTAACCGGTAGAAAAAACCTACCTTCTAGGAGCAGTAGGATTCTTCAAATAGAGTGAAATAACAGTTTTGAGAATAAAATGGAGGTTATCAAAAGAGTCTCATTCCATTCTATTTCAGAGATCTCTAAATCGTTTGATACCTAAAAGGGCAGAATTGGGTGCATCATGCACCAACCTAAAAGGTTCAAACTTTATTTTCTTGTCTCGAGGTTTCTGAGATATATTTCTTGTCCAAGATGTTTGGAGCTACTTGGCAGGTAAATTGAATTAAGACGTTTGTCAAGCTATCTTTGTAAATTCGTTTTTTTCCTATGGCCAAAGTTCTAATGGTAGATGTCATTTTAAGACATTTAACTTGATAGAATTTCACTCAAAGTAAATGAAAATACGATTAAAAAAAAAAACACCTAGTCTAGAATTTAAGAGTTGAAACTGATGTTTAAGTTTAGCAAACTCATTTCATTCAAAAAGCCAACTAGGGATAACTGCAAAACGTAACTGACATCAACCAGAGTGCATGTTATTAGAATCTATCTGGCGTCCACAGCCCATAATAACTACCATTACAGCGGTAGATTTATGCTCAAAGTTGGCTCCGTACTTATATCCACCTGATGAGAATTGAGAAATAAGCACCTGTGTGTAGGAGGAGGCTTTTGCACTTAAACATACAGAAATTGAAATTACTTCTTTAAAGATAAATGTACGGGTTGGCATAATATAATGCATAGATGCATTCAAGCAAATATTTTACTTCGGCTATGCGCGCAATAGAACTATTGAGGAATATCTTTCTTGGTTCAAAAAACACCTTGCTTAAACCATTAATTTTCGTGAGATGAAGTCATCTCTTTTTTGTATGTATACGGAGTCAGCGGAAAATGCAAAAATATGTTTGATCACTATGTGGTGGACAGTGTGTGTGTTTACGATCATTGCTTGGCCAATGGGTGCTTTTTTATCCCTAGCCCAATCTTTCACAATAAATACTGAGTTCAAAAATATAAGGTCTTTAGATTGATAGACAGTGATATTATGTGAAAATTTTTCTGGTTTAGAGAGCACATTCACTTTGTAATTGATCAGTTAAAATAAGAATGCATGAAAAATTGACTCTGTTATCCTTACTAAAATAAAAATCTTCCAAAGAGTTAATGTCGACAAATATTTTTACCAAATTTTTGGAGACAGGGTCAAAAATCACTCAAAACCCATTAAGAATAATGGGTGGGTAGAGGGAAGATATCCCAATATAGCTCACATGGGAAACTAGCATTTTTATCCACTTATTCCATTTCATCACTGGAGGAGTATTGATCTCTGTGACTACTACGCTACCGTAAAGAGACATTAAAGGCATAAAAAGGTCGGAAGAGAGAAAAATAAATAAAATAAAAACGAGGAATGATGAGGACTAAACAAATTATTTGATAGTGCACAAAGGGTTTAGTTGACTGTCTAGGGTCATTTATTCGTGTGATAGGACGGAAATCGCACACATCACTGCTTTAAACAACAACGAATTTATATTTTGGTTCTAGCCTTTATGATAGTCTCAAAAAATCTATGTACATTTAATCAGATCCTCGTATTTCGAATGCTAGAACATCCAAAAATTGGCAAATTTTACCATCCCATCTGAAGCACTTATCACAAAGCCAGCATAGAGATAATCTGATAGCAAAGAGTTAGCATCTATAAAATTGCCGAGTTGTTTAGTGACGGTGTTGAGTCATCATCCAGGCTTAAACGGAGAGACCATATTGAATAGATTGTTAAGTAGACCCGATTTGTCATGAACATCATATATGTTCTGGTTGTGGAATATGCATTTTAAGATTGTGTATATATGTGTGAGGTGTAAAAACATTACAGTAAATAGTCATAATACATTGTTACATAGGTCTTAATCTACCCTCTCAGATTCTCATGATCCGAACAGTATTTCGCCGAAAAGCATGATAAATTTAAATAATCTTTGCATCCTTTTTCTAGTTATAGCTTTAAAATGTACTCTTTGAATAGAATATTAGCTTGATGGATATCAAAGTGATGAGGGGTCCAGCACAGCTCTCCTGGTGCATCAACACTGTAGAAGTGGTTAAATAAACTGTGAATGACACTAGTTCAAGTGAGATGGTTATATATATGTATATACTTTGATAACTAGGCTGGTTACAAATGGGGAATTATGAAGTGTTGAAGAAGTTCCAAATGGCCTTCTATCAAATATCTGTAAAAATTACGTGAGTTAGTAATTTAAAAATGATATTGTAATGAGTATCATTTTATTGAACTAAGATCAAAAAGGTTTATAGATTTGAGGAGACGGGGACAAATCGCATTAGTGTACGTAATGGATGGCTTTTTTATCTTTCTTTCAGGTGATGCAAGAGCTCTTCCTCTAATTCGGTCTCAAATGGTTTCCAGAAGTCAAATCTCTTTGCTCGTTCAGGCACATCATCACCAGTGCCGAATTGAATGTTCCACTCTGGGTGCGGAAAGAGTTGACGGTCAAACCAAATGGAGTGCTCAAAGCCCAGACGAGGCCTCAAGGCTACGAAAGGATATCACCTTGAATGTTCTCTTCAAACCCAACTTCTCGAATGTTCTCAATAAATTGAACTCTTCAACGTCGAAGTATCTCCCACAATTTATTACAGTTGAAGGTTAGTCCTCAGTTGATTCTTCATGAAGAAAATATTACGAACAACTGTCAAACCGTTAGCATATTCAAACTTTGATTGGTATGACTTTGGCTGACATGTCATATTGTCATCTCTTCTATAGTAAAATAAGAACCATCAGTTAAAAACTACGAGAAGATTTAAGGACAGTTTTTCCTGAAGGATAAAACTTTATAAAACCACTCAATGCGAATCCAAAATATACGAAATAATATCTGCTTATTATATTGAGTGTGGAAGTCGTTCTTCGGCATCACATTTAAATTCTCATAAACATAAAATCTCAAAATGAGTATGTTTCCCAATCGTGTGGACGTTTTAGTGAATAAAGTATCTGAATATGTCATCTTTAAAAAAATTATACGGTGAATGCTTTTGTTTAAGTCTCACTGGATTCCTCGGCCTTTCAATCCGCCAATCATAAATGGGCGATTTTTTCATTTTCGCATTTACTCTGTTCTCCTAATGGAAATGGTCTATATTTAACGTTCCACTTATGAAGGGAGGATATTCTTGTTTTATATTGTATACTATCTGGTCAATCAAATTCCCTATCAAATGATTGATTATGGCTCTGAATGGGTATAAAGTATCAAGATTTGATTTGAAAATTATGTGGGGAACAATAAAACTACATCCCTTACAAGTTCACGTTGAGTGGTCATAGTTTACTGTCTGCATTTATCCATTAGCTATAATTTAATTGAGATAATAGCAATGAGGTCTAGAAAGTTTATTGTTATCGTCAGGGCAACCACTAAACATACCTGTAAGGGACTGAGTCAAGTGCACTATGAATCCTGTAATTCATTTCCCGAGTTAGAGGATTTTACTAATTTATTTTTGCTTCCCGGTGCAGGAATAAAACGTTTTGCAACCCCTTCAACATGAGGTGACGTCCAAATAACAGGCAGTGAAAATTCATGAAAAGGGAGTACGTTCACAGTTTGAGAGAAGATCGTAGATTGGGTATTAGAAGTATGAGTCAGAGAATCAGAAGAAGCGTACTTCATCTGAGCTTCGGAATTATCATGCCAACTGTTGTTTCAATAAGAAAAAACCAATAATTCCATAATCGATTTTGGGATGACTAAACTAGTAAGCGCGGATGGCGACGATCGATCGATAACGCTGAGGATTAATACAGATACTTAATATCAGTAGTCCATATAAAAACAATGCGGGGTTCATAAGGTAAGGGGTTGCATAGATATAGATTATGAAAAATTAATCCTAGAACATTAATTCAGAGAAACTCCAGTTTTCGGTTAAGGCGCTTACATCAATAAACCCAATGCATTTACCTTTACATTATCAATAAATAAGTAGGTTTAATTTTCTTATGTAGAGAAATAAATGTTTTTCTTTGCCGTATATCTATTTTCTAGCATGTTCAAGAGAAATGCTTTTCCTCGGAATTAACAAAGACCTTTCGATCATTTTAAGCCATATCATCTCAGATGTATAAATAGTTTGAATCTCGCATCTATTTGCAACGCATTTTATTTGTAACATTCCGAAAATTCTTATGGGAATTCATGCATTTATTCATTCAAATACGATATATTAACATACTTCATGTTTTCCATTATTCCCAAGAGTTAAATATATATTTTCCCTCCCCTCTCTATCTCTCCATCTATCCGCAATTCAACCAAGCGGATTTTATTAAAATATGGAGGATAATCATAGTAGTAAACGGAGAGGGAGAGTAATTTTACCGCGATGGCTCATGAGTTTATATCCACAGGTTTTTTCAGCCACCACCATCACCTTGCAAATTTGCAATTGTGGAGATGATATCGCAGTTTCGTGCACGAATTGAACTAATTACCGCGATTAATTAGCAGTTATTATGTGCTAATATTTGCAGATTTGCGGTTTATCGAGTCTGCAATCCACCATATACTCTCCTGCTCTCTATCTATGCAAAAAGATTAAAGGCAGCGAAAGTTCGGTGGGCAGACAACGCATAGAGATAAGCGAGGAGGGAGAACTGTGATGAATGAATTATGGACATTCTCGCATATACAGAGAGATAGAGAACAGGAAAGGAGGGCAATTAAAAGTTATCTTCGTCAACAAATAGAATGAGGGTGACTCTCACACACAAAAATACAAATGTCAAATGTGCGATTTATCAAAATTTACGAGTGAGATAGGACAGGGCATTTGTGAGTTAAATTGGGAGTGATTTGGTCAAAAATAGTGTCAATGGTTTTGCAGGAAATACATGTGTCAAAAAATCTAAGGTAAACAACGGAGAGTCTGATCTTTATCCCCTTTTACTAATACGGTTGCCTTTGATGATTTTGCCAGAATAACAGTCTCAAACCGGAAATTTTTTAACTGCATTACTGTCTGTTAACCTACTATCCTACATTTGATCAACCGTTATCTTAATTCACAATTCTCGGTGTGTAACGTGTTTAACTCGAACGTTTAGGCACAGTTTCAAATTTCTCATTGGTGTTTTCTCTCTAAAGAAAAATATTGTCACCGTATCTATCTTTCCTATCAGATGGTAGTTAATTTCTTACCTAGATTTTTTCTTGGAATAACCTGATAATCTATCGATTGGACAATTTCTCGTCGTTAAAACCTGATCAGATAATACCTGGAATTCAATTTCAACTTTGAAAATTCTCTTTTTAGGTGCAAATCTGGACCTGGATCTAACTCCGATCAGCAATCCTCCCATCACTTCAGCAAAGTGGTACCACGGAAAGTTTGATCCTCAAAATCTCGGACCATGGACTGAAATTACAGAGAGAGTTTCGATCGAAGTAGGTGCACCGGCTAGATTGCGTCTTCTGAGAGTTGGAGTTGAACATATGGGTAGCTACAAAATCACTGGAATTAACTCAATCGGCAGTACTGACTTTGTCTTCTTCCTTAATGTAACTCGTAAGTTTTCACTTCAATAGCATATGAAACCTACCTGTGGAACACTGCAAATTTGCTCTCCAGCTTACAATACTAACGGTACAAAACCATACTAAACTATTACTCTCCCCAACTTTAGCAAATTTAGTCTAATTTGATAGATGGAAGACAGAGAATCTGGGAGAATATTTGTTTCCGAAAATAACAAATGGTAGAGACGTCAGTCTCGTAATTAAGACAATGAAAGTGAAGCATAATAAAGCTCAGTATGGGAGAAAGAAAAATAAAAAATTGATAAGCAAATGAAGATAATAGACAGATTCATAAATTTTAAATTGTGCTACTAAATCTATCCCTATTCTTCCTTTTAAAATTTTTTAAATAAAATTACTTGCAAATTTGCTAAATCAAATAAAATTTTTTCCCTGTAAACGAAGTTATAAGCCAATTTATCAAATTAAATTCCACTTTCTAGATATATGAAAAGCCGAACTTCATTCAACAGACTGTTTAAATTCGCGAGAGGTACTTTGATTTCATTAAGGGGGCTAAATTAGTCCCTCAAGCGCATGCTTCGACGAAAAAATGGAGCTAAGTAGTTAAAGTCGGTGTGCTGTAGCTTGTTGAACGAAACGACATAGGCAATTTGTCCTTCATTTATTAAAAAAGTAGCCCAATCTAGGTTTCGACTTTAAGTCTATAAATTTCTGTAATTGTGACAGTAAAAAGAAGATGAGGACATGTTTCTTTAGATCTCTCAACCATGAGAAAAACATTTACTGACGAAATGGTTAAGATGAAAGGAAAATCGATCAGTTTTTTGGATCCTTCTAAATTTCTTAGGGATTTCAGAAAAATAATCCGTTTTCATGTGCGCAGGGAATGCTTGGGTAAAGCTGAGCAAAGGGACTTTGGTGGATACAGTCAGATTTACTTAGCACAATGAGTTAGAATATTCGATGCGTTTCCATCTCAGCCGCTATTTTCCTAGGATCCATTAAATATTTAAATACGTCTTTTATTTCAAATAACCAAGGATATCGTTTTAAGCAAGACGGAAGCAGTTTTTAGCTCTTCAAAGTTCCCATTCGCTTGGTAAAATCTCTGGAAAATAGGTCAAAATGTTCAAAGTGTTCTTAGATGTTTATGATCAAGAAAACTGCAAAATTAGCAATCCGATAATTCCTCAAAGTTACCTTACATCCTGTTAATTCTTTGGAAAGATTACTTTACTATAATTATTTACTTAAAATTGAAAGACCTGATGATCAAACGTAGATTTGATTAACAAGGGACTATGAAAATTTGTAACTATGTGACTAGGACGAGGATATATGCAGCTGCCAATGTTGCATTTATTGAGTTTGGGTAAAATTCGAAGATTGTGGTAAAATAATGAACTCTGTTGAGCTCCGATAATGATTAGTCCTGTTGGTTTTTAAGGTGCTGGTTTGAGTATTTCAGGACCTCAAATCCAACAGGCGTTGAGTTTCGAAAGTTACTATGCTAAATATTGTGCCGAAGGTCAAATTTTCAAAAATGAAGTTTAAAATTCATGCATATTTTTATTAACAGGTATTTCTCGAAGAATTTCTAATTTGAATAAAGCATACACCTGGAACCGTGGTAGATGATGAGATTTGGTGACAACACCTATCTCATTTTTGTTGTTAAATAAAATTTAGACTATTTGAGCTAAAATTAAAAACGATTCAAATTTTTGTGGGGTCTAAACACATCGGATTGTGACATTCACCAGTCAGTGGGTTTACTGATACTTTAAAATTAAGTTCAATAATTAAATTATTTGAAATCTTCTATTCCATTTCTTTGAACTTGGATTACATAAAGATTAGTAGCAGACGAATTCTCACGAATTGTTATTTAAGAACCCGAATGCAGTTCTGACATTAGCTACCCCTTATTAAAGCATTGATAATAAATAATAATTACGGCAATTATGCAACTTTAGTAGTATACTTGAAAAAATGTAAAAGGAAAGAACTTTGTATACATATTTATTTTCAATTAAATTTGAGAGAAATATAAAGTAGAGATATTCCTTGAACTATAGCTCATAGGAATAGAAGAAGAATTTTTGCCATGAGATGACGAAATGATAAGCTTCTCTCTCGAACAGCAGTATTCTCTCTTCTCACACGAAGTAAAAATTTACGGTGTTGAGAATTTCTCATAAGCCAACCCAAAGGGAGTGGGTGAGATTTTCTCTTCCACCAGGTAGACAGAAAAGCAAAACAACCAAACTCGAGTGGGAGACCACAAATATAGCTTGAGTCAGTTATTTTAGTTTTAGTAAAGATTACATGTGAGCCAGGGAAAGACGAGTGAGTTAATCTGTTCGGAAGTTAATTTGGGGTATTAAATGACGAAAACATTTTCATAGGAGTCCCTTCCGCTTTCTTTACGTTGTGAGTCACCTGTTATTGGCTATCATTAAATTTAAATTTTAGAAATAGTAGTAGAGTCTTAAGGTTTTTCTCTCCTTTCCTGAATTTGCAAAAAATATTCTGTTGAATTACTCACTATGAAAATTGTTCTGTATAGTATCTGTAAAAGATAACAAAGTTTTGGGATGGAGTTTTCACACGTCCGTCCCAATATCAAATTTTAATTTTCGGCAATCTCCAAATTATTAATTCGAAGTTTCCTTTGAATCCATTAAGGCAAGTATTGACACGCTTGACTCGAAGAGAAAAGCTTTCCTGAGACCGCTCTTATGAGAAACTTGTATTCTACTATCCTTCTAGTTGGCAAGAATTAATTCTTGCTGTTAGACATCCAAGTAACTAGAATTGCACCGATGTAATTCGGTCTCCTGATCTCTAACTTATCAAATGTGCACGTTGACCACTACCTCACTTCCAGCTACTTTCATTTTGAAGGCGAAAGATAAAAAACTATTAATTCGGGAATTTTTTATCTTATTATCTGCCTGTTATGCAAAATTTTGTAACTATATTAGCCCATATTCTGATCATAATGCTGAAAAAGTTTTGCATATACCGATTATATAAATAAGCACGAGATAAAAGCATAAATTATTCAAATTTGTCTGTTATTTTACTAATAAATTTAAAATTCATGAGGAACGATGGAACATTAAATCAAAGAATGAACCAAAAACGAATTAGAAGCAGCCAGTCGACGACGACATTGGTAGTCGAAACCAGTGAAGTGGTTTCAGACTACATTTTCTTCATTCGTTCGTTTTTATCATTTTAAAATTTCCCTTCCAAAATTGCATAATTGTGCTCTTTTAAATTTTTATTGTTTCTCCTGGTGTTTATTTGAACGCAAGTTGTCTATGTTTTACATTTGAATTGCTTCACGATGTTTCTGAAAGTACTGCAATCTCCATTTTTGAACAAATTTTTATATTAATGGGGGTTCTTAAAGTTGACTTTAATAGACTGAACCACCTAAAACATATTTATTCCTCTTTACATTTCACTATTGGAAGTTTCCACCTAAACGGATCTCCATTTAATTATTGTAGTTCAAGGCAAAACAAAAAATTACAGCCTTTTCATTTTGAGGAAACATCTGAATACAGAGGACGGCAAAAAATCCGGTAACTTCGAATAGAGGGGGAGGTTCGAGTAAACGTAATGAAAAATGGCTGGTCATCATAAGGGACATATTTCATAAGAATTTTGGATTCAATAGGTTGTCAACTTTTGACTTACTCAATTTGTACTCTAATGTTCAAGTTTCAAAAAGAGATCTGTTCTCCAGGTTCTTGACCGGAGATGTTAGGTTCTTCATGTTAGTGATTTTCAATGTTTATTGAGCAGTGGGTTAAATTGAGTGATTGCTAATGCCCTTCTAGGCAGATTTGTCTCTTTTAGTTGGTTGATGCTCATGAGAATATCAAAACGTGGCTTTGATTAAATAATTGTATTTATGACGATTTTATTTATGATTTTATGGCACGACTAAAATTAAGGTGGATACATTTATGATATTTACTAGTATCAATTGAGTCAGTTATTCATATATAGAAAAATATTTAAGATATTTTCACTACGAAGTGAGAGGGTATTTTGAAAAATTGGAATTTATACAGCTGTTATAGATTTTAATTTTTTACCTGCTGGATCGTTTGTCCTAGAGCACCTCACTACTTTGATAGGCTGATTTGAGTGATAATTGTAACAAACATTCACGCCGATAGCAATCTGAAATGAATTTATGTGTTGGATTTTGTCACAGGCCGTTCTTAGCATATTTTCATTCCCTTTTCAACGTTATTTTATGTGACAATGAAGGTAAAATTACACGATTTAAACGTTAATTGATTTTACAAGTTCCCCAGCTATCGCTTTTTGAACTCTTTTCTGTTCTACCTATGGCTTATCTCCTATTACATCACCTTTCAACTTTCCACAGCTTTTAGTTCATCTATTATACCCATACTGTTTTGATTTACACCCTAAGAAACTGATGTATTTACACCAAAGATCCTGTTCCTTCGTTAGCAGTGATATTCTTGGAAGTCTGGAAGGATCATAGCTTTGAATATTCCTCCATCCTAGGCGGCAGTCCCTCTATAATAAATTGCTTTACTTTTGAAATATTCTGCACACCGAAGTGGGTAGAATGACCGGCAAACGAGTTAAACCTTTATAGTAAATTTTTTTCTCAGATAAAATCACAAAATATTTAATGAGCATTCCTGAGTTATTGCACGCCATTAGACAAAGTCCAAGCAAAGCTTGCAGTCTTTAGAAAGACATAAATGTTAATTGTTGTTGCTATGAAAAACGCTGTTTAAACGTTTCAATATTAGCAAAACCACTTTATTTTAATAAATACACATCCCCTGCACATTCCTTACTCTTCAACTCTCCTTCAACATATTACTATCTAGACGCCTGTAGATATTTTAAATGTCAAATTTGGTTAAATTTAAAGAGCTTGCTTTAAATTATTATAATAAATGAGAATTGCATACAATTTCCAGGAATTCATGTTTCTCCTTAATTTAACAGCAATTCAAAATACCCTTTGCTGGAATTTTGTCTAATTTCGTCCGCTCTTTGCTATTATATACTTCTTTATCTCCAATTTTCAGAAGAACATTAGAATATACAGCAAAACTGGAAATTAATTGGTCAAGATCGATGAACAGGGTAAAAATAAAAATGGATGGAAAATGAAGAATGGATCTGGATCTTTGTTTAATTAATGGTCATTTCGGTTTGGAAAGAATATTGTCAGTTGCAGAAGCTTTCAGATACTGACCCACAAAAGATAGAAAGCACCGTCCTCTAGCACGTAATTATGTAGTGTTAACGCTTAATATTTGATCATCACAGAGATTCTCGAAGAATATTTCGGTGCAGAAACCGTGGCCGTTGAGCAAAATTATGATATTCAAGTTATTCCCCAGATAAAATAACTTTATAGTGCGCTCTGTAAACGAAACGTAAAAGTAGAATTATTTCATTTCGTTTAGATGCGCCAAGATTGATAGGCGAACCTCTGGTCAATGCCACCACCAAAGGTAAGGAAGCTGAACTTCTCTGTCGAGTGAAGGCCAATCCCCCCCCTAAGGCCAGTTCTGTCTATTGGCGTCGCGTGACCGATGAGACACCTATGACTGAGATTACTGCTTCCATAATCACTGGAGAAGCTGATGGGTCACCATCAGACCTCAGACGCGCTGAAAAAGCATCGATTGCTGGTCTTAGATGTAATCAGGTATGTTTATTTTACCTTTAAGTTTTGTTAACTAAAACTCAAGAATAAAAATTGATGAACATATCCTATTTCAGGAATTCTTGAGCGGAAGAACAAAGTACTACGTGAAATGCTTTACTCCTGAACCATATCATCTCGTGAGTACACTCTACATAACTGATGTTGATCCTAGCGACGTTGGCCGATACGAATGCTTTGTTGACAACGGAATCGGATCTCCGGTGGTTCGGTTGATCGATCTTATCTACCCATGTGAGTCATTGTTCCTCTAATTTGATGTTGTATTAACCTGAAACGGAAAAATAGATTAAGTTACTACTGTTTAAGATAACTCAATCGATATGATGTCACATTAGCTCTTGATTTTCTCTTAAAAAAGCTTTCCTATTTCAATCTTCCTGTATGAGAAGAATCCGGAAAACAAGTACTCCATAGGGAGCAGCTTTTTCATGCTTAAACAAGGGAAGACAAATTGATGATGGTAATCTATCTATTCTTGCCCAAGATTGTTTTTTATCCTGCCTGATTTTCCGCTTTGGTAAATGGGAAAAATTTTGGACCTGAGTCCAGGCTATTTAGCGTGACTTGTTTAGAGTCTAATAATGCGTTTTATGCGCGGAAAAATGACGATAAAGTTGACATTGTTTAATTAAGAATTTGAGGCTGTGGGAGCCTGTGATTATTTAAGTGAATTAATAATGTGAAATTTGTCTTGCAGTCGCTCCGAAAGTTCTAGAAATACCAAGATGGTCGAGAGCTGCTCCTCCATATGATCTTTCAGAAACGGGGTTCTCAAATCGATCGCATCATATGATGTCCCCTTCAGCTTCGGTGCCTCCAACTGCTGTGGTTTGTATCATTGCCGCGGAACCAATACCCACCGTAACCTGGTTCCGAGAGCCTGCAAATCTCACTCTTGTGGAGGGAGGACAGTTCAAATCGTCTGTTACACGTCTTCATGCTGGACGATATCGCGCTTTGCTTACTATTGAATTCGTGAGACAGGTCGACTATGGAAGCTATTACTGTCAGGTAATATCTTAGGATACATCCGTCAAATTCATTTACCTTCGAGGAGTCTTTCTGTTAGATGTCTTTTTTCGATTCTCTAAATAGTACAAATAAAAAGGGAAAGTAGTTTTATAATACGGATTGCTTAGTGCTTGAGGATCAACATACTATTTCACAAATCAAATCATTAATTAATTATTTGATTGTTATTTGTGTTTAATTATCGCCGTGAGAGAACATGAGAAGAGCAAATCTGACTAGGGCTTTTATTTTAAATTTGAACTATGCAAAAGCATTTGCCTTCAGATTCTTAAAGTTCTCGGATTCCACCACAGAGTTTGTGGCCTTGCGTTCTGCTTGAGAGTTCCCAAAGATCTTTTAATTGTTTTGTAATGATCCTCAAACACCTTTACACTCGAATATCTATTTCTGAACTTCATAGTTGTATTAAACAGTTGAATGTGTCGAAACTTTTATTTTGAACAACTTCTTAAACAACTTCTTGTTGCATCTTTTACATGCAACAATGACTACTATAGGATCATAAAATTAAGAAAATATTACTTTTACTTCCTACTTAAACCTTATTCAAGAGACACCGAAGAGTGTCTTACGTATCATCTTTTGATATAAGTCTCATTAGAAGTAGGACTTTATAAGTGGGTGGAGAAACGAAGTAATCAAACACGTCTTCATATTCATTTCTGCCTTCTCTTTCACCCTTTACTGTTCTTCTCTCATTTATTTTATTATTAATAGACCGTTTTTTATTCTTCATATTAGGTTTATAATTATTTTATAGTAAAACTTTATATGAACAAAGTCTTAATCAAAACTTAAAGCAAATAAAAATGATAATAAACCTAAGTTTAATTATGCATTATTTTTGTAATCAACTTTTGTAAAAGTGCATTGACGAGTTTTTTAAACCAAGAATGTCCAAAACATGCTAATTTTATTCTTTATTTTATAAGTTCTCTCACTAATAATAATATTACCATTCATTTAAACTTCTCAGCTAATTCGACTCCAAAAATTATACAGTGTCTTTAAAATCCCCAGACAGCATGATTTTTTCGTCCTAAACCAGGTTGAAAGTTGAAAACAATCAGCATGACCATCTGCACGATCAACTCATGCATAGAAAATGCTACTGCTCTCAAGCAAAAATTATAGCTACTTCAAAGTTGAGCCCATTTTCAGCTCAGCACATGTGCTGCTACTGGTTTTAGATATGTAAGTGAACTTTCGGCTAGGAATTTAACGATCTTAGCTCCATTTAGTAGCTGTACTCAAGGCGCCTTCCCATACCTATCAGCTTGAGTTGATCTCTCACTCTCTCGCTCAAGTTTTTTTGTCGCAAGTATTTTATATTTGATTCATAAAAGAGCACTTTGCTACATATTACAACTTACTTCACGCTGTTTGAGTTTGAGTGGAGGGACGTAAAATGCAATCTTTTGCTCCTCCCTTTACGGCACTAAATAACTTATTCGGGAATTAAAATTTTTGCTTGAAAACCGATCAAACTTAGTACTAAATCGCTTTCGAATAGCTTTGGCAGTTACTGAAGGAATTCATAATCTAACTTTATGAGTTTTGTTTTTTTCGGCGACAGATGTATCATTCTTTTGGGATTTAATTTCGATTACATATTTGAAATTTATTGATAAATTTTATTGTTTTGACTATTTACAGCAAAGAAATCTATTCAAGAGCTGAACTTGATAAAATTCTGTAAGATCAAATGTGGATAGAGCTCACCGATTGGCTAGTTGAAATTTTATTTTAAATGTAATTATCCACTTGTCGATCAATCACTCAATTATTTCGGCGTGCATGATGAGAATAAAACTGTAAGAAATTGCTGAAGCTCTTAATAATTTACCCAATATACCTATCTCAATCTCTCAGTATATTTTGAGGCAACAATATTTTTGAGATATGCCATCGTTAACCCAATGTTGGCTAATTATTTATTAATATGTCATATACCTGTGTATTTGGAATTTTAGGCAAAGAACAGCATGGGAATGGATGTTGGGAAGGTGGTATTGGGACCGACAACATCACCTGGACGACCTGGAAATCCAGTATTGGTGAAATCTACTTCATCCTCTCTCACTGTTGGTTGGCGACAAGCATTTAATGGTGGTCCACCACAAACTTTCATTGTAAGTTTAATTCTCGGACAAATTGAAGAGCTTTAATTTTCTTAGGCTAGCGCTGCAGAATGTTACTGGCTAACTGATGGAATTGGGTAGTTCGTCATGTCTTCTCGATATATTTTTTTTTTCTAAAACCCAGACTACTTGGGACTAGCCATTCTTAACATATTGAATCTCACTAGAGTTTACTTAAGGCAGGCAGCCCAATATTACTACTGGAAACTGATTGATTACAATTGAGTTTCGAAATCGGAGTTAAAAAGGACACGATTATTCATACTAAACTGCTCATCTGTTTAAGCAGTACTTCGCAGAACCCTTCATTAAAACTAATATTATCTTTAATTTCGCTACACAAACTAAGTTAGTGTGAATAGTGTGTGAATCATTTATGAGAAATACCAAATTCCGCAAAAATAATTTATAAATTTTGCAATAGAACTGAGTAATTTTTCAACAAAATAAACAATGAAACTAAATGCGTCTCCTAGACTGATCCAAGACTGAATATGTTTGATTTTCGGACATGGGATATTGCAGCTGATGAATATTAACCTAGCTGAGTCAGGCAACGCCAAAAAAACATACTTAGCTAAGTCTCTCCAGACCGCTGAATCAGTCCTGTAGAGGAACAGCAGGGTTCCTTAAAACGTCAATTTTATTTCAACCAGATTATTGGGGATATTCATACATGGTATTTGAACAAGCTATTGGCGACACTCTATCCCCTCCTTATTCAAATGTGTTAACCAACCTAGAAGTTCAAATGCTATATCTTATGGGAATTCTTACACCCCACCTATGTGTTGTCGTAATAATGGATGTGAGAAAGCTTTATGGTTGGAATTTAGAGAAATTTTCATAGTGTTACCCCAACTAAAAATAGCCACGAGACTTTCGCCCTTTTTAGTGAAAGTTTTATTCCAGTGGAACTCTGTTTATAAAATAGACAATCATTCATGTGGCAATTATGTCTAACAAACCGTGTGTGTATTAATATTAGTCCTCCCCACACGGTGAAGATTTATTACTCTAAATTGTTTACAAAGAGAACGAACAGGGGTAACCGGTTCCATAATTCCCAGACTTTGGGAATAAAATATACAAGTGACGGATGAATACTACTTAATACCAAACAGAAGCTAAATTATACCTGGAGGTTTCTCACGGAAAGTCCGTTAAAGAGATTAGAGTTATTTTAAAATCAAGCTGCGAACACTAGCCGGGTACGCTGAACGATTTCGACATCTACGCATATATATACGAATGTGTTATTCAAAATGCACAAATACAAATTGAAAGGAAAGATGTATGGCCTTAAATATGTCTCTTGCTGGAGGAATGGGGGAGGGGGGATTAAAAAATTCTTCTCTAAGAATAATTCTTTTTAGAACTTTCATTTTGATCGGTACCTTTTTGTTCCTTGAGGTATTTAAGAACCTCAAGTTCGGCTGATGTTGAGTTTTGAAGATAAGTTAGTGAAAAATACTTTAAACATTTGCCATTGTGTTGATGATCTCCATTGATTTGTCTTTTTGTAGTTTGGGTTTGCGTGAGCTGAAAAGAGTGAATGATGGCATCGATCAATCCTTCCTCACTTCAGAGCAGTTGTGATTTGTATAATCGGATATTTGCGAATCAAATCTCAACTCAAAATATTCAGTTAAAGTTAATCGTGCATTTATTAAATATTATTCTTATATGGGCTGCAGTCAAGTCCTGGAGAGTATAATTAAACTCACATATATTCCTTGATATCATTTCGTTGGTAATGCTTAAACTATTACATTGCAGTCTTTTAAGGTCTAAAAATGTCCTCTTGACTTCCATGTCAGTGAGTTTAACTGGTCGGTGAATCCATAGTTTAATTAGTTACTTGAATTCAGGAGAAGCGAGAGATTGGTTTTAGTTTAACATGGGTTTAAATAGCATGATGATGACGACATGCTTCCTATTAAGTGGCCGAAAACATGGTGAGGTCACACACTCTGGAATGAAATGAATTCAAACAGTCTGGTGCGAAGAGACTTAACTGGGTCAGCGAAAATTTTGCACATGGTTTAGGCGATTTGGTTGTGGAGATTTATCTATCTAGTAATTTAAAAATGTATATAAGTCTAACAGTAATTCAACAGAGAGTGAGGAAAGAGTAGATGTTGAGGCCTGGGTATCAAGTGTTTTGCTCTCTTTGGACCCTGGAAGCGCAGTATTTTAACTTTTTTATAAGGGATAGATTTTCCTTTGCAATGTTAGATTCTCTTAATTTGTCTCTAAATTCCTAAGTGAGGTTATTTTGGTGAAATGGAGAATCTATTGATATAATTCAATCTTAGCCACCTCGGTTAATTTATAATCCAATATCCCTATGCAGATATGAGACTGCATTGGTCATATTAAACACGATAGAGCTTATTGTTATTCATTCAAAAAGAGCTCTAAAAATGTAAATAATTAGAAAGTTTTACGCAAAACAACTAGAATAGAGTATTAATATCGGATTTATCAATTTAGTTTTCTCTTACTCTTTTAAAGGTGTGATGAATAACTGGGGACAATATGTTGCTTTCTTTGTAGTCAAATATCTAACCTTGTTTATTTGAACAACACCATGTAACATCCTACTGTTATTCTTTTATTATTATCGGGCAATAATTTAGTAAAGGTAATACTAGAAATTAAATAAGTTTTAAAAATTCTACCAAAACAACAGAGTAAAGTAAATGAGATTGTTCTTGAAGTAAGATCTTTCGCTTAGTAACTAATTACACTAATGAAAACTATTTTTTAAAGTAAATTTAGCTTTTAGTGCAAGTGCAGAAGAATTTTGATTGTTTTCACCTAGTTTGTTTGTTTCCTTTGTTTCTGACGAAACTAATCACTACTCTATTCCTAAACGCATTCCTTAGCCGAGTTTTTAACTTGAAGGAAATAAAGCAATTTGTTTTCTTTGTAGCTAACTTGCTCTACCTCACAGATAATTAAAACCACACAACTTAAATATTTCTCGAAATTTTGCTGAAAATCGCAGAAATCAACGGTGATAAATTTTAATAAGTAGGTAAAATATATGTTCGCACTCGATATCAACTCCCCCCAAACTGAAATTCTGATATCCAATTGGTGCAATCAATTTTAATTAGGAGAAAATTTTATTTTAAACTCATGTTAATTTTTTTCACATTTTAGGTTAAATGGGCTCTAAATGAATCTCCAGATGCGGAGCAAACAGTTGAAGTCAAAGAAGATTCATTATCTGAGGTCATCAAATACACAATTCAAAGTAAGTTGGACGTACTAAAGCGGAACATTTTTTTCCTATATTTCTTGATCCTATTAACAGTGGGTTCGTAAAGCAGAACTTCCTGTATTTTGACTTGTTTAAGGCGTTGCCTTGTCCCCGATTTCAAGGACAAGGCAAATGAGAATAATTACGTAGATGTCTGGCTAAGCAATATTAGGCGCAAAATAAGATAACTTTTAAGGAGCCATGTGTGCCAGTGACATAACAATTGAATAGTTCGTCCACGAAATCCGAGTTTACAGGTTCGATGTCCACCGGCGCATTTACAATGAGTGGAATAACCAACCGTACTGCTTAAGCCGGCCTGGTAGACGAGGGCAACAAAATCCAACTTTCTCACTATGATTCTGCTCCTCTACCCAAGATAAGAGTTGGAAGATGCTTACGAGTTCAATATTCATCGATCCAGGTTCAATGAACAATGTTGGTTAAATGGAGAATGCGGGAATGCGATACTCCCATCAGTAATCAAAACTAAAGTGAATATTAGGAATATCTTATCGTCAAAGAGATTGAAACTTATAATCCCTAACATATGGGTGATCGTTCCGTTTTCTGACTCGTTTCAAAAGAATTTAAATCGTATTCATTCACTGTCTTTTCTATTCATAGTTAAATAAATGTGTGAAAATCAGCATTCAATAAGCAATAATGTATTTAAATTTGGTCATTCTAATGTATAGCAAATTTTTCACCTAAATAATTTAGGTTGCTCAAGTACGGAGAAAGGAGTTTTGAGACCAAAAATTGAGTATTGAGAGTGTTTTAATAGGGAGACAATTTTAATATTGGCGGAGAATTTAGGACATAGTAGATTCATATCAGAAGTTTTCAAAATTATTGTCCAATAAAATAACTCTAACTCATATATAAATTTCGTCTAGTTGGCGAGAAAAAATAATGCGAAACATGATCTAGGAGTGCAAAATTTTATCTTGATTAGTTTTATTAACAAATAGAAATGCAGATCAGTGCTCTTTGGAACACAGAGTGTTACCTTATTTGGATTATGGAAGCGTCGGGTTTTCTGTGACCTTACAAGTAGTATAGTGTAATTTCCAAGAATTCAAATTTCATGAACGGACCCCAAGAATCTGGAGTGAGATTATGTCCACAGTATGTACAGCATGATAACTGGTTGATTTTGTTCCCTGGTTGATTATGCCGTCTATACTTATTTGTATCTTATTATAATTAAAAGGTTCATGAGAATGGGGACGATTTTTTTAACACAGCAGTACTCACTAGAGCTCACTCAAGGTGAAATCTCGATGAGTAACAAACCGCTGTTATGTGCCGTTATGCATGCTGATTTTGCTTCATTCCAATTTCTTACCATATGCCTAATAAAGCCATCTTTTATGTTAGTCATCAATTTCATATTGGCAATAGCAATTTGCAAAACCTAATCCTTTGAAATAAACTAATTTATTTTAACCTAATTTAAAAATATCACATGGAAATTTTTACAAATTAGCTTAGCGACCAGTGGTAGCCTTACTAATCTATTCCTTATCAGATTACGTTTTTTCTTATGTAATCCTTTTTATTGTCCCATTTTTGATGACTTTTCCCATATTTAGGTCATAAAAATAGCTAAATACTCCGTGCGTTGTTTGTCCGCTATCATCTGGAGATCAACAGTAAAAGGTCTAGGAAGTAGGTTAGACTAGACTTGTGGGTACATATGAAGAAGAATCATTTCAACCTAAAAGGGGATTGAGATCACTTATGCTTTCTGCTTCTTCCAATTTTGTTCAAAGTACCTTTGATTGGGGGTTTCAGGTAAAATTTAAGTTCAATTAAGGCAGTTGTTAAAGTGGATAAATGTTGAAAAAGGGGAAATTATATAAAGAATAGGAAAGGTTATAAAATGAAAATGTTGTTGGGTAAAATAAATATGGAAAAAATCAAAGAATTAAAATAAAATGAGAGATATTGATCCTCTGAGGGGCAATTATTGAAAAAAATTTTTCAATCAAATTTTTGATTAATTATTGACCAAATTATTGACATTGGAAGGTATAATTTTAAAAATTTCACTGAGGGGAGAGCAAAGTAAATTCTGAAGATTTTGGTTTTCGTGGCAAGAAATTTTCGGGAACATTTCATTCAGTTAGAAACTTATACTTAAATGTGATTGGCTAGTAAATAGACTAGATATCGATTTTCTAAAGCAGAGACATGACCGGTTCGCACATTCTTAATTTCACTTTTCACAAATTCGTTCAAATTTCCCCGATGACAAAAAATTGTGTACAACAGGAGCTGACCGAGATTTGAAAAGTGGATAGTGGTGTCACTCACATTTAAAGCTTCAGCTGATATGAGTCAGCTGTAGATTGTATAAATAAACTTAACTCACTTTAAATAAGCAAACTAAATCCAAAACTAGATAAATCTTTCCACCTAAAAATTCGCATTATCTTATACTCAGTAATTCATATAGAGGTGAAAAGCCCAGGAGTAGTTTTTAAGGTTTGAAAATGCTGAATGTGCTATTTACTTTAACTTTGCAATGATCCACTTGTCTTTAAATAGGCACATTCATCCGACTTTAAGAATCTCTGTTGGAAAAAACCGATAATGAGCAGTAATGCATCTAATCAGGGACTTCTTTGTGGTAATCAGAAACTGAATTTTGGTTTTCACCATTTCAGATTTATCAAAAGCTAAAAGATATCGAATATCCGTTGCTGCAAAGAACGCACTTCACAAGCCTTCTCCTTTCACTGATTACCTGATAGTATCTACAGCAGGTGAGTTGATATATCTGGAAGTTTGTTTTAATTTTAACTTTACTTTTGCGGAAACTTTTGATTTTCAGACAATGTGTATGGGACCGTTTCGCCATTGTGTATTATTTATTTCTGTCAAAGTGAAAGTGTAATTTTTAATAGACAGGGCCTGAAATTCGTGTCATGAGTTTTGTTTTTTTGATGATTAAACACTCCTAGGTAAATGGTTTTGTTTGTTCCTTTTTCAAATGAACAATTTTATATATATGGAAAATTTAACCAAAAGTGAAAATGCTTACCATAAAAAAATTGAAACGAAACGCTTTACAAGTATTAGCATGACTTGTGGAGAGAATTTCATGATAGAAATTTTATATATTTTAATATTTTCTCGGTTATTATTAACCAATTTGCTTAAATTTACTCTTGGGAAACCCAAACAACTTGTCAAACTGATGGATATTTATTGTGCATAGTCCATCATGCTTTTTTTATTGTTTGCTTGTTTGCAGCGAATATTTGTGATGGTCATCTTTTCCTAAAACTTAATTCTCAGCTCCTGATTAACCTTAAAGACAATTGGTTAAGATTTGAAAATTTTATTCTTAGCGTGTCTATTCAGAGGAGCGGATGTCTAGCTCTAATTCATAATTAAAGCTATAAGTGTCACTAGGAGCTACTTTAAAATTTTTTCCTCAATTACTCCGTTGAATAAATTAGCTTCAGAAGTGCTGTTACCGAAGAAATAGCTGTGAGCACTTATTAACTATTCTTCATCCACTCTTTCTGATAGGAAATTTCTTAAGTATTACGAATTGATAATAATGCTATTTAACACAATAAGTCTCAACAAAGCGGGTGTTTGAATACAAGAGTAGTATATGGGAGCCTCATTGCTGAGACACTCTCGCATACTGTTAACTCACCCTTGGCCAGCATAAATCATCAGGTTTAAATTATGCACTGAATGTGATCCGTTGAGTATTATGCCCAGCACCTCTGACCGAACAGAAGTACATGGTAACCGCTACGCCATACTAGGAAATCATCAAAATTTTTGCATCATTATTTAACTTTGTGGCTTTAACTAGGGACTGATTTCACAAACCCATTCCATGATTCGTCTAATAGTAAAAGTGAACTCTAAATCGGTATTTTAATTATGCCTTATAAGAATCCACAAATTCATATTAAGAAGACCAAATGATCAGTACATGAATAAGATATTTTGAATAAAAGTGTTATACTTGAATGAAAGAAACCCAATATGCAAAAAGAACATCAGAAAGATGTATGCCAAAAAAGGAAATGTGACTGGGAGTCAACGATGATACCGAGATACGTTGGTCTAGTCACAGCAGCGTTGACAACCCGCCATTTTTTTTCACCTCATTGAGTAAAAAGATGCCAGAAATTTCTGAAGGGGACAAATTTCACACCTTACAGGTCGTGACATTTATGAGATATGTATGAGTCGTCCAGTGCCGTATTTTTTTTTGCTTATTATCTCCTGCCTTCCCCAAACCGGGTCCGAAGGCTGGGGGTACACACAAATGTATGAATCACCTCTTCCCAATGGGAAAATTAAGTTGAAATGCCCGTGCTTTTATTTCCACCATTGCTATTCCCACTTTATTTATTTGCTGCTATTAACCTGCTGTTCTTTTCTTGAATTCAGTTCAAAAGGAGAGAAAGTGCTTTTGCATCTTAAAACCTAATTATGGATAATTAGAGGGTATTAGCTACCTAAAGGGTATTTAATCAACTTCTCAAGCGGAGTTTAACTTGGATAGGAGATAGAGCATTGTTAAGGCCCTTAATATTAAGAATTAGTTTTTTGATTTGCATGCCTGCTGCTTTGAATGCGGAAGTCAGAGACCTTCATTTGCGTGAGGCGGTCAACTGAAGTAGCAAAATAACCCCTAGCTGACATCTAAACTCAGTCTTGCTTTTTTCCCTGTATTAGAAACTAATGGGGAACTGAATGTCTAATTTTCAGTACAGATTTTTCTGCTCAGGATTATTATAGAGGCATTTTCAAAAATAGCTAAATATCTAAACGCAGAGAACCGTAAAATGACCTATGAGCATTATGAAATTGGATCCGGTGAATGAAGGCAATGGGAAAAGTTCTCGGCTTATTATTTAACAGATATAGGTCTTCCTTAGGGCCTATTGACCTAACCTTTCTACTTAAGGATCTGATCTTTGGTTCCTGAATGATACTTCACGCTCTCACTCTCTCTATTTAGTACTGATTTTTACCGGTCAGAGTAATGATACTGCTAAATTGGAGGTCATACAGAATCATTTGTATTCTGTTTTTTTACTATTGTTTCAGGTGAACTAATCCATTGAATATAAAGAAATATGAGGACATCCTTGCGGCTGTCGTTAAACTAATAGCGATTGAGTTATCATAGAAGTTCGTGTTTTATTAAAGCAAGTAAATATCCCATTCCTAGGCAATCCTATTCACTAATCTTATTATTAGTGAGTAATTTGCAGACGTATTGTACTTTTGATAACTTGACCGTTGATCTAGACGGGAAGAATGCTCAAAACTCATCAATTTGGCGGTGATTTAATCTTTAGTGCTTTCTACTCCTTTCCTAAATCATCTAGACCACAGTCAATCTTCACCTCTCTGGTATTCCAATTTTCTACAATGAGAGGATCGCTTATGTTAAATATTAATATTGAATGGTGATTTGATGTATTCCTATTTTCATTTAGCTGTTGCTGATCCAACCGAAGAAGCAATGCTAGACGAAGCCCATTCAGGAGTTGTCGGATCTGGCTCAAGTGGTAGCGGTGGAACCCGTCAAATGTTGAGCGCAAACTCCATGTTAAAAGATGACGAAGGAACCAATAGTGCATCTCCCAGTGTCTCTATGATTGTCACTATCGCGACGTGCTTCGGATGTCTCATTTTCGTCACAAACCTCATCATTGTGGGTCTGGTACTGCACCGTCGACATCAACGAAAGAATTCTAGACTAAAGAGAATTCCTGGAACTGATAGTAAGCTTTAATAAATTCAGTACCGATAGTCTTCTGCCCACTCTCCTAACTGGAGAATATTTTGATGAAATGACAAAAAGAAATGATAGAGAAAATAGGTAGCTTAGTCTCATGGCTCATGGCTCATGCCTCATGGAAAGGCAGAACGTTCAGATATAGGTTTTCGTGGCTTCTTGAGATAACATCAGAGCATTTTGCCTCTGTCCCCTTCCTTTCTTTCCCCCTCCCCCCCCCCACCCCTCTCTTTCCCCATAATCATGGATATGCAAAAGGAGGAGGAGGAGTTTATTATTCGTCTTCCTCTCTCTTCGTGATTTTATCAGACTGCTCGCTCTCTCCTAATGCTTCTCTCACGCAAGGAGATAGCGAACCCTTATATTCTTCTATATCTACTGCATATCTCTCCCTCTCTCAACAATGCTCACACAAATTGCATTGCCCTGCTTTTTTATCGCTTGGATCAATCCAAAAGGGTCATTCATTGGAGTTCTTACTTATCTGTCTTCTCTCCCCCTCTCTCTCTCGATCCCTTTTTATTCGAGATTTTGAAATATCAAATTATCCAACATTTTCACTAGGAAAAATGACTAAAAATAAAGTTTTTTATGGGTATTTAATGACTTAATTTGTGGAAAAGTCGGCAAAGATTTTCATAAGTTCCTCTGGAAGCATTTTTCAAATCATTGTTATTATATGGATCTTGATAATTGACTGTAGAGATTAAAAAACAGAAATCCTGGAGAATTTTAATTTTTTCAATCCTTTATGAAATGAAAATAATATGGTGGCACAGTCATAGACAATTTTTATATAACAATCTTAAAAAGCTTGATCTAACTTTCATATATAACAGAGTAAATTTTTCGATGAAGAAAATGACTTCTCTTAAAAACGATTTAGGAACAAAGAAATGAGTTCATATAGAGGACGGTTAAAAGGCGATTCCGTACAAAAATCTCCAGACTTTTAGGTGTTCAACTGACGTATCAAGTTGTTTATCAATTGTTCGAGTGTAAAGATGGTGATGAATCATTATAGAAGCACATGTTCACATCAACGTTTTGTAAAGTAAGGCTCTGTTGTACCGCTATATTGCTCAGAAATCAAGTTTCTACCACCTTGATCTGTCGGCTCAATAGATATCTTTAAGCTAAAGTTGACTCAGGTAGAGAAGGAGAAGGATAGAACAAAATGTACTCGCCGCAAGACACTTTATTAGCTAAACTAAGACAATGTATAAATAAATACGGGTAGACTTCATGTTTGGAGATCTAAACACCGCCGAACTGATGGCAGATTACGGCTGGGGTGGGCGACTTAGAGACATCCAGTTTTAATCATTAATACTGAGACTAAACCTAAAGTCTGCAGCTTTGAATTTCGTTTTGTCGACATCCAATCCCGATGCAAAATCGGTAAGGACTGGCTTGTAAAATTCGAGGTTATGGATTCTACTTCGGAGTCTGGAGTGGTTTAAGATTCTGCATATGAATGCCTGTGCATCGGTGACGTATTAGGCACCGTGCTCCTTTGTCAAGTCAGAGGTCGAGGTTAGATTCTCCTCAGCACACACTCAATGATCGGAATGGCCAACCACACTGGTTAAGTCTGGCTATAGTAGAGGATGGTAGAATTCGAGTCCTTAATTAGAGAGGCTCCGCGATGCCGTTCTGCTCAAGATAAGCACTGGGAAACGATTACCTAAATAGGCTTGGGAACTGTTATTATTATTATCATTACTACTATTATTGCAAATGATGCTTTTTTCCAAATTAAACTCCAAATAAAATTTTCGTGCTAAATGCGTCCTTCTATTCTTTTTTATGAAACTGATTAGTAATTAACTTACTGGTTTTTGAACATTCAAATTTAACTCACAATCACTGTGGCATCCAATTAATTTAAGAGTAATTTGTGGGTTTCAAGCCTATGTTTTACTGTTTTTTGGTCCGAATAATATTCAGGAGATCATTATTGTAAGCTTATTAACTTGTGATTGCTTGCTTAATTCCTTCCTACCTCCAGAACAAGGATAAACATTTTCTCGCCTATCGTTGATTATTACAATAGGAGTAAAATAGTGAAAGTGAGGTAGACTACTTTTCATCTAATTAACTCCTGTCTCTTGGGGAATTAATTTTACAACCTTCCACCGCCCTCAAAGTAGAGCGTAGGCTTGGTTTGGAGATTGGATGACTAGTTTTTTATAAACGGCATCTCCTTTTTTCCTCTGATTAACTCACCTCTGTAGAGGGAATAGAATTTCTCTCAGCACACTAGATGAGCAGCACTAGTTGTGGCTATTGCCTAAATTAGAGTCAGAATCTCTATTCTCTTAAACCCATCCTTTTACTGAAATAGATATACACCATATTAGAATCGTTGGGTTCATATAAATGTTTTTCACTTATTCAATGCAGATAACAGACCAGAAGAAAGGGAAAATGTTGTGTTTATAGAATAAGATCGTTTTTGCTACATTAGTAGCATCTTATGAAGATGGAAGGAAGGGAGCAATTATGAGAGGGAAGTATAATAAAGGTTGCAGAACTATTTGATCACATAACGACATTTTGCATCAAAAAACCTGTGGCATTTTTCACAGTAAGCTCCAAAGTTTCTCGAATGAAAGATGAGTTAGTCTCTGAAGCTCTATTTATCCATTTCTTCTTGGATGCTTTTTCATTGTATTCATTCAGAGGCGTTTGGGAAGTAACCTCCCATTCTTGTAAATCAAATTATTTATTAACATGTTCTCTTTAAATAAAAAAATGAATCCTGCGAATGACATGTAGCAATAAGTTTTGTTTTAGAATCCAGCTTTGGGCCTCATTATAAAACTTATGATGCTCAGTTTAGTATAATAGTTTCTAACAGTATTTTCATTGATTTGAGCATGTGCTTCTATAATGACCCTCCATCCTCTTTGCACCCGAACAGCTAGTTTCCAAACGTTATTGAGTGTCGATAATTGAGTATTTAAGCACTTGGAGATATTTAAAGGGGCGGGGGGTGGGGTACTTTTTAATCATCTCATATGGATATTATTACGTTTTTGCTATTAATACATTTTGTAATGCAAAATGTTATAACTTTTAACCTTTGAGAGGCATCAAAATATAAAGAATAATAGAATTTTTCGAGTAAATTAACGAAAAGAGAGGTATTTAAAGAACCTTCATCTGAAGTTGAGTTTCTTTGTGTTGTATTCCTGTTGTCTTACAAATACGGTTTTTTGGTTAATGTCCTTATTTTTCTGAAATTCAAGCTGAAAAATCCGATTTCTAGATTTCTGAGTGTTTGTTTATGTCTGCAGTGTTCAGTTTTATTTACCGGTTAGACATACCTTCCTTAAATCTGACTATTGATTGGAAAGTACATCTAGAAGATACCATTTAAGATATATTTCACTTAGCAGACTCCCAATATATTTTAAAGTATTTTCCATTTATTACTTAAAAAATAAAAGTAAATTTCATTTATTGTATTGCTTTTACTTGCCGCGGAATTATCCTTATTCTCTCTCGTATTGTGTAATTGATAAAAATTATAAAACGGTAGATAAATAACACCTGGAAAGTTTTATAATGTTTGTTTTATTCTTTTTACCTTATCTAAGGCTTAGTAAAGTGTGGTGTTATGGATGGTTACCCAACTGCTGATTGCTATCCCGATCGATTTATCAACGGACAACATGTTTTTGGACCATTTATTGACTCCGCTAGTCAAAAGGACAGTCTTAGTCAGTATCAGTTTGAACATGTAGGTCTACCTTTCTCTTTAATTGTATGTATATGAGGTTGATTTGCACAATTAACTGAACATTTTCGTGATTATAGTTTGGCCAATGTTCACCCCAAATGCCGGCTGAATACATCTCATCTACAGGTTCCTACTTCCCTCGTGAATCTCCACTCAATCTTTTCACTAATTCTCCAACTCTTATCACCCCCGAACAACATGCAATGGCTATGCATAATCAACAACACCAGCATAGAATGAACTCTCAGACACTATCGCGTTCGAGCTCTCCACTTCACTCATCTCGCTCTCATGGTCTCCAACCAGCCACTCCGTCATCCCTTGAACATCCACATCAACGCCATCCCAGCTTTGGTGGGGGAGGAGGGTCCGGAAGTGTCTACCCACCAGATCACTCAATATACCTGGTCGCGGCGCCAAACCCCAATCGGTATATAGCAGATGACCCCTTGGCAGCTGCTTCACTTTATGGAGGTCTACCACCGGGAGCTGTCTCACCACACTCATTGACAGACAACTCTATCGGTGGAATGTCTGATGGAAGGGGAGGAATAGGAAATAGTGGACCTGGAAGCGGCAGCTATGCGAGCGGTGGTGGAAGAGTTGTGTATACGGGTGCGAACACGCTGGGATATCATGCATCACCAAGAATGATTACCAGCTTCTATACACCTCAGAGACAGGACCTAAATTCTGTGGCTAGTAATGCAATTGGATCGCATATGCAAACTAGTGAGTATAACTTGTTCTAAAACAGGAATAATAACAAAATAATACATTAGGAGAGTAATCAAGTTATTAGGTAGTATTTAGCAGTGCAACACAGTAGAAAAGGAAAACTCTATCAATCTCAAGGTAGATATATTCGTTTAATATATCAATAGACTAACTAAGTTTTACTGAAATTCAATCGTCTTTACTATTAGAGAATTTCATTTAACGCGTTAGTTCTTGTTTGACCATCTTAGACAGTATAAAGTTTCAAAAAGGGATGGAAATGTTAGTGGAGGAAGATGATAAGTCTCCATCCGTTGAAAGGAAATATCTTTCGGCATTTTCTTCTGACAAAGAACTAGCATTCAGTTGTCTCTGTAATGAGAAACTCCCATTCTGCCATTTCTCTTTTGGCCAATTTTAATCCGCGTGAACGTGAACCAGACTAGTGATCATTAGCCTTATCGTAAAAATATCGGTTCAGCTTCAGTGATATGCATGTCCAACCCCATTAGTTAATGCTGGCCAACAAGAGGGGCGATAGGATGTGAATTTCTCATTATTGTGGCCTCAGGCTATCTTCTATCCTTCCAAGTCAAGTTTTGTGGACACTTCTCTTAATGGACTCTGGAAGGTTATAAACTACCCTGTACCATGACCGACGGCTTCAAAAAATACTAACAATACCTGACTACTAGAAAGACTAAGTCTGTCTTCTTTAATTTCAGGAAATTTGGGTGAATATATACAATTTTTCTATTTAACTAACTTGTGGATTTTCCCTTATGTTTAGTCAATTGCTGATCACGTATCGGGATATTTTGTTTGTTTATAATAAACCATACAATGTCTTTCCCACTGATGATAAATATTATTCCAAGTAAAGTTCACTGGAGTCATTTGGAATTGTCAGGGGAGATAATAATAACAAAGAAATCTTGCATTCAAATTAATCCAAATAAATGCTTCTTCCCATTGTATATTTTCATCGTTTTTATAAATTTAAATAACGCATGTTTCCGGATAAAATCTGATAGATATTATTTTAAAGACCATTATACTAATTAGAATGTTGGAGATTTTGAATTGAAAAAATGGGCACTTCAAAGATCTATTCTGAATTTAGATTTGATCTACCTCACCAACTGTTATATATAATTCTATTGAGCAAACCATATTCGGTATTGCGTTTTATAGTAACTTTGTTAATCGAGCTATTTGAAGAGAGTTTCGTTTCATGTTCTTCTTTGCCAAATCCTGAAGCATACAGTCTACCATCATTTTTCTCTAAGACTAAATGAAATTATGATGTCGAACATGCGAAATAAATAACATCGCGTAATCCATTTCCAGCTTTCGGCCAAGTACCTCGGAGAAACTCATCATTCGCTACACCTGACCGTAATTATCCTATAGAAAGTACTACCATTGGAAGAACTAACAAACGTCCCATAGTTAATTTTGCCACAGACGTAAGTTCTACTGATATAGTATAGGTAGTTTATTTTAATCCTAGAATTGAAGAATAGTTTGCACATCTTACAGGGCAATCAACCACCAATGATGCAGGTGACAGATATGGACACAATGAACGCCGTGGGCACGTCAAATGATCTCACAATGTCTAGCGATCTCGGAGCTACTATCCCTCCCCCTACCGATTTTGGCCTCCCACCCCCCTCACCACAGTCAGGCCAAGATGTAAATGCAGTGGCCTCTCAATATTCCGGCTCTCAAATTAGGCAACACCATTTCGGTTTGTCTGGAGAGTCAGGTATTGAGTGGTTGGGCAGTCCCTCTCGTCAGCCTCCCGTGACTCTCATTCGGGGTTCATCATCACCTCAAAGTCAAAATCAAAACAAACAACAACAAGGTCCAGGGGTCCATTTTGACCTGAAAATGTAATATGCATTATTTCCTACGGTTGGGCTTTTGGTGGTGATATGTAATAGGCGCCTAATATGATCTCAACCATCCTTCCCTCCCTCTATCAATCCTTTTATCGATCTCCATCTACCACCGTCCTCAAGAAATTGAAACAAGAAGAACTCCAAGTTGCATGCCCAAGTAAAAAGCTTCCTACTCACAGACTCACTTATTAATTCCCCCATGTCCTCCACCTTCTTCTCCTATTCTTATTACCAACATACAGTTTAACCTCAAATAAAATATGTATACTGTACAATATACTAACAAAATTGATGTTCATTTTGATATTTTGGAAATAGGAAAACAGGAGAGTGTATCATGGATATAATATTTTAGAAAATTGTCATTCAAATAGCCACGTATTCAATGACAGTGACGTTTTGAGACAACTAAAGCCGAAGGAGGGGAATGAATCAATTAGAAGTGAAGAATTCAGCCATGACATCGAAAGAGCCCAATATTTTTTGAGCTCTAGATTTATCATGCTATCCACTATTCAGTATCATGGCCAAATATTTCACAACTTAAATACTTTGAAATCCCATCCTACTGTCCATGTTCAAGATGTTCCAAGCTTATTAATAGACTGGTTAAATTAATTGATCGAACAGGCTATTCGAATGCAAACACATATTAAATTATCATTAATTATTTACAGATATTGTATGACGAATGGGCTTACGGCAAGTTGAATGGCCTAAGGAGCTGATGTCGCATTAATAATAAAGAGAGCCACATGGTGAATAAAATAATTTAATCAAGCATCGAATTCATCATCATGGAACTGAAATACGAGTTAGCTCAAATAAACATTCATTAAAAAAACTGACAAGTGCAATACTCAATAATGCAGTTTTCTAAACTCGGATCCAAACCAAACGTACCTCTCTTGTATATCTCTAACCATGGCACCAAGTTCTTCAAATTTTATCCCAGTGTAATTGATGTATTACTGATAGTGTAAATTCTTCCTGATCAATTTAAACCAATTCAAGTTTTATCTGATCCGACTTTGAAAAATATGTTAACTATTCACTATAATCCATGAAAAGGAAAATTCAGTAGTATTTTTAATTTTGGTAAGGCACTCCAACAAGAAGATTGGTAAAATAAGACAATAGAGACAAAAGAGGAAAGGTCAGATAAAGTAAATTATCAGCATTACAACTTCATTTGATTTTATTCGAATTTAGACGGAGCTTTTTAAAGGGGTATAGCTTACCGCTTCATGGTCCAATATTCAGGAAATTCGTATTTCAGGATTTATCTCTCTGGTTTTTGAGTAAATTCATCCCCACAACATTGGGAGCTGTTGACTATGGGTGGGTGTTCAGAACGTTTCAATATGCTTTTTTTTCTTCTAATTACCAAAGTACCAACTAACGTGACCTTAACTTAGCATATCTCACTAGCGTTCAAGTCAGAACTCCAAAAATAACCTTCATTAAAATGTTTAAATTCAATACAACTAATTTTGAATCATTAATAACATCTCATAGATCTTTAAATGGCGTACTGATTACTGTAGTCATGTTAAAGTCAGATTTTCGAGTGAAGAGATGCCTCGGCGAGGGCAAACATGCATTAATACTTGAAGCAGTGAAGAAAACTGGAGTGGAAAAAGGCTAAATCTACGCCCTCAAAAAAGTCTACATAATAGATTCATCGGCCGTTTATAATAGCATAAGGGAACGTGCCATCCTAGAGCGTATCTCTTTAGCTCCAAATCAAAGACCTTTAGTTATTCAAATGTTCTACTGTTTCAAATTATACAAGTCTCCTCTATTTGTACTAAGCAAAGGGTTTAGAGTGGATCTAGCTGATATAATTGATATATATAGACCGCTAGAAGAAAATGCGGCAAAATTCTATGCCTGTGAAATTATATGCGGTTTAGAATTTTTTCACAACTTGCAGATTGTCCACCAGGATATTAAACCAGAAAATATACTACTTAATGATGCTGGTCATGTGCTCATTACCGATTTTGATACCGCATACGATTTGACATCTAAAACAGACCAGGTGTTTGCAGGAACTTTAGGATTTAAGGCCCCAGAAATCTTATTGCCATTGTCCCACAATCAGATATTTGGAGTTTGGCCGCCACAATTTACACTCTCATTTCGATCAAGGGTTTTCCAGATAAAAAGATGATTGGGAACTAAATGAAATGGGAAGAAATGGTGACCGGGAACTCGACTGTTCTAACTGTATTTCGAAACCTTTTGTGGAATTCTTTGAACACTGCTTTGAACACGATTATCGCAAGCGTCCTAACATAGCTGACTTAAAGGAACTTGAGTTTTTCGCGAACACGAATTGGAGCAGAGTGATTTCTCGCAAACCTAAGCCTCCATTTGGGCTAAATGATCTCGTGCTAGTGAGAAATAGGATACGTGAACGTCAACGAGGTTCTGATACCGGTTTTTCGTTTGAACCATAGAGATCCACCAGGTAGGGGATTTGTTCCAGTCCAACGGGAAGAACTACTTGAAGCTGGTTTTACCGACTCTGTATTGAAGTCTAAATTTAACAATTTAGCTGGATTATTGACGAGTGGATTAAAATAAAATTTTATTTGAAAATAGAAAGTGGTTTGGTTTCTAAAGTTCCTTAATAATCAGATTTTTACACCCCATTTAAAATTCTGCTGTAGAATTGGATTTAATTTGAATATACCATCTAATTGGATATGATTGTGTCTAAAATCTTTGAGGTAATTCGATTAATATGTTCAGTTAATACGTTTGCACTGACGATTGGATATATAAACGATGACTATTGGAAGTAGTCTGTTTGATAAGAGGGTAGACTAGAGGAGGGGGAGTTGTTTGTAGGTGTTGTGCTTATCTGCAACGGAAAGCAGATATGGTAGACACATCAGAATATGTATGGATTCATGGAGAGTATTTCACTCGACGCGAATGAAAAGCGCCGAGTTTCCTGTTTTAACTTATTTTATCACGGGCCATGAGTGACACAAAGTCTAAGATGGCGAACTGAATAGTAAGGATGGGCTGATCCACAGGAAAATAAATATGAAATTATTCGTGATTTAGGAAATAGAGGTGAAAATTGAAAAATATAAATGAAAATTTTAATCAATTAAATCACCTCTTACTAATTATGAAATTATAGCTATAAAGGAAATCCGTAAGAGAGACAATGTTGATTTTGCTGATGTCGGAAATCACGAGATTAATGCCTACATTGATGGGAATTGCTGATCGAGCTAACTAATTATGATAATCTTAAATTTTTTTCTGAGTAATTCTTAAACATTTATTAATGCTTATATTTCACAAGGTTTTCCTGTTCTGCCTATTGGAAAATCTGCCTCGTTTTATTAGAAACTAATAAAGAATCAATGAAATTCGTGGTTACACTATGCTTGACTACTGAAATAATGAAATCCTTAAGAAATAATCATTTCCTCTGAAAAAGATCTATTATATTTGGAATACTATTTTAAAAATTCATTTCATAAGAAAAGTTTGAGGGCTCACACATGATTGTCAAGGTCGTTTTCTATCCATATTAAATGTGATTTTCTAAAAGCACCTTATAATTTAATCATTTTAGGGGTTACCTTTATTTTGGGCAATCAAACAATTGGGATAAACAATTCAACCTCCATTTATAAAATAGTTTAGCATAATCGTTCTTTTAACCAAGTATTTTAAACATTTGGTTAGGTCGTTCCTTCAAACTTCGTAGATTTTGTCCTACAGAGAGTCCTACAGGAACTTCACTTTGTTAAAGATAAGCTGTTATTGTGCAGTACTTACGATTAGAAAAGAAAAGAATTAAATAAAAATGGGTAAATAGTAGCATCTCCATTTTCATCGAGAAAAGCAGGAATGCACTAAAACTTGAGTTTAAATGAATATGAGAAATATCTAATGCCCATCCTATTATTTTTCGGTTATTTATGCATCACTGAACGCGAAAATTATTTTTTTTTAGGATTTAAAAATCTTACAATGTTATTTTAAAAATAAATTGACGACACATACTGCTGTCATCGAAAGGTAAGGATTAATAAATAGATCAAAACATTACTATATTCAATGATGTACATATTGTTTGAAAGCGCAAAAATGTGCCAGTGTTTCGTGAGAGCGGTACTTGATTTATATACATTCTGATTTGCAAATTTTTAAGCGTAAAACCTGCACATCAAACCTTTCATATTTCATTAATAGTATTCTTCACTTGTTATTTAGTGATAAGTACCGAATTAGTGGCTCAGAGATGCATTGGGTCATTTATTCCAGATATCACTGCATGATTTTCTATCTCCTTGGTGATAAAAATAATAAAAACAAAAGATTTCATTAATTTGTTTATTAGCCCTTTTTTATCTATCTAACGATATATGATATTCGTTAAATGTTTAAAAGGTAATTCAGGTAACCCATTTTGATCCTTACAAATTAATCTAAAAATAAATTTACATAAAGTCATATTCCATTTCTTTACGATCTGCAAGTCGATATACCAGCCAGAAGAAGGAAAACACACGTTCTTATTACTTTTTGCGAATATCTCTTCCAGATTAACTCGAACTGTATGCAATATAGCGCAATTCTTAATAGTGCTTATAAGCAGTTTGAGGGATATGCGCTATTTTTAATAATAATGGAAAGAAAACTTTAAGTATAATATCGATTGCGTCAGGAAGAAAATATATTTTTACCTTGACAATATCTAAGAAGGAACACCTACGCTTTCATATTCACTATGTGTTTTCTTATTTCTCCCACTTAAAACAACTCCAGCCTAACATAAAAGGCCTTTTATACATTTTTATATACGTAATCGGAAAATTTCAAAAGTGGTTCTTTACGTTTTAGTTCCCCACTTCTACTGCTTTGGTGAGCATCTCAAAAGTTCGTTTCATTCTAGAATAATGGATGTTAAGGTCATGCTCTTCTGCATGTCGATTTTCTTCATCATCTCCTCTATATGGTTTTTCCTCTTCCATCCTTGCGGACATATTCAAGTCCCCTCTCCTTACTTTGTTCTACAAGATGAAGGACCTAATTTCAACAAACTCCCAGATCTAAGATCCGTTGTACATACATATACTGAAAGACCCAAAGATGACAGCAATGATACTAGTCTATTTGATGCCAAATTAAGTACTGATCAGTACAACTCCCTTGAAAACATCTTGAATCAGTTTGAGCGGATGATGGTCCAGCTAAAGCTACAAAATCAGTGGTTTCTAGGAGTCAGTTCTCTGCTAGGATCACTTCAACATCATGATGTTGTCCCTTGGAGTGATGGAATTGATATTTTTGCTCCAGATCATTTCAGAAGAGAAATTCTATATGCATTGAGTGTATTTGCTTACAATTTAACTTTATTTCCCTATGGACTACAAGACAGACTCTATCTTAATGAGATGAGCCTAGATCAATCAAGTCCTTTCGTGGAAATTAATTACTATGCTATACATATTCCAAACTTCGGAATATCCATCGGAGGGGAGTATCGATTTTTCAAATTGGATGATGTTTTCCCACTGGTCTATCGACCATTCGGGAGACATTGGCGTCCGGCACCTAGAAAACCAATCAATTTTCTCAAATACTATCTACCAATTGTCGAACAAACTTGTACCTTTCATTCATTCCGATCTCAATATATGCCTCCAATTGTAGTCAACTGTGAAGAATTAATGAATAAATTTCCCTTTGTTAATCGCTGTCCTATTCCACAAAGCGAAATCGTTGGGGAATATTTGGAACAATGTGATGAATACTTGGTATACCCCAATGGAGAAAGCGCTCACAAAATTAGAACGGTTCTAGATTCTAATGAGGTTAAATCCTTGCTCTATACTGCGCGCTACACTTCATTTGAATGTCCAAAATGAACATTAAATTAAATTTGTTTATATTTTCTATCTTTCATGATTCGCACTGTATTTCCTTTTATAAATTTCTGTATTTGTTATTTTGCTTATTCTTCGCAAAATCGTTGTAAAATTAATGGTACTTTTAAATCCCGTTTTATGTTAAAGTTTCAAAATCATTTTTAAGCAACATAGTCATCTGAACTTGGAATAAGTTATATTTTATTCCATTGAAATAAGAAGTAAGAATAACCCCAGCACCACTTTCCTACCTCCACTTCTTTTTTCATTCAGTTAGAGTAATGATTTGCAATTTTAGGGACGCATTTAAAACCAAATTAATGTAAATATTTGTTGCAATTGATTTTAATAAGGAAATTAAAGTAAGGAAATCACATTTCAATGTCTATCATGTTAACTTTATCAATTCAGTCTTATTTTTTATGAATAATATGTGAAGCAAACAGTGCGCAGGAAAAATGACCGATTCATTCTACTCCTTTAAAGAATTTTAAAATTCCTTTTAGTACACATAATTTGCCCTTTATTTTCATCCTATTGAAAATCAAATCGACGTGATTTTTACACTTTTACAGCCACTTCATCGTGATACACATGTTACAGTGCTGCGGATGCTGCACAAATAAGTCTTTTTGCTAAACCTCAGTAATCCTCTTAGAAGTCTAACTAATTTCTAACAGATACAACCAGCATCCTGCAGAGCCTTCTAGTCTAAAGTTCACCCTGATATTACCTAGATTATGTCCAGAGTAGCAAGACCAAAAAGGCACCTAATGGAGAGGTTCTTTGCTCAACTATGACTCGCTGCCAAAGCGCTTGGTGATTAAAAATAATCAGGCATACACTGTAGGGATATTGATCGCTGACTGGCTGGGAAGGCTTCTGCACGCACGTCCACGCTTGCTAGCTAAACGATCGGTTACTCACAGCTCTTTCCAGAATGTTTTAGCGCATGCGAGATCCCTTTGATCGGCCTTGGTAGTATTGTGAACTCCACAACAGCATCTAGCTACAGAGTAGATCAGACTATTTACGATTAGACCACATAAGTTCGATCCATATTATCCACTTTTCACCCTCTGATATCGAAATAAATTCGAATTTCTTCTCTGTTCTAAGGCAATGAGTGTGGTTAGATATTGCTAAATTTTTAATCATAACTAACTTTCTATTAAGATAAATACTGAAAAATTCAAATGTATGCACAATTCTACTGCTTAACACTAAGTAGAGGTAATTGCATACGTGTTACTGTTATTGAAGGATTAGATGTAAGCCAAGTCAAAAACCTCCCCAACCAGTAGGGAAACCTGCAGACCAGTCAGGATAAATTGGGGAAAGAGTAGCCAATGGAAGCTAACATGACGAGATATACTCATCTTAAGGTTCCATTATGCGAGAGAGAGTGGCGGTCATAGCGGAAAGATGATCGTTTCCTCTTATATTTATATTCTCTAATATTTCTTAGTCTGTCTTGCTATCTTTCAAATCCGGAGGGACCCTTGTCCCTTTTATTTTACATAGATGTAAATAGATGTTCCCTAATTAATACTTATTCAGATTGTATTTCCTACAAGACTGTTATAAATAAGCGGAAATGGGATGCTCTGTGTAGAGCTTAAAAAACAACAAACACGTTGATAGTAAGACTGAGGTGAGCATAGGCAGAATATGGGAGGTGAGTGACCATCCTCGTGCTTCTTGCTGGGGAAGAAGACCGTGGCAAATGTTGCAATTTCACCTTACTCTTTGTAGTCCATACATTTCATAGCTATTTTTTTACTTTTCATGCATCATAAAGACTATCACAGTAAATCACCTTATCCATGATAGCTTTCTTTAATTTAGACCTATTTAGGTCGCATATTTTATGGTTTTGCGTCTTTTTTGTACGGTTAATAGAGAACCAATGAAATAATCATCTTCTGAAACAAGTCAGTGAGATGGGCTATCATGTGAGCCCGAAAAAATTCTACAGATTCATGCGTATCTACAATCAGTTTTCATCTCCAGAAGAGATGTTAATGGTTGGCAAAAATTCCTCAGGCATCTCATTTCATTTCCTTTTCACATCTCCAGGTCACTAATAACAATGGAATCGCCGGTATAACATCATGTTTTGATAAATGTCATCTAATATTACGACTCGAGATCAATTTAAATATAAGCTTCTTTCAATCTCTACCGTCCAACTTACCTAACCTAATCCCTCTAAGTCATTCAGAAAAGCCATTTTGATTTAAAATATAAAGAATGGAAAGGATATTCATCCTCCACTTAGGCAGCTTATTCATTTTTTTAAAAAATAAATAATAAATAAAAAAAATGAGAAATACGTTGTAGAACGGTCTTTCACAACCTAAATTTTTAGATACTTATTGCAGCGCATCAAACAGTTTTACGCCTTCCCTAAAGGTTAGCTTTGTAATAGAGTCGAAAATTCTCCTGTATTGAGCCGCGGTTGTTGATGCCCTCGCCAGCACTAAAAAATTCAACATTTTTTGAAAGAATTGTCGTCCCCTTCTCATCTTCTCAGAGAGCTGAACGGGTTCCTCTTGTATATGGGATGGATCGATATCGTATGGACTTGGGTCCATTTCTATCGGTTCAAAACGGCAAGGATGGGTGTGGCGTGCATAGACGGCGATCTCTAATGGTCCACTACCACACCCACTGGTCACGCAAAATATAGCTTTACATTCCATTGAATAGCGAAATTGGCAGTAATAGACATACTGTCGAGCATCATTTTCCCCACTCCTTATTATGACTAAGTAGTACATAATGCCCATTACCTAGCAAAGACAAAAGAGAAAGGGTAGAAAGACACACTTACTCTGGCATAATTTCCAATTTCTCGTTCAACGGAAAGCAAGTTGTAATATGTTTTGCATGTGAGAGCTCGTAGGCAGAGGTTTGCAATTTCCATGGATCTATTCATTTTGTAAATGCTATTTCAAATTTTTGGGCTGATTAAATTAAACAAAGTATATTCATATCTTAATATTCACTTTTAATTAATCAAATACTGATATCTATTTACTCTTTGTTTGATCGTAATTTTTCTAAGGGGAATATGTAGTCATGAGAAAATTTTAGATCTTGGAATTTTAATATGAATTTTCAAATAACTATAACCTGTGATTAGTTCAAAATGCTTAACTTATATAGTCAGCGGTAACTTATTAATAGCGTGGTTTAGAAAAGAATAATTACTGAAAAAATGGATTCTCATCAGTTCGTTCGATAAGAAAAATCGGCTGACATTTATAATAAAAATATGATTTGGACTCGGAGATATATAGCCTTCAACTTTACACTTACTGAGGAAGAAGAGAGAAGACCTCAAAGTATCACCGATTCCTGGTAAAGCTACTTAGGCTTAGCTGTGTATCCTTTTAATCTGATCATTATAAAGGCTAACAGGATGCAAAATCCTTCCCAAAGCAGGGGGGCGAGAGCTGAGGCGAGAGATGCTTCATTTGGGTAGGAGAGGGGAAAATTAAGTTTGTCGGAAGGAGAACTGGGCCATATGCCTAAAACTGCATGCAAGAAATTGGAATGATGTATAGTGGCCATATAAGTACACTTTGAGTGACTGTCTGGTTTCGACCTTTTGTAAGTCACTTTATGGCAATTTAGGCTGAGTAAATTTATATGATTCATCATTTAGTGGGTATAATTCCACTCTTGAAAATTTACGATTTCTCTGAATCTTGGATTTTTAGTGCCCTTCTGGGGCTATTTTAAAGCAGGAGCAGCTAATTTCGGTAGGAAACATGTTATAAAGACGATATTTGGTGAAAAATTGAACTAGATATCTATATTCATATTCAAAGAATTGCATTCATTAATCCATTAATAATAGCATATCAATAAACGGTTCTAATTCACTTGACATTTATGGAAAAGTGGAAAGTTACATCCCAAATTGTCCAATGTCAAAGATTTAATAGTAACATCAATCGCATTTTCATAGCTGTAGTGCATATTCACATCCATCCTATATTCCACACATTTCAACTTACATAAGCCTCTCTTATCTCTCTGAACTTTTCACTTGTTCTCAACGAACCTCTCTAACCAACGGTCTCCCATTTCTTCATCTTGTTGTATATCGAGGATCGAAGGATATTAGGAGGTTGATAAGTCAACTAGACTCTGTAGTCTCCAAAATACTGATCTATCAATTGATACTACTTTATCCACAGCATCTAGATGCGATTGATCTGTAGATTGATTTGAAGGTTCTATCATATCATCTTAGCGCACCTGTCTCAGTTAACAACCTAAGAACAGTCGTTCAGAATTAACAAAGATAATTTTGAATACAGCGGACCCAATTGGAAAAATTCAAGGAAAATCTTTCGGATTTTGGGAAGAGATACAGATTAAGGCGAGTACGAGGAGCCTACCTTTTTGGTCAGCACGGGTAATTAACATAGCCCGGTTTCAATTTGCTTTAGATGAAAATGGATGAATTGGAAGTGCATTATCTAAAATTTCATGATAACAAAGTAAATTATTTTGCATATTTTTCCCGCGCATCTACCATGACTGTTTCCTATATATAAATTGGAGCCGCTGTGCCTCAAATAAGACTAAAATTTGTTCTAAAATTAATAAAGGCCTTGGAACCATGAATATGCACATTTCTTAAACATTTATATTCTTCTCACCAAAGAGATCCTAACAGATTTGATACTTAATTTTCAATTCAAAATCCTCCTTATTTACATTGTTTAAATGAAAATAATCTCATTATTTTGCTGTTAATATTCTCTATATCGCTAAAAATGATGATAAATTACCGCCCTCGATTAAGCCAAATCGTAAGTTGTTACTTAAATGATTCAGTAGAGTTTCAATATGACACTAATTTAGCAATGAAATTTTTACACAATAAATTTAGCAATGCGAACTGAAATTATAAGTGCTTATTATTAACTATTAGTTGGAACCAAAAAGAGTTGGCAGTTAGTCCATTTTCGGAGGATTTCTTCCCTTTTTTCCAATATTGCCTTCGCAGTTTCGGCTTAGCTGATATATTTGGAGTTTATTTCTTCCGAATGACGTCGTACTGCTAGTAGACAATACAACGATTGCGACTAATATGTTGTTATGGACTATTGTTAGGTCCAATTTTTAACTACGTGCAAAACCCCAGAAGTCCCCAAAAAGAATACGTTTGGTTTAATTCCCATCGTATTTTATCATATCAATTACACACTAGACACATTTGAGGACAAAGGGAGCTCAATCATACTCAAATCGCGTCTCAATAGGAGGTTATCGAGGGGTCCAACACCAGTAGACTGGACACCACACATTTGAATAAAATAATAATCCATAAAGTTCGCTTCAGTAACACTGTTATGACAGAAAGCAAAAGCTATTTACGCTAGAGGAAGGATAGAGAAATTCGGAGAGATCGGTCACTGAAATAAAGTAAGAATTGTTGTCTTATTGCACTTAGGACTCTCTTGAAAATATTCAGATCAGGTGACGCCTAATTCAATATGTACACCGGAATGGCAGGTTGCACCCATCTCATCTTGAATGTTATAAATCCCAAGATTTTCACCGAATATAGCTCCATCTTCCTCCCCTAATTTGCAAATTTTAAGTGAACTCAATAACATTCAGTCATGGACTTTCTGCTTGATGTTCTTCCTCACTCAGGTTTAATTCAAACAAAAGAGCCATTCTAGAAATTTCTATTAATCTATCTTAAATTGAACAGGAAATTAATACCCGCTTTCAAAAAATGAACTGTGTCAAATTTATTCAAGCCTCTGTTAAATCAGTGTCGCAGCGGTCAACGTGTGTTGGTCAAGGGGCCGGTGTTCATCGTGATTATGCTGGTCAGTAAGGGATTTGTGGATTGAAAATGTCTCCATCTGATAGACTCTTTCTTTTGTTAAAGCAAGTGCTGAAAAGTACTTTTCCTCGATTGACTTCCCACTTATAATGCGTTTTTTATATTATTGCTCGAAGGTCTCAATACTGATCAGAAAATTCTTTCAAAATGATTCAGATCCAATAAAAACTCTTGCACGTAGTAGATAATCAGAATGGTCGCCTTCAACTATTATTGCAACATTCACTGTTTTAAATTTGAAGAAAACTGAACTGCGGTTATAAAATCTATACTTAGAGACAAAATAAGTTTATTTAATTTCAGATATCAAGCTTTGAAGACCTAAATATCCCTTTGGAGTTTCAACAGAGTTCCATTCAGAAGTGGCCAATTTGTGCTTACTAAGATCTCCAGACATTTAGCAGTTGGGAACATTGAGGCTCTGATGCTTGTGCATGTGCCTAATCTCTGATGTTTCAGAAATTTTTAAAATGAAATTGGATGTTTAAGCTGATGAAAGGACCACCTTATTCCTCATTATAAACAACCTCGCCGCGCCAAAACGTCATGTGTGCAACTGAATGAGAAATATATCTTACAACAGTTTGGCTCGAGGTCAGTCCGTTTAAATAGGTAAGCAAGAGATTTAGAACGGGAATTATTAAATGCAGATGGCTAATATTTTTCTTATAGTTCTGAATAGTTGAATTAAGGGAAATTTTCTTGCTTGATCCATTGAAGAGTTGGTACCATGGTATTAACTGAAGGTATTTGATTCATCTTAGTTTTCCAATTAGCTCTTATTCGAATAAGATAAAGATAACTGTTCTCGTTCCACTTTTCTTGGTAGATTTTTATGTGAGCGATACTAGACAATCTGTATGGTTAAAAAGAACCATTTCCTGATATCATTCTCAGTCCTTCTATAATTTTTTTAATAGGAGAATTTCATCATTTTTTGACAAATTTCCAAATAAGCTCAACTATCTCTGGAAAAAATTTATATGAAAATATCAGCAATTATTACCAAAGAGACCAGTACTAGATCCTCTTAATTACCACGAATAGCACGAAAAAGTAGGCATGTATTTCAGACCTAAAGAAGCTAGGAAAGGACTAAATTCACCTAATCCAAAATGTCAGACTGCTGAATTTGAATGCTAAATTGTGCTTAGCATGTAGGATACACACTGACCTTTAATGTGTTATTTGACCATTTAGTCTATGAATAGCTGACCCTGTATTTTAAGACCTTCGGTCTTTTCTTATGCTAATTGACAGCTGTTGATCTAATATGATACATCGTGGTTTTTCTCACCATCTCGGGTCGTATGGAGGCGGTTTAGATGCAAATTCCCATGTTCATTTTGGAGAAGTTTTTTCCAACCCTCATCTTGGGTAGACATTGACATCAAGGAACCTTCCAGGTGAGAAACACGAATTCCGTCACTTCCTATATTGGCCAGACTTAACCAAATGCAGTTGGCCACTCCACTCATTGGGTGTGCTGATATGGGACTCGAACCCGTTACCACCGACATGGCAGATCTGAACAGTGATAAAGTAAATGCTCCATTTAATAACCAATTACATTTCTCCTTAGGTGTGAAAAAAATCGATAATATTTATAGTTCAGACAGTTAACTCTCTGCCATGGGAAATTTCTCGCAAATAAATTTCATCGAAATATTTCAAAAAAATGCCAAAAATAGGTTGACTTGGTTTATTTGAAACAAGGTTTGACCTATTGCAACTGATTTATAAAACAAGAAGCGGGTATTATGTCTTCTGGATGTCGTAGAGTATCTACCTCCAGATCTAGCAAAAGACAGGAAGTCAGGATCACAGCAAGATTATTCACGTTAACATACACTGGTTCAGGGCAAGACGGTAAGAGTAAATGTTAAATCCCTTTTAGAGATCAGTATTGTGCATTAAAAGCATGTTGTTCGCTAAATCATGTTTATCCTATTTAATTCTTACGAAATTCCCTTAAAAAATCAATTAAAATGATTATACGATTTTCTGTAATTACTTCATGACTCACTTGGTAGAGGTTATTTTATTATTAAACTCATTTTTATAAAAGCAGATGTGGACATGATTAAAGGGAGCTGTCAACGTGCTCGCCTGCAAAATCAGAGGTCATGAGATCAATGCCCATCGGTGAACATCCAGTAATGTGGGTGACCAGCCGTCCTAGCATATTTTAATCAAGAGAGTTGGTAGAACGTGAGTTTCTCATAAGAGTAGTCCCAGAATACTTTCTCTCTACTAATTCAATTGTTATGAACGATTCTCTTAAGGAATTTAAGAAACTTTTGCGAGATTAAAGCCACTAGAGGGCCTCTGAAAGAGCCCTTGCTGGTTTGCATTAATTAGGATGCAGATTCTGAAGGGCCTGGATTGATAGACAAGAATGGTACAAGAAACGGAAACTTACTAATTATTCTTAATACGCCCTGTAGAAGCTTAGCCTGGTTCAGTAATTAAATTTTCTACTAACCACAATAAAAGCTAGTTACCTTATCATAATTCATTCATTCTAAAATGGTTCGAAGATATTTCAAGTCAATCAACATACGTTCCAACTTTAATTGTACATCCTAAAAGGTTATGAAACAATTTCCTATAAGCAGTTTGAAAATCACGGGTAGCTTTGAATTCGTTTAAACCTCAGTGGAGAGTACTATATAAGTGAAATCTGTGTTAGTATAATAGGGGTGTTAATATCTACCCTAATGATTATCTGCACCCCCGATCATAAGTTGTACTTAGGTTTTAGCATATATTGTGTTTAAGCAAGTAAGACTTAATGCATCAATTGAAAGTGAATTTTTATCCAAGAAAAATTAATTTTAGTTTATTGTTAATTTTTATGAGATTAGCATATTAGTCAAAATGTGTTAAATTGCAGAGTCGGTGCCTCGCCTGATTTTGCATTAAATACTACCAGTAAGGTAATTACGTGTTATTAAGGGATTCTGGGCATTGTAACTAACTGAGAGGTCAATGAAGGTACAGCAGGAAGCATAATGCTCCCAATTTTTACTTTAGATAACACGATCCAAATTCCTATGTGTAGCAAAATATCTCCGAATAGCAAAGTAAAGAAACATATTAGACAACCTTACTACCAATCCGAAAGGTGAGCAAATAGGCATAGGTAACTTTATGAAATAGATATTGTGCGAATTTTGTCCCCCCTGTAAAGCTTCATTTCAGTTAACTGTAAGTCTATCCTATTAGCTTGAATTCCGAATATAAAGAGCCTCTCTCGGACTTCAATAACAAGTCCTAATTTGTCCTTGAACGCTTATCTGGAAATATCTAAGACCATTCAGTTAGATTGAAGCTTGGTTTGGAGATTTGTTTAGCGGAAAATAGCACTCGGTACCGTTTCGTAAGCAAATGCATCCGTGTATAATTTCATATTCCAAAGATAAATCCTAATATGTTTGCTAACAGAACAAGACCTACATCTGAAACGGATTAAATGTAATAAATAAAGCGTTTCTCCCCTGTTAAGGGTTACGGAACTACTCGTTAATATCTACCACGATTTACAAATGATTAATCACTATCTACTAGAAAGTGGCCTAATGAGAGTTGGCACATGCACATCGGTGGCCCTAGATATTACCTCAGTTCTTTAAATCGGTCGTTTTCTCTCATCTCGTATCAGCCTTCAATTCATTTATAATATAATTTGGGGTTTTATTTCGTCCTTTTGAGTTACATTAACGCGGAGTAGCCAGAAAACAGCGGAGAATTATGACAAAGCCTCGTCACCTTCTGCAGGCAACACGTTGAGTCCAACCACTGATTTTATTTCCCGAAAAAGTAAGTAATCACAAAGTATGCAGCAATTTTAGAGTATTTCTTCCGCATGACAATGAAAACCTAACTCATTATTCAACCCATTTAAATTAAATAAAAAGGGGCAGAGGGAGAGCAAGTAATCGAAAACTACAAAAGGAGCATAAAGAGCAAATAGAGTGAGAGGTCAGACCGAGATGGTAAAATGGGCAAGAAATAATAGAAGCAAACAGGAACAAGGGCCAAAAGTGAGAAGTGAGCAATGGTACACACAAACCAAGACTGTTGGGGGGCTATTGCAATAACTTTGATTTCCTTGATCTTGACTCACTGGAGAGCGAGAGCGAGACCCACTCGGGACGGAATGTAGACGTACATACTGCAACGTCGGTTATCCCAATGCTCATCGGTAGTCGGCATTGGAACCGATTCATCTATACGATTGAAACCGCCGTATTTCTTTGAATCCGAGTTCAGAATGATCTTATATCTGTGTATGGAAACACATTTGGTAAACTACTTAAATGGAATTCAGTAGTTGATAGAAGATACAACTTACGTTCCAGGGGTATCAACACCAACACGATAACCCGTGTAGCTCTTGCTAGTGTGAAAATTGAAAATGAACAGAACTCCGGCTCTTTCGAAAACGATTACTTTGTCTCCTTCATGTTTTCGACTCACGTAAGCCTGAAAGGAAGAATCCACATTGTTCGCAATGCAAATCTGATATTAACATGTACACCAATTAACCTTTAGAACGGTTTGATCACTTACCCCTTGTGAATGAAACTATTAAGAAAAGTGCAAAGGTGGGTCACTTGTGCGTATGTTTATAAAATTATACAAATAATTAACGAATTCCATGTCCTAACGACATTTCCTTCAGTTTGAATGTGTTTGAAACTCATCGATAAATAACCAATGATTTGAATCGATTGATATGATTTTCCTTCTCCCAATGGTTGAATGGGTTTGTTAATTGGATAGACTATTTCTCCAACAAACATTGTAATGTTTGCTATTTAAAATAACTAATGAAGGAAAGTATTCTGCGTTTAGTGGTGTCGGTCAATGAAACCCCTGAACGCAATCTATACATTGATCTAAAATTTCCAGTTAATTAAATTCAGTTTACAAAGAGCACTGACAACATAGGAATGCAAAAGCGGTCCATTTGAAAACTCATTGGAGAAACTAGCCAAAGGAGGAGTGAACGGCTACAAATAAGCGACTTTAAAGTGGAAGATTATTTCAGTATTTACTGGTTGTAAAATCACCTTATATTGCATCATTGTACGTTAATATTAAAGTAAACTTCGTCTTTAATTCAACATAACTTGATTATTAAAATCTGTCTCATCATTAACTAAGCAGTATATAATAAATCTATAATAGACTATGAAAAATTGTGAGCTCTACTATTTTTGAGAATGGTTATCCAAGTGTAAAAAGTTAGGAAAAAATATAATCTACTTTCACTTACGTCAACGTCTTTTATCTAATTGGAATTAGAACAGAAATAAACAATTTCCTGTAATATTAACAGATGAATAAGAAGATAAATACAAATGTAGACAAATTGATGAATTGAAAAAGGAATGACGTGTTCCACTATACTTAAGTCCTGTTGGTTGGTATGTTGACCGGAACGGTACGACTAACCGTCAAAAGAAATCGATAGACATGACGACCACGAATTTATTAAAGGACCCAAGGAGCGAGCCCTGAAATTGGAACTGAGGAACTTTAAAATGTGGGGAGGTGAACTACGTAAATAGTAGTTTAATTGATGGGTCCACAATTCAAATGAATAAGATTCTGTTATTCCCAACTTCTACTCAATCCTATGCCTCAGTCCTTATGGGATTATTTTAATGCTTCCCTTATTTAGCTGCTTTCCCAAAATTAAAATTGTATTTTATGCTTTGAAGTCGATGTTAATAAGAATCGACGAATACTAGGTGAATGGTCAGTGGACGGATAAGAAGATCGAAAATGGAATAGAAATAATATTGTAACTATCAAGTAACCTGATTGGCACTAAGCCAATGGTATTTCTCCTCCATGTGTTGCATATCTCGATCCCAATTGTTAAGGAATTGATATTTGAGCAGCGGGTCATCCACTAGGTTCCACTGTCGACGAGCATAGTGGTAGCTACTATTATTCCCTTCTCGGGGGAAGTCCAACCATTCTGGATGACCAAATTCATTTCCTATAATAAAAAAATACAGTAAAGACAGTTAAGATCGATAAGTAAGATGCTTTATGATTTGACATAGTGATATCGATCAACAACTATAAATTTGACTTGATAAAGATCTAACCAGCTTGATTTGAGCTTCAACAGTAATCTTAAAAATACCTTGAATATCGGCAATATAAAGTGAAACAGCTACCATTACTATGATGTAACTAGTTATAGAAATTATCTCGATTTATTCCAATGTATAATTGGAATGTATAATGTATAATTGATCTAAACTATACCAAGATCAATTAAGTTCCGTTCATCTATGCAACTGATATGTCAAAGAACTTGTCTTAAAATCCCTACAGTTGCTATTGAAACTATGAACAGACCATTTTTGTTATCTAATCTTTAGGATAGTAATGCTTCTAGAAATAATGCTAGTCTATCTATACTATTTAAGCAGGCGTATGTATAGTCACAAAAATTGGGGAAGGGGTAAGGAAACTTGGTCCATGGGACTTGGAATTTTCACCACTCCACTGAGAAGAATATGACCTGTCATTATTTTGTCGCTTTCTCAAAAGATCCTTTGATCATGTAAAATCAACTTTGAGGATAACATTCTGACAAGCGGCGCTTCACTCATCATTGTCTATTATAAGACTTAAAGCAACCGGAAATGAGGCACTGAAAGTCTTTGTTGATCATTGCGCCTGAAAAACAGTGATCCAATCAATGATGCAAAACCACGACCATCTTTACGAAAATTCACGCACAGTTGGCAGCCTCACACTTCATCGTTTTCGCTTAAATTTCCTTAAGGTGGAAATGTACAACATTAGAGACTGAAATCGATCTTATCGACTGTTTTATACACTCCTCTTTGTAATCCTCAATAAATTAATAGAATAAATATGCGAATGAAAATAGAATATTATTTATAATAAAATGTTTTCAGTTTCATGACTTTAAATACCGTTAAGCCAGTCACCTTAAGAAGGTGCACAATGGGTTGTGATCCTGCATAGCCAAAGCGACTTCCGAGTTGAGATATTTAAATGTGGCCCTAATTATTTTTCAGCTTAAGAGAAAATAAGAACGAAATGGCGCACTACTAGTAACAGAGAATTTAACGTCTCAGGGGCCAAATTCCAAATTCTACAGACTGCACCTCCAGAAGCATCCAACGTCGAAAACTATAGAGCATCCTGTTTCATTCTTAATTTTAATATGAGACTTAAATTATTGGTTTGCCCAAATCAAAGGGCAACCTAGCTTAAATTTAACTAAGATTTAATGTAAATCATTATATACTATGCCTCTGTTAAAAGCCAGTCTATCTCAACTATTTGTGATTAAGAGGAAAATCATTAATCACTCATATTTAAAAATCTTCGGTCCAAATTACGTGACTAAGAGAATATTTACTGCTACCTCATTATCCTCACAAAAATAGTAGAGAAATCAGGGAACTAGCCATTGAAATCGTTAAATTCAAGATATTCACTCGGAAAGACAACAGAATAACTTCCACTCAATGTATAACCTGAGAGACAAATCTGCATTAGAACCCCAAAGACTAGAATCTAAATGACCTGAGTCTTAGAGAATTTGGGAAAATCCCCAAGTTTGAAAAAATGACAAGGGAAACTAGATTGGCCCGACAAGGTCACTTCCCATTCTCCCCAATAGGGAAGAATCAGAAGTTGCTTTATGCCATATCAGTTGGCCAATTCGGCACTAAGACCTGCCCTCCCAGTGGACTAAAATAAGATTAATTCGACAAAAACATGAATAATTTTAGACCAAAGCGCATTCTCCACCATATTTCCCAACCACATTTTCTTGCCGTCCATGTAAAATGGGAGTCTGATTCGCTTATATATGACAACGCCGTCCTTATAATAAGACATAAGATAAACACTATTAATGACCGCAGACGTAAACACAATGAGCTTGCTTCCTATGTCGATCAATGCTGTTCAGAATAGAAGACTACTGCTTCTTCTGATTAAGGGCGAACGCATACACACAAACCAAGGTCACGCATGATACTGGTTGACCAATCACAACACATTCCTGTGGTGGCTGATGCTTTTGATCACGCACACAGGCTACTGTCCAGTCAACCAACTTAAGTCTACTTATATTATTTTAGCGACCCAACTTACCCATAAAATTTAGATAGCCTTCTCCTCCCAGTGCATGGGTAATCAAACGGATCATTTTGTGCAGAGCAAGACCTCGATCAATAATGAGACTCTGATCAGAGAGGATACTCATGTGAGTGTACATCTCCTTGTCCATCAACCAGAAGGAAATTGTCTTGTCACCGACTAGGGCTTGATCGTGGCATTCAGCATAGGCAATGTTTCCCTCTCCCCAGCGACGGTTGGTCAAGCTGTGGACAATCTTGCCCATATCCCAGTCTTCATCTGGAACCTTCTTCAAGTACTATAAGAGGGAATCAAGTACGTATCCTTTAAATGGACTAGACAAGATGGCATATAGATAATAGTGCTCTAAGCTCCGAGTACACCTCAATTCTCTCAAATTAGCATTTAATTAAAAACGCATGGATGCATAAGATTAATCCAGGGCCGATTTTGTTTAGAATAAACAACCACAATCACTACCAGCCCCCGTCATAGATAGACATAGGAAGTGTGATGATAATGATCTTCGTAAACGATGGATGAAAGCGTAAACTTGCACCATCAACATCATTAGCAGTGAAATGAGTGATCAGACGTGTGTAAACTAATCTTAACAGAAGACAATTGATTTAAGTGTTCAACTACTTGATATGGAAAATAAGAGAGGACGTTACATGGAGGTAGGAGAAAATAGGATGCTTACCGCCACCCAAAGATCAGGGATGGCCATGGCCAGACGATAATCGAAACCGGCACCCCCTTCATCCACGGGTCTACAGAGAGTTGGCATTCCACTGACCTCCTTTATGAAGAAAAACAGTTGTTAAAATTGAAAATAAACACGATGTTAATTTACGGTCCTACTTCTGTCTCAATAGGAAACCTTATTTAAACCTATTGATATCCAGCTGTTCGCAATTCAAAAACGTTTGAAGAGAACTATTGAGCTAACAGAGCAGGTATCAGGATTGCAAACTGTTATCTTCTCAAATCAAAATCAGCCACAATGTAAGCACAGTTACGTGATTCATAATTTTTCCAAATAATGAAGAATAGCTTTCTTCATATTATAGCCTCGATAATAGATTTCAATTTCATATAGTTTACGCCAATTAGGGGTACTTTTGTAAAGACTTACCTTCCCCAGTGAATCAAAGTTAGCAACTTTAGTACGTTTACCTAATATCAAACGCTAGCAATAGCTACTTTAAGCCGGTTTACTTTCTGATATGCATTTTTCGCCACTTGAAGATTGATCTTTGGGAAATGTGGTGATAAATATAGCATAATTAATATACTATGCATTCAACTGTGACCGGGTGTCCAGAGCTGTTTTAGACTGGGGAGATCCTTTTATGCATAAAATCTGCATTTCATTTAAAAAGTGGAAGGAATTATTTTGTTCTCGGTACAAATATGAACGGTAAAAAAGCATTATCACCCCGATAAATGTAGGTTGGTACGATTGCACTTTCCATCCGAAAGTCTCACATTCGCTTGAACGAAAGTTGAATAATCATTTTTCTAAATGAATTTCAGCTTATAGTTCACTCGATGATTAAAAGAAATTTAACGAATTTCAGTTGCATAGTTATGCGCATAGAACATAATTCTCAAATCGAACGAGATTATTGAAATAAAAAAAGTTAACCTGACGAGCAAAAATGCGTTTGAAGCTTCTGAGAAACTTTCATTCAATTAAATAGTATTCTAATTCTTTTGACTTGTATCAACCATTACACGGGATCGTTTAACTCAAGATATGTGTTAAGGGGTCAGACCATGTCAAATGCAACAGCATATACGTGCGTTTTAACGTAACGCAATCAGAATAAATCAAGCTAATCAAAGATCAACGCCTTGAACTTCATCTAAGAACTCTTCAAATTCTTGTTACTAAAAACTTCTTATGTCAGCCGACTGTAAGGGTTACAGGAGAATTTTCAGTCAACTCATTTAAAAATCGACACACTTTTCAACCAATCACGTCAACTTGAATAGCGCACATAACAGCAAGTTTGTCACCCAAACAGAAATAAGAGAAGAAGTTAAAAACTGCCATACTTCTGCACAAAATTCTACAAGAACTCACCTCAGCAATGGTTGTAACGAAGGGATATTTCTTATGCAAGAAGTCATTCGCCAGCATTAAATAAGTCCACGACTCAGTATCTACGCCCAACCCAAAGTATTCACCATAGGAGCCAGAGAAGTTGGTATTGAGACCGTGGTGATGATAGATCATGGACATCACACCATCAAAACGGAAACCATCGAATCCATATTCATCGATCCACCACCGTAGATTGGATAGAAGGAAACGTAGCACTTCCAGTCTAAAGAAGAAATTGGAATAATTTATAAGAGGTCGATAAACCGAATTGCGATGCAATGTGGGAAAGTGAAAACCTACTCAGTGTAGTTGAATAGTCTTGAATCCCACAAATCATGGACGCCTCTTCCATGGTCATGGAAATAACATGAATTAGTCCCATCAAACTGATTCAACCCATCAGCAGTATTCTTGGAGGCATGACTATGAACAACATCGAGAAACACAGTGATTCCATAACGATGACATTCATCAACTAGCTCTCTAAGTTCATCAGGAGTGCCATATCGACTCGATGCAGCAAAGAAATTGGTTACTTGGTAGCCAAAAGAGGCATAGTAGACGTGTTCCATGATAGCCATAAGTTGAATGCAGTTGTAACCCAAATCGACAATTCTTGGGAGAACTTTCTCTTTGTACTCTAAGTAGGTTCCTACTTTAAGCTCAGAGGTAGCGATTCCAACATGGCTTTCGTAGATTCGAAGGCCTTTTGGTCTTGGTGGATGAGGATATTTAAACTCATAACGCTTGAAAAAAAGAAAAGAATCAATAAGAGGAGTAAAATGTATCATACCGATGGGGGATTGTAGAAAACTTGATCATAGATAATATTCTTGTCAAAATTTTTAACATAAGTTGCCCAGGGACTCAGTCGATCAAGTTTAACACCACAAGGTCCAATGATGAGAAGCTGAAAAATCAATATAAATTAAACAATTAACTCATTACCTTGATTTTTGACAAATGGGGAATCACTGGTTTTCCATCACCGGGATTTGGAGGAATGACAAGTTCCCACTTCCCAAACTCAAGCTTTTTGAAAGGGTACTCAAATTCATTCCAGTTGTCTATATTAGAGTGTAAAATAAATAAAATAAACTGACTGAAATCGCCACGAAGATATATAGCCTCGGCTCCAGGAGCCCATTCTTTACAACGGATAGTTCCATCAGATTCACAGTGAATACCATATTCCTTGAATCCCTGAGTGAACTTTTCAATACCACCAACACAATCAATCCATTTACTGTAATCCAGGAAACATTTATATCTAAAGAAAATATTGAATAAACATATTAATAAGACATTTATTTCAAATTAATAGGAATAAAACTCAATGTTGAAAATAATATTAATCTATAAATGATTAAACGATTTTTAACTTACCTTCGTTTAATTTCATGCCTGTAAGGATTCAAGTAAGGATCAATCTCAAATAAATGATCTCCATTAGGAACATGCACCGCATCAATTTCCTCAGGGCTGTAGAACATGTTTACCACCGAAAACCGACAAGTGACAAAAATTCAGTTTTTCGCCACTTGATCTACCAGCTGTTTTAATAAAATTTGGAATGGTATAAGAAATTAACAAGATGAAAACTCATCAAATCAATAGAATTCATGCACTTTTATTCAGCTTTCTATATTATCTGATTATTTTATTCAGAAAGTTTACTTCAATTTTGTAATTTATATTTTGTTTCCGACATGAATTTCCTGTCAATCCTAGTATTATTTCCTCTGAAAAAACATAATTCTACACTGAAAAAACTTTCAGAAAATCTGTTGATAAATTTTTCTGAATAACAGAGAACTGGTTCTTTGCCTAAGACAATTTGTGATCATTTTTGAAGTGTCCTATTTTTATCTAATCACTTTCATAACTCGAAAACACTGCAACAGTCCTAGTCATTGACTAGAACTATCGATAAGTATTTTCCATTCCATTTAGGTGTTAATATAAGAGATTCTAGTGTTATCACTATTTTATTTTATTTATTTATTTTAAGATATTTTATTTAAGAATACTAATCAATAGACACAAAAATTGCATTAAAAATCTGGTATTTTGAAAATATTACATGTGGTTATACTAGGTATAAGGACGATTCTAGTGAATTTATGTCCTTTTGAAGTGAACTCTTTCTTAACTTCCACCCAAAGTTTTATTTAAAGCAAGAATATTAAGCGCAAATTAGTCATTTCAGAAAATGCTGAATTTATACTCAAAATATTAAGAAGACCTTTGCCCGATTGTACCTGTTAAGCCACCAATTGCATCTTATCACCTTAAATATAGAACTTTCATAAATTCCATTGAACTGGTTCATCAAAACTTAACCTTCATTCCTAGTTTTTTATAGACGAAGATAAATGAAAATAGTTTACGAGCATTCTATAGCTTTTAACGCAACGTGGGCCAACTTGAGACAACTCTCGAAGTCTCAATAATGCAGCAGAATATAAGGTTCTAATGATGAACAGTGTTGAGGTTCTAGGGTCCCGGTGTTATTGGACTCCAACAGATGCCTTTTATAATCAGCTTTTTTTATTCTAAGTAAACAAATGTGATCTCCCACACTTACGACTCATTTCGAAATTTATTTAACCTATAATTTTCATTTATGCTCTACATTAGTACATTTCACTTACACCATTTGTTAAGTATTTGACATAATTTTCCTGAAAGCATATATATGCGAGATATTATAATAAAGTCCCTTTTATAATAAGCATATCATTTGTAAGTTTAATATAACAGTTGATAAGAAATGCTCTGATGTTGAAAAATTTGTCACAGGTTTTCAATGAAATTTTCACAGTTCACAGTAACTACATCAATTATTCCTTACATTTTCGAATCTATGAAATCGTGTCTTCGAATCATGATGAGTTAATTCCCACTTGAATCACTGCTATAAACGGTAGATATCACTCAACACCTGGCAGTCAGAAATGATAAAATCGCGATAATAAAATCCAGTAGTGATTCACCTGTGTTTGCGTGCTTACACAATGATACCATGTACATGCCAGTCATCATGGGGAAGTTTCGACAACGAGACATGACTGACGTCTTATAAAGAAATATTTGCATTTGTCTACCAATAAACTAGAATGGCTCTCGGCCACCTCCGTACTGATCTAGTGACATGAGTGACTTGACCTATCCATTTTATATGACCCAATCCGCATTACTTTTGCACAATTGCCTTATTGATTACAATACTGTGTTTATATCATACATCCTCAATTACTGGAAAGTTTTAATCCTCAATATCATATTACTTGCATGTTGTGTAAAGACCGGGAAATTCGTCATCAATAGCTCAGTCAGATTTTTTTCTTTATTTAAATACAGTTACGTTTGTTTTATTTTATGTCCCATTTTGTTAATAGTATGTTAAGCAGTTAAAAAGATAATTCAAAATGCTGAAAAGTATTTTAGTTACTTCATAGGACGTTGATAAAAATAGCTCAAGGCCCCAGAGTTTATGTTTTGTCTCGAAATGAGGAATTCTCGCCGTTGCTGAGGAATTGGAAGTAGGCTACTCTCACAACTTTGTCAACCCCATGGAGAAGCACTTACCAACACGCAAACTGACATGGGCATACAGTTGACCAATGAGAGGCTGGGACTCGAGATGCATCAAGCCACAATCTTATGCTGCCGAGAGGAAGGTAGCAAAATAGCTGCTTTCGCTCATTTTTAATGCTTCTTTGTCAACCTTTCTTAATCCTACAGACCCTTGTACCTTTTTCATTCTTTTTGTTTTATCAATGCGATATTTTATAATAAATCTTTATTTAGACATTGACTTCTATAGTATCTATGTCGTCTGTCAGTCTTAAATATATGGGGTGCATACCGCACTTAACATCTTGACAATTAGTCTAGATAAAGCTGAGTTCGGTTAGGTGGTAGGCTGATCTTCAAAAGTAATCTTAACAAAGCGAATATTCCTATAAAGTTCGTCATATTAATGAAATGCCTTGGAGTAACTACATCACTGATTTCTCCATTCTCCTTTCCTGATTTGAGTCAGCTGTAGGTCAATCCAGTTAGGTAAGAAAAAAGCCAAGGCGAAGGCTTGATTCTAACTGCAGTTTTTAACGAATAAAATATTAAGGTACCCGTATTATGACATCAGTAGCCAATTACCAGTCGAAATTATATTTTTTAAACTGATACTTTACCCTGCGATTATAAATGTGCTTAATGATTTATTGACATATTAACGCATAAATAACTTTTTATATTTCCCTACCAAGAAATTTTAGAATTCCTAGCAAATCAGTTAATAGATTTAATGATAAAGATCAGAAATGCTTTGACAGTAACAGTATAAAAAAAGATTAATGAAGCTAAAAGGAGCAAATCACAAATATATATTAAATTGAATACAAAATTTGGCCTCATTAACTTTTCGCTGGGTCATCAAATCAGAACTGATCAAATGCTGCAAAGTTGTTTTCAGCAGTCTTTTGATTCCCCGGTTCATTCGCAGCCGAATGTCTAGGTGTCATTGAGTAGTCATAAGGTGGGGAGAGTCTCTGTTCAAAGAGGCCGTTCCAATCCATCGTAAGAAACCACGGATGATTTCTAATCTCTCTTGGTCCCTCTCTCGCCAAAGACCCATAGCGTCGAGATACTTCCCTTTGAAGCAACTGTCTCAAAAGATGTCTCAGACTGTCACTCATCTTAACAACACTGCTTGAATTTACAGCTTCTAGTGGATCCTTTCTTGGATCCAGAATCTTCGCGTAGGTATTAGCAACATCTCGAGAGACAAATGGAGATGCTCCTACCATCATTTCATACAGGAGGATTCCAAAAGCCCACCAGTCCACTGAAAATCCATATCCCCGATGTCTCAGTGTTTCTGGAGCTAGATATTCTGGAGTTCCACAAAATGTATAGGTGCGATAGAGTACGAATTTTGCAAATCCAAAGTCAACCAATTTGATATACCCATTATGTGAGATCATAATATTCTCAGGTTTTATATCTCGGTGAATAATCTGCAACCGATGAAGATATTCCAGAGCTAGCAGAACTTGTGCCCCATAGAACCGAGTCTGTCGTTCGTCAAATCGGTGAAGATGTCTCAGCATGGTAAATAAATCTCCTCCCGGAACGAATTCCATCACCAGGTAAAGTCTCTTCATATCTTGAAAGGCATAATTCAACTGGACAATAAAGGGCATTTCACAGAGAGCTAGGATAGCGCGTTCGTTATTAACATGAGTGACATGACCCTTGCTGATAACCGACGTTTTCAAGAGAATTTTTGCAGCGTGCCAAGTTTGAGCAGTCTTGTGTCGTAAAAGTCGGACCTCACCAAATCCTCCACGACCTAGAGCTTGGTAAAAGAAGAAGTCCGAACATTTCGCAATTGGGAGTTTTGGGGGCTGAACTCGATGATTTGCCTTATCACGCTTGATTTCAACAAGTCCATCGACTCTACGACGTTCTGAGGCGAGGAATTCCTCCCAAACACTTGAGTTGGAATTGCTTAGCATGACTGACTGCAGTGGCAAGAGAATTAAGGAATGTGTTAGGAGACATGTTGTCACAGTGGCGACTCATGTAACGCGTAACTGACCTTTGCCCGATCATAGAGTTGTTAGTTCGTTACTAACTACTCAGGTGAGAGAGACGAATTTGAGTGGCGCATACAAAACATCTGCAATTAAGTGTGTTCACACTGCAAGCATATTGAAACTTGTAAACACAAATATGTTGGATGTATAAATATAAGGCTGATTGTGATCACTCAACAAAACACAAGGGTTTGGTGCACTGGACCTCTTATGAATGGGCAACTTTACTATGGGGCCCAAAAAGTATAGATATGAACAAATATAAATTCTTTCCCTATATCAACTCATCGTTTCACAATTACAAAGACAATATTTTAAAATGGCGTAGTTCCGGAGAAGTATTTTTATTCGTTTTCAAAAACTGGAACTGGTTTATGAAATATTAGGTTATAATATAACACTTGACTGTTAGCCATCTTCTTGGGAAATTAGTATTTCTTAAAATTTTCGATATTAAGCTAACATTATGAAAGTAAACCAAATTATATTGTGCATTATGAGTGTCGCTTTCAAACATATTTAAGCCAGGATGGACTTAAGGCTAAAAATTGAAATATTGACGCTCAGAGTGAGGAGATCTATGTAGGACCTAATTCATATAATTTCCTTCTCCCTGTGCTAACAAATGTAACTTTTAGAGCACTTTGTCTATATACTCAACCTATATATCCGATGCGAGCCTGTTGGATTAAATAGATTTAACAATAATGTAGACGTCTATTTTTTCGTATATACTATTCATTCTTAGGTAATAGAAGTCGAAGTTGTGCTAAGGCGGATGAAATACCTACTTGAAAATTGATCAGATTTGAGGTCTAGCTCATTAACGCTGGTTCGTGCAATGCACAGCTAGTGACGGGTAGTTTAGTCACCATCATCAAACGGATTACAAAGATCTCAGTATCTCCTACCGTTTATTGATAATCCATAAATTTACATAAACCTCGTTTTCTTTGTAGATTCACTTCAAAATAAGCCCACGAATCACACTAAGTCGCCATTGGTGGTGGAAAAGCCATCTCAATTCATAATAATGCTAGTTTTCATCCCTAATTACATCCTTATAGTATTTCGATTCCGAAAATATAATGAGGTTTAATATACGGAACCATTTTACACACGGTATTTCAAACCGATATGGGAATGTCGTGTTCCGACACACTGGTTCTGACCTGAGATACTCCGTGGTATTACGATCTCCCCCTGCCTCAATTCTGCATGCCTTAATGAGATGTCCATTTATGCCCCTTATCTAGCTATGCAGTGACTTCAGAGATGTTAACCCCACCCGACACCCCTACAAAGAAAAACATTTCAATTAATTTTTCCTGCCTTCCAATTAAAACGAAGACTAGGTCCAGAGAACACGAATAAAGGGGTCGGTTTCCTTTTCTTGAGAGCATTTTGTCCAATTACAATGGCTTGATTACCCTTATGCAGTGTGGCCTCAGGTTAGATCGGGTAACACAGTCATCGGAAGCTACTGTTCATGGTAGAGTTAAGTGAACTTGAGGCAACTGACCGCCGACTCTCACCATTTGTAATCTTCATGGTCCCCATTTCCATCCTTCTTACATCCTATAGACTTTATGTCCTACCATACAAACTTGGCTTAAATATATGATATTTCTCAATAAAGACTTGTTTTGACAACGCCACCGACATCATTAAGTATTTAAGACAAGAAAAAAGAATATACGGGCAGATACGCAGGATAGGTTTGCATAGCCCTTATCAATTAAACATAGGAAATGCAGCACATCTATCTTGTTCCCACCGGGTTTAAGTCAAACTAATTTTCATATGAAACTATGCCAATAATGAGAAATTGATAAAGACAGAAAGACCTTTTATTGTTTCATACTGAAACCATCTAGTCTACACCGAGTGCCAAATACTTCAAACTGAGATATGAAGAAGCCTTTTGAAGATCACGACTCCACCATAGGTATTTCACCGTGTTCCAACCTCTTGACTCCATTCATGTACGGCCAGAGAATTTGAGGTAATTCAATACTTCCATCCTAAAATAGAAAAAAGGGCAAGATTTAAATTACGGTTAACTCTCAGCTACTGAAAGCAAATCAAAGTGAGATGAAGCTTCAAACCTGTTTGTGTTACAATTTGTATGATCATCAGTTTAAATGACCTTTTAAACATAAAGTAAATGCAATTAATCCGAACGCAGTCGGTTCACCAAAGGACAATTTTTTACCACTTAAGAATGTTAAAATTATTACCTGAAACGTCACAGCCTCATCAAGTTTCCCTCTTTCTTGAACATCTTGGCATTTGGGACTCACCATTTAATGATAACCATTAATAAATTTATTAGCAACTATAAGCATCAGTCAAAACACTACAAAACATAAGCATGTCTCATTGTCAAACGATTGTATTTAGTTAATATGTAAACTTTAGCACCGACATATTAATCTTAACGAATTTGAGATATACTAATGTGAAAGAGGATAACGCTGGTTAATGGCAGATGCGAGTTTCTTAATCACAATATCTCTAACCAAGAAAAGCTCACAGGTGTTCATCGAAAAGAAGACACTGTTCCTGCACTATCAACGAGGACTTCCAGTACCAAATTACAATAGACAAGAGTGCTTCTGAAACGCCATACATCAGAATGTCATCCCCTACGCCGCCATCAAGTTCAATGTGAGTCTATTCAAAAGATCTATTGAGAAAGCAGTAGCATATATTCTTACCAGATGAGAAGAGAAATTAGCCAAACCTCACAATCCTCTTACCCAACTATTTCCTTTCTGCTTCAGCTAAGATTCCGCAGTCCGATTATTAATAAACGAATATAGTTGGTAGAAGAAATGATAATTATTTTCTCCTGCACCCAATATTTCTTCTATAAATAAAAACACATTTTCCCTTCTTTATTTCTCCACTAATAAAAGACACTTGGTGATTACGTCTATTTGTTTAAGCCGATATCGATTGAGATGGAGTTTCGTTAATATACGGGCTTTAGTTATAAAGTGTCTTGTGTTCTACTGTGGGTTATTGGCCTCTGTGTTAAGTTGCTATATTACCGAGTTTTCTAGACTGTTGGCTCTGCAAGATTACTACCGGGACTTCTAGTTTGGTACGTTATAACAATAGTGCTACAAAGGAGACGAAGTCCTTTTGGTTACCTTGGGTATAACAAGAAACAATGGCACGTTTGAATTTGAATAAGTCTGCTAAAACTGTAGCGCTTACGGGATTTTGATGAGTTTCCACAAGAGCTTTAAGGATTCGCGTCACAGCACAGCCAGTTCCATTTAACTGCAGTGTGAAGACAAAAAACATAATCCCCCGTTATGAGGTGAAAAGATTTAATTCCAAAAATTTATCTTACAGTATAAGCATAGGGATATTCTTCTGGTTTAGAGCCCTCCCTCCAACGTATATTCAATCGAACCGATTGATAATCTGTACAGTTCGACGCGCTCGATATCTGCGTGTAAAAAAACACAACAAAGGCAGGATAAATGACATTTGATCTTCAGTTAGGTAAAAAACTTTTGCATACACATCTAAAACCAATTTTCATTTAAAAAAGTTGATAGAAAAATCGTGCTTTGAGGACTGCAGAGCTTTTGTACAACGTGAGAGGGTGAATCATGAAAAAAATGGATATAAGAAACTTACCTCACCGAATATGCCCTCGCCCGGCATATGAGCCTCGATATCAATTTTTCGATGTGCTGGATCACCGAGTTCGCTTGTGGGCATTTCAAGGATGCTGGAAAAGGGAGATAAAATCAACGATATATGTTTACTTAAACAAACATATTCATGAAAAATACCAATATCTATAAATAAAAGGGTACAGATATTGTTGGAGCTAAGACTAACAGGTTTCAGCTGTGGCCGATGGAAAAGCTTTCACAACAAGCGACCGCAGTTTTCAAACTAAAGAGCCAAGAGTTGAGAGTAAACCAAATTATATTGTGCAGCGACAACGGAAACTGGAGACGGAGAGAGATGGGAAAATCGAGAAAGAAAAATATGAAGACCGAAGGAGAGCTTGAGAGTCGAGTGTCTGCACGACTAATCTTGTAACCGGCGTGCAGTAAGATTTAGCAGGCGAATTCTGAGTTATCGCGAAAGAAGCGAGTACAAATCGTTAATATTATCCAATAAAAAAAGGTAGGGAACCTTTGGAGAATATTTCAATATAAATACCTCCGTGGTGACAGATTAACAGTTTGCGCACATGGCTATGAATTTAAATCAATTTTACGACCTCTTCACATAATAATTTAACAAATTCAATGGAACCAGTTGAATAACCTTCACGTGTATAAATATACAGGCATTATCATCAAACGGGCTTTCGAATTAATAAAAAATTCAATAAATTGCAGAATTATTACGGACAAGATAAACCATTCGGACTTTATTCTTTTGCTATTGCGCAATTTTAAAGAACGGGTGGTTGTGCCACTTTCATCCTCACTTTTACATAGCATTTGGCTGGTGTAACCTGGGATTTACAACACTAAAACCGGCAAAATTACCGATAGTAAACTACCTACTACACTGCAAAATCCAACTTTGTTTTTTAAAGCCTTAAAAGCCCAAAATAGGTTACAATTAGGCATGGTGGACCAAAGGCAAGTACACGACTGCACGCAGAGTGGACAAGCAGAACTGGAGGCTCAGCATAGCCATTGGATAGATCAGACTATACAGTCGTCGGTTGCTATCGCTCCTGATGAAGTAGGAGGACATGAGGCAAATAGCTACCTCCTCTCACCATTTTTAATCTTTATGATTCTTGGTCCCTATTTCTATCTTTCGTACATCTTTTTTTAATTTTCACCTCCCTCATATTTACTTGGCTTAATAAAGATCTATTTAGACCACACTTATCACACTACTTTCAAAATTTTTCATTTTAAAGGGGTCCGATTTATCGGAAACAAAAAGCTAATAAATTTATTTTCCGCTCCACCCTGTCTCCAATGTTTACACTTAATCGAGTTTCAAGAATTGAGGCAGATCGAATATAAAATGTAATAAACTACTGATCATAATAATTTCCAAATCCACTTTCAACGCTCACCTGGATTAGGAGAGAGAGCCATTGAGTCACCCTAATGATAAATCCAAATTCTGCCACCTCCTTCATTAGCCGAACTTAACAAGTGTGGTCGGTCATCTCACTCACTGGATGTGCATAGATGGTCATCGAACCCGTGAACTCTGACTTCGGAAACGAGCATGTTAACCACCAATAATAATTTATTTCTCATTTACTTCTCTACAAAATCACATTAATATGACCCCAAGAATTAGAATGAAAATCTACATTCCTCAACAACGGTCAACACGTATGTGGATAAATATTGACATTTCAATTATGGCGAGTTGGTTGAAACGTATTTTATAATTTATATAGGCTTCCACTATTCTATACATCTTCCACTTGAATAGTTTTAAGGTTACATTATAATAAGTTGAAAATTCAAAGCCACCGAAACTCACCGAAAATGCAAACCAAGATCAGCGTAAAGATTCATTTGGAATTCAATAATACTTGCGAACATTCTATTCGCAACATTAGGATCAGGTTTAGACACGCAAAAAATTTCAACCTACAACAAAAACGCACAAATTTAAATATTTCAGGCAAAAACTGATTTATATTTTATAGATACCGTTAATTGATCGAGTTTAATACTCATTTTGAAAAAAAGGAAAAATATTCTGAAAAATCTCTGGTTGAGAAACTCCCATTCCAACATTTCCTTATAGAGTACCATTAACGAACGCGGCTGGTCAATCCAATATTAAATGTACACTAATGAGTATCGAGCACATGACCTCTGACATGACAGAAAAACATTTGACTAATATTACACTTACGCAAGGCACTTTTTTATAATTTAAACAAGATAGGCAACTTACCTTGCTAAACTGATGAGTTCGATAGAGTAGAGGCTCTTGTTGGGCAACCTCATGTCGATAACATCGACTGACGGTGCTGAAGAATTCAGCCTCTGTGCCCAAGGAACTTCCAAATACCCGATCAGCACAGAATCCAGCCAGACCCATCTCGCCAGTGCCTGAAAGACAGAAAGGCGAAGCTTCGCTAACTTCCCTTGCTTCGGCGATTTTGAATACCTGAAAGAAGAGAAACACATAATAATTTAGTTTTATAACATAATGTTGATCTGTCGACCTTATATCCATTGATGCTGTAGAAACATAGAACTCTCAAGTCCATTTAGAAAGGTGTTTCCCAACACTCATTAAAGAAAGAGGAGAAGAATCATAGAGCCTGGAATTTAACCATCCCAAATTTAACCAATGATGTTAAGTGCACCGATTGAAATGAAATTCGTAACTTCTCTTACCAAAGTTTACATTATTTCAGATAGAACATAACTAAAACTTGTGAAACAATAGAAAATAGCATGCTGGATTACCATGGTATGCAATGGGAATACACTGATTCATACTTCAACGCACTCTAATTATCGATTGATGATTATTCTATCGACTGTTCGCCAACGAAAAAAAGATTCGCAATCTGTCATACTCAATAAGCCTTCTTTATCACAACTCCAGTTCCATTCGCTTATTACTGACGCTTTCCCTTGCAATTCCTAATACCTCCTACTACTCCTTTCTTTCTCCCTCTCCCATTTTACAACGTTTGTTCAATACGCAGTTGTCCAACTCAACACTGGTCGTTTGATTTTAGGAAAGGCCGTTGTATGCTGCTAATCATTGGGAAGGTCGTTCGTTTTGTAAAGCCTTTTACAAGCCTAACTTGGTTAGACTCAACGTAGAAGTACTGCCGGGATTAGAGCTACCCTATTAGGGATGACGCCACCTCATGGACTCAGAGCTACTTTAGATATCTTACTAGGTGTTACATTTGCGCGTATATTTATACTGATTTAAAAACGCAAACAGATAAATAGGCAGTTACTTTTTAGAAAAAACTTAACAACGATATGAACCTACTTGATTCCTTTCTCCAGTTGTAGGAAAACCACAGCTTTCGATCACTCGAGCCGGCAAAATATCAGGAACCATGACCTGCTGAAATCCGGCTTTTCGCGTTCGATCTAGCGTCAGTTTCACTAGAGCAGATTCCAGTCGCGTAAGATTATCATAGAATGCATACGATCGGGGTCCGCAACCAGTCACCAATCCTCCTGACGATCTAAGAATCCCTAGACCCGACCTACAGCCACGATTTCCTTGTTTATGAATTGTTGCTTCATTAGATAGAAGGTCAAGTTCGTTCTTCGGGCGTGGAACTACAAAAGATGATAGATTAATCCCAGAAATTTCAGAGAAAACCATTCTTAGGTGATCCATGGAGATGGATAAGCCTGAATTTACTTGGACCTCCAACAGGCTAAAACAAAATTATTTAAGGAAACAACATAAAACCCACTGTATTTGGATGACTGAAATTCGGGAGAGTAGAGTATAACTCCTGCAACTTTTCTTCGAGTTCGATTTCGCCTCTTTGGAAGCGCTGATAAAGAGAAATCTAAGAGGAATCTGAGTAAAATGAATGGTTCTTTGTTACCATTTCATCCAGGTTTGCGTTTGAGTTCCTTTCAACTAAATTCTTTCGCATTTCTTGAATAAATTTGACGCAATCTAATCGATGGAAGTTGTTCTTCATTACTGTGTTGAAAAATCGACGCTGAGAATCGGGCACCCAGGCCCTGCTAGTTACGGTATTAATTATCGATTTTGCAGCCATAGGCTTCACCTGAAATTGACTTAAGTAGGAAATTGATAAATGAATTGCCAATGCAAAGGGTATTTAACAACTACAGTAATTCATGTTGGTTTTTCGTTCATTGAGTTTAGAAAAAAAACAGCGAATTCCAACCTAATTAACTTAACATTTAAATGGCCATGTTAATTTTCTTTATTGATCTGACAGTATTAATGTACAAAATCGCTGAAAAATAGACATTATGTTTCACCCAGAGAAGCATTCACAGTGTCGTGAAGACTGGAAAGGACTTTGTTATCCTCACCAATCTCGTCTTTGACCTTTTCATCGAAACATTTATTCATGGCCACCTAAAAAATGAAAAAAAAACTATTACGATCCCCAAGAATGAAACGTAATCAGTAGCTCAAATAGAATGCACCTTAAGTCGAGCCATGAACACATTAATGTTCATTCGGAGAGAGAAGAGAGAAGAGCTAACAAAACCCTTGCTTTCCTCACCGAAAACTTCTTTAGCCCTTTCTTCACTAGTACTGGGAATGAGTAAATTGGTCATAACCCTTAAATCTTTCAATAGATCCTCGCGAATATCTTTTTTGAATTCCCAATCCTTCTCAGCTGAATGCAGGCGGCATTGATAGGAACGTTGAATGTATTGAACAGCCTAGCGCGTAGAAGATAAAATATTCGTTTACAAATCCACCACCTACTTAAATAAATTAAGCAGACACCCACTTGTAATAAACGGAAATATGCTTACTTTCTGGTAATCAACAGGTTTCAGATCTTTCTCTTCGCCACTTAGGACCAAATTCGCATACAGCCTCCAAGCTCCACTATCCATGGGGTTCTAAGTGAAAGAAGAAGATATATGATTTTCCATACAAAAAAGATAACTTCCAAAATACAGATGACTTTCAGACTAACTGTGGAAGTAACATGACCGAAAAGGTTGAGCAATTCTTCGCGATACTTGGATGCACCACGACCTTTATTGTCTGGAAGGTCTTCAGAAACGGCTTTAACAAGGACTCCCAAAATTTGTGGATCTACATGCTTTTGGCGGAGTTCAATCAGGCGATGGTAGGCGTAGATCACGTCGTTGAAAGAACGATCTTCGGTGGCGACCTAATGAAATTTCAAAGTGTTTTAGAGAATAATAAGCAAGCTTTTCACACGTGAGTTCTAAGAATCCAAAAATGTACCGAGCAATAGCATTTACAGACTACGACAATATAACCATCCAAATTATTGATATTGAGAACAAGTTATAATATTATAATTAATGGTCAGACCAAGATGTTGTAGAATTAAAAAAAGAAGTGATAAGAGGCTTCACCTTCAGTTGAACAGCATAAAAAATTCGTACGACGGAAAAATAACAGGCAAAAATCAAAACTAGTGTCAAATGCGTTTCCGGGTCCCTAGCAAAACCCATATGGGGTTCAAAATCGACGAAAGTACAAAAGATCAGGAGACAGACGAAAAAGAGCAAAGTTGATAAAAGTTTAAATAAGCAAACAAATAGGTGAAAATAGAATTAAGAGTGAAGTCATAGAGATCAGTGAAAATAAAACCGATAAAACCTAGCAGTGGAACAATTAGCTTTACTTCAGTTTCATTTTAACTTATTTTGTCTATTTCATTATTATTCAATCAGTTTAATACGAATATCATAAATCACTCCTTTCTACGTGATCGATTAAACCTCACTCGAAAAATAGCCTTGATAAAGTTAACGTTTCTGAGCTGAGCACATTTGACAAAATCATGTTAACTTTATCAGTATTCTCTCCCTTGCTTCGAGAATTTATCCTCTTGGATACTAATGAAAAAAAATTGCATAAATAAGGAGACTGTACTAGAAAAAACCAAAAGATTGCTTGAAACCCAGTAATTCTATTGTTCACTTATATTCACTTGACACTTGATTCGTGAAAGTTCGTGAAAGAGTAAACAGTTGTGTAAAACTACTCGACAGATACAGGAACTAAACAGTGAGTTCAAAATAACTTAGATTACGGGAGAGTATAAAGGTTAATAACTCCGTTTCACTTATCATAAGAATCAACAATTGGACATTAAAAACTGATTCGAAACCTCATTGATGTCAGACGGAAAATTAATAGAAAATATCACTGAAAAAAACAGCCGCTATTAATGTAATAAAGCGCTAATACAACTAAAACAAATGAACGAAAAAAGATACCTAATTACGGCGTTTCTTACCAACAAAATATTCTCCCAAATTCTCCACGAATCGTAGTTATACTTAACAGCCTCTTTAAGCAGGGTCAAAGTTTGCCATTTTCGACCGGCAAACATGACCGCATTCGCCAAGTTATTCCATCCCTTGTAATTCTAAGAAAATTACCAAATTTTGACACCAGAAAGGAGATTTGAATAAAAGCAATAAAAATAAACTTACATCAGGTTCTAGAGTCACACTATACCTGAAAGCTCGTTCAGCATTTTGGAAGTCGTGCAGATCCATGTATATACAACCAAGAGAAAACCAGAGATTTACTTGGAAACGATTGATTTCCAGAGACTTTTCAAAATACTCCGTACCCTTCTTCTTATCCTTTTCTTTATTAACTGCATTAAGTCCCAAGGACCGCGCAGCTCTAGCCGATTTGTGTTTAGACATCTCCCAAGCCTTTTCATAATATGATGGATCCGAGGTAACATCTCCAAGACAACAGTAAAGCTCAGAAGTCTCATGTCCAGCAGCGATACGCTCTCGAATTACCTTTTCAGCTAGATCACGTTGACCAATTACAGTGTAGGCATCGACAATCTCGTCCCATTGTTGGCAACGCAAGTAGATATCCAAGGCACTCTTAACCATTCCAAGATTACTGAGGAGTTTAGCATGACCTAAATCGGCTTGCCAAAATGAGGGCATTTTGGACCAGAAGAAATATTCCAAGCCACGTTCTGAGGTATCCGGTTGAGCAGCAGAATACTGAGCAGTAATCTCTTCAAACTGCCGCAGAGCTCTTTCTTGACGGGCTAAAGATCGCCTTTCATAAAAACCTCGTTTAAAAAGAGCTTCTGTCAAAATAGGCCAAGCAACTAGAGATTCTTCTTCGCCTTCATTTGATCCATTTTCGGTTTCGTTCGAAGATCTCCCCTTCTCTTCCATAATGTTACGGACAATAGCCGTAACAAATGACAACGATTGCTCATTAACCAACTCATCATTAGGATGTAAGCGTCGATGCATTTCTCCAAAACGGAGAACAAAAGCCTGTTCGGCAATAGATAATTTCTGATTGACATTTGAATCATCGGCGAATTTGATAAACTCAAGTAAGTTATCATCGTCTAAGGGGCACATCTAAATAGAGCAAATAATGAAAATAGCACAATCTCATACATTTGGCTTAGCAGTCGGTGTATTAGGCAATTCGATAGCAGAAGCCCCTTCTTTGCTTCTCTCAACTTGGGCAATGAGTTGAGGAAGAGCATTTTGCTGGGCCTTAGTTCGAGTCCCGAGAACGGCTAAAACACCAGTAAAGGAAGTACACATATTTTTAAGTACCTGAAAAATTGACCTTAATGCCTAGAAAATCTTCGCATATTTTCTGAAAACGATTTGCCAATTGAAAGTCGTGGTAAAAGACAGAAATATAGCAACCCAAAATAGCAAAAGTGAAGGAGTCCTCGTCACGTCTTTCAGCAATCTCATCCAAATTGACTAAGCAAGTTATTAATTTATCGGGAAAAAACTCTAGTACCTTTTTCTAAAATATCATCAAAGTCCTGCTTGATGGTAGGACAACGAGCTTCGCCATACATATCTTGCATCATATAGATACATTTAAGATGATGGCAAGCATATTTAAAAGACATAATTATTGAAACTGATGCCATATGATAGGAGTACTCTTTGCACAACCACAACAAGGAGGGATAGCGAACAAGTTGAAAGGGGGTCTCAGCATCGACAGTTAGGAAAGAATAAGCCAGTTTATCCATCTCGGAAATATCAACTGATAAAGCAAAAGGCGGGCCCAGATAATTGTTCTTGACATAGGCGTACAATATACATTCAAAAGCCTTCAAAGGAGCGATTCCACTAAACAAGTTGCAGTATAAACATACGCAGATGTCTTACGCAAGGACAATTTCATCGGCGAGTTTTTCAAAATTTGGATACTTTTTGTTAATAGCTCTAAATAATGTTATTATTTTAATTAAGATTTCTTCGTCTTTAGGATCCATTTTGTGGCAAATATCACAACGTGACCACTGTAAGTTCACAACTTAACCTTCCGCCACCAATTCGGGATAATTAATGAACATTTAGTTCTTAACAAGCGAGTTTGATATACTCGTAAACATAGTCAATATATATAATTTTGCATTAATCTTTTAGTTTAAAAATTATATTCGCGGCAAAACTTCAAATATGAATACATTTGAAACATTTTTTTGTATTACATAAGAAAACTGACTTGCACCTTTCCTAGCATTTTGATTGAGTAGTATTTTTAAAATACTTGAGAATAACAAGGTAGAACTTAGACTTGATATATAAAGTGCAATACACTAGTTAGTCTAATTTTCCACGATCCCAATAATTACCCATATCACAGATTTCCCAGCTACACTTCCATTAAACAAGCAAACTTGCTCTCTTTACTTTTGTTTATATGCAAATATCTTTTAATAACCTTTCTATAAAATAGACGTAAATGATTAACTTGACCATTTGGATGCATTAATAATAATATGGCATAAATAATCATACTTCAATTTAAAATATACTATTAACACAAGACATGATCATTTCCAGATAAGTAAATAAACTTTATGGCATAAATGAAATATTTTATTTCTGTTTCAGTTTACGTTCGTCATTGCGGACTACTTAAAAATTGTTAGATCACACGAAAATGCAAAACGTAGCTGCTTCTGTTACAGATACTTTTGGGAACATGAAGTACTGATTATTTTCTTTTACTCATAATTCTTCTAGACCGTGGTTCCAAAAGGTTACTAATCAGGCTAAGACCACTGACTCAAAATATTTCACAACAACCAAAAAGGGTGAAATTTTTGAGTTAAAGGCTGAATTACAAAATGAAAAGAAAGAAAAGAAGAAGGAAGCCGTTAAAAAGGTTATTGCTAGCATGACTGTTGGGAAAGATGTTAGGTACTTACAGTGCATTCAAGGTGATTTTTAGTGCCCTATTTCCCGATGTTATGAACTGTATGCAAACAGACAATTTGGAATTAAAGAAACTTGTCTACTTGTATCTTATGAATTATGCTAAAACTCAACCTGATACATCTATTATGACTGTTAGTACATTCGTTAGGGTAAGTTGATTACTGAATCGTTTTACACAAATTTTATAGGATTGTGACGATCCTAATCCATTGATTAGGGCCTTGGCTGTTCGCACAATGGGATGCATAAGAGTAGAGAAAATCACTGCATACTATTGTGATCCCCTACGTAAATGTCTTAAAGATGAAGATCCCTACGTTAGGAAGACTGCTGCTATTTGTGTCGCTAAGCTTTATGATATCGATCCGACTTTGGTAGAAGATAATGGATTCCTTGGGTTGTTAAAAAACCTTCTAAATGATAGTAACCCAATGGTTGTTACAAACGCCGTAGCTGCTATTTCTGAAATCTTGGAGACCACACAGTCCGAAGCTGTTGTCAACCTACTGAAAATCGATCAGCAAATTGTTAACAAACTTCTTACAGCCTTGAATGAATGCAATGAGTAAGTTGACTATATTAGTAGTATGTCCACTCTCTGTTTAGATGGGGACAAGTTTTCATTCTCGATGCCGTCGCCGAATATACTCCAACAGATGAACGTGAAGCTCGGAGTATTATCGAACGTGTCATGCCAAGACTCCAACATGCAAATGCCGCTGTTGTCTTATCTGCTGTTAAAGTGATTATTCGTATCCTTGGATTTATTGATTCAGAGTCAGATTTGGCTCAGACTACATCCAAGAAACTAGCTCCTCCCTTGGTTACTTTACTTGCAGCTGAACCGGAGATTCAGTATGTCGCTCTTCGCAACATCAGCCTCATTTCACAAAAAAATAAGGATATTCTCAAACAGGAGATTAAGGCCTTTTTCGTGAAATACAACGACCCAATCTACGTTAAGTTGGAGAAGTTGGATATCATGATTAGACTGACGAATCAAGCGAATATTGCTCAAGTTTTAGCTGAGCTGAAGGAGTATGCTAAAGAGGTGGATGTTGATTTTGTGCGCAAGGCGGTTAGAGCAATTGGTCGGTGTGCGATCAAGGTTGAAGCCTCAGCGGAAAGATGTGTTAGTACACTGGTTGAACTAATTAATACCAAGGTCAATTATGTCGTTCAGGAAGCTATCGTTGTTATCAAAGATATCTTTCGAAAGTATCCAAACAAGTATGAGAGTATCATTGCCAACTTATGTGAAAATCTGGACACATTAGATGAACCTGAGGCTAGAGCATCTATGATCTGGATCATTGGCGAATATGCGGAGAGAATTGATAATGCTGATGAGTTACTCCAGTCATTCTTAGATGGATTTCATGATGAGAATACTCAAGTTCAACTCCAACTTCTCACGGCTATTGTGAAGCTGTTTCTCAAGAGACCTTCGGATACACAGGTGCGCATTTGGAAATTTGTAATTTCTGGTTATGAAAATCTATTGTCCGCCGTCGACTTAGGGATTATTTATTGGCTTTTAGAGGACGAAAGCTTTTCATTTAGGAAAAATAAAGTTAAATACTCGGTAATTCTATCCCTTGGAATGAGTTTAGGCCTATGTTGTATTCAATACTGACTTGAGCTGGAGGCTAGCTTATCTCGTTCTTCGACATCTCTTGCATGTCTTGAGCTCAGTTATCACATTTCAAAGAATCGAAATTGGGATATGTTTTGTAATGACTTGCTTTTCTTCCATCTCAGACGACTTCAGCTTAAAACCTGTCGGTATACATTTAGTGATTGTAATTAATAATTTTCTGATTAACTTCTAATGAGTTTCTAATTCCGATGATTTAGAAGATAATTGCTAGCACGTTCATTTTTTCAACTAGCTTGAGAACTCGTTTGTAGAATTATCAGGTTGGACGATGAGATAAGAGGGTCGCCACAGGCGCGTGAGTTGTGAAATGATACTTCACCATTGCTGATTGAATTAACACGACTTAGCTGAGTCGACTTTCACCGGTTATTTAAAAGCTAGGTAGTCATATTCTGCTTAGTTTGATGTCAGGAGCTGCGTTGTGATTGGTGTTGTTAATAGCATTTATTAATAAATAGCTTAGCATTTTTATCGATAAGAATTGCCTCTAGGAATATTCTCTCTTATTTTTGTAGAAGCTGCAAAAAATTTTAATGGAAATAAGTGATTCTTTTAGCCCTTATAAACTTTCAGTAGATCTGATATGATTTTGGCTGCCACTGTAATATCGCTGAGGCAATTGAGGTAATATTGTAACAAGTTATTAAGATGTGATAGATTAAGCAAAAAAGAGGCCGAAGTCTTGTAATTTTACGTCAAATGTTTATTTGAGTGTATGAGCATGATGATTTCTGTCAGTTTGAATAGTAATGCAGCAGTGATGAAGTGCCATTCGGGCACGAGCGTGGGAGAAACAGTAATCCTAAACCCTTGAAAAAATCGGAGGATGAACTCTATGAATCTAATTCAAATCCATGGAAAATAT